>OU611754.1:14861859-14869359 GCA_914767535.2 Dunaliella primolecta | reverse complement strand
GCTGTGGCATGCTGCTGCATCACACACATCTGCATGCTGCTGTGGCATGCTGCTGCATCACACACATCTGCATGCTGCTGTGGCATGCTGCTGCATCACACACATCTGCATGCTGCTGTGGCATGCTGCTGCATCACACACATCTGCATGCTGCTGTGGCATGCTGCTGCATCACACACATCTGCATGCTGCTGTGGCATGCTGCTGCATCACACACATCTGCATGCTGCTGTGGCATGCTGCTGCATCACACACATCTGCATGCTGCTGTGGCATGCTGCTGCATCACACACATCTGCATGCTGCTGTGGCATGCTGCTGCATCACACACATCTGCATGCTGCTGTGGCATGCTGCTGCATCACACACATCTGCATGCTGCTGTGGCATGCTGCTGCATCACACACATTCGCATGCTGCATCACATTCACACGCTGCATCACATTTGCATGCTGCCGCATCACACATTTGCATGCTGACAGCGACCTGCTCATGGGAAGGCAGTGGACCGGCATCACGTATGTCCAAGTGCTTCCAATCACCCGTCAGGGGTACGGAGGATGCAGACATGAGGGTTATGCTGTGGCCGTGCTGGGAGCATTCAAACCATCGCCCGCAAGCTCAGACACATCAAAGCCCAAGTCAAAGTGCACCTGACTACCTGACAGGGGCGTGGAGGCTACAGACATGGCCGTGCTGTAGCGGTGCTGAAAGCATACAAATCCAAGGCCTGAGGCAAAGTGCACCTGACTACCTGGCAGGGGCGTGGAGGCCACAGACATGGACGTGCTGTAGCGGTGCTGAAAGCATATAAATCCAAGGCCTAAGGCAAAGTGCACCCGACTACCTGACAGGGGCGTGGAGGCAGCAGACATGGACGTGCTGTGGCTGTGCAGGCCTTCATACGTCTGCGTGGGTGTGGAGGGGGGCTCCACAGTTGTGTGTGCATGGGCGCTGTGCCTGCTGGAGTGCTGCAGGCTCTCCACCTGCTCACATACATACATGCACACACAGAGGGGGTGCTTTTCAGCTGTGTATGAGTAGACGCTGTGCCTGCTGGTGTGCTGCAGGCTCTCCCCCTGCTCACATACACACATGCACACACAGTGGCAGCAGCAGCAGCAGTTGCAAGGGACTTGACACACAAGTTTGAAGGCAATGTGCACGGGAGCACGCAGGGAGGCCTGCCCAACAAACAGAGACAAGGAGTAGGGGCGTCAACGTCATGCCGGCTGCATCAGGAACAGGCGAAAGTTCCACCCAGAATCTGCACCTGCAGATCGGCAGTCTTATTTGCAGACTACCAGCCAAACATGTGCACTCTCACCCGCAGGTCAGCATTCTGGTCATAAGACCACAGCCAAGCTTAAACATCCCAGCAGGGCTGCCTTCGTGTCAGGTCAGGACACGTAAAGAAGCGGTCGATGACAGGGTCACCCACAGAGGGTCACAAGTGCAGGCTCGCGGGGTTCACAGTATTTCTGATCTGAAAGCGGTGTGAGGGCCCTGGCAATATTTGGCTAACCATGCAAACATGCATTACAAATACAAATTCTGACAAAATGCCGACCACCAAGGCCCATATGCAGCTTGGCGGAAGAAGCCTGAGGAAATTTTGACTTGCCACTGTGCTTAAAAAAGGTGAAAGAGACATTGCATCCATGGTGTGGCAGCTCCAGGCAGAGTGGCAAACTAGTGGCTGTTGCAGTTCCATGATCTGCTGGGCGTGGGCTTACGCCTAGAAACTAGACAAAAGATAGACCGGATTCAATTCTGAAATCCACTACTCTTGCAGCCTACCTGCTGCCGCAGTTCCGCAATCTGCTGCTTGAACTCAGTGAGCTGGGCTTTGTTCTCATCAAGTGCAGAGGTATCTGTGTGTGTGTGTGTGTGTGTGTGTGTGTGTGTGTGTGTGTGTGTGAGGCAGGCACAGTGAGAAGTGCATAGCATTACCCAAAACCCTGGAAGCACCCAGAACCCCACACTCAGTTCGGCTTCTGACGGCACGCATGCACCAGTGCCTGAGAGAACAGACAGAGGAAGTACGCACCACACCCCATCAACATTTGAGTGGCCTGATTAGCGGCATCTGAAAAAGCTGGCCCAGCCCCTCTCTCCCACCTAAGCAAGAAGAACCTGACAGGCAGGCATGCTCCACACTGATGCATGACCTACACGCTGGTGCATGTGCTGATACCATGCACTGATGCGTGCTCCTTGTCAGGGCACATATGTTCCACACTGGTGCATGACCTACACACTGGTGCATATGTGCTGACACCATGCACTGATGCGTGCTCCTTCTCAGGGCACATATGCTCCACACACTGATGCATGATACCAACCCACACACCTGTGCTCCACGCGCCTCATGACATTAGTGGACTCTATTAAGGCAGAAGCACAAGTCACAGTCACACACATCACGGCAGGCGTGATCCAGGCGTTGTACAAGCCTCCTCAAAGACGAAACTAACACAGGCGAAATCCACACGCACAAGGGCAAGCACTCTGCACACACAAGGGGAGGCATGACCCACACAGCGGTGATCCACTTGCATCCTAAAAAAAGGGCACTAAGGCAGGCATGGTCCACAGTCACACACATCACGGCAGGCACAGTTCCATGCACTGACGCTGTTCAACTAGCCTCCACTGAAACATCATCACTGAGACATCAACGCATGCATCATCCATGACTGGCGCTGCACCACCACCGTATCGCTGTACCACCACCGTACCGCTGTGCCAACACGTACCGCTGTACCACCACCACCACCAGCAGCAGCAGCAGCAGCCAAACGTAGCCCCCATTCT
Organism: Dunaliella primolecta; assembly: GCA_914767535.2. NCBI lineage: Eukaryota > Viridiplantae > Chlorophyta > Chlorophyceae > Chlamydomonadales > Dunaliellaceae > Dunaliella > Dunaliella primolecta. The sequence goes on along the minus strand of OU611754.1, from coordinate 14,866,542 downwards.
TTGTCACTCTTTCATGCAAGCATGCTTGTATGCGTGGGCCTGGTTCTCGCCTGTGCTGCCTGTGCAAGGCAAGCAGTGGCATTGCCGTGGCATTCCAAGAGCCTTGACAATTACACCCGCCAACTTCAGACATGGGAATGAGTGTCACCTGTACTGCTTGACACATGCGGTGGGGGTGGGGCATTCCGAGAATCTCCTTGATGCCTCTTCTCACTCTCCTGCCTGCAGCAAAAGCAGGGGAGAGTGTCTCCATGTGAGTGTGGGGCTTTTGTTACGTGAGCATTTACTATTGCAATTCTCTTGATTCTACCTTTTCTCTCCAGCCGAGAATATATAACAATGGATGGAGGTTTCAGTACCGAAGATCTGAACATACACACGTGCACACACACACACACACACACACACACGTGCACAAGTGCACACACACATTAACGCATGCACACACACACATGCACAAACACTCACAAACGCACACACACACACACGCACACACACACACGCGCACAACATACACGTGCGTGCACACGTACACACATGCACACATGTACGCACACACACACACACGCACACACACACACACACACACACACACGCACACACACACACCTGTACCAGGCCATGAGCGTGGCCAGGCGGTCCCCTGCTTCAGAGAAGGTGACTCCATTCCCCAGGCCATCTGCCAACTGGCTGCTCAGTTGCTGCAGTCGCAGCTGCACCACTGATAGTTGGTCACTAACACCCTGAGAGCAAGGTAAGGAAAAGAAAGCAGGCCATCTGCTGTACACACACCCAGGTGTATTGGGAGAGCAAAGCTCTAAACCACTCCATACAGGTTCTCTGATAATAAGCAGAAACGAGGAGAAGGGGGTTATCTGAGGCTTGAAAACAGGTATTTTTCGCATGCTCCCCGCATAGGTGCCCCCCCCCCTTAATGGGTACCTTACAAATTCAGGTCCCTTAGACAGTTTTCCAAGCTGCCTGTAGCACAAGAGCATGAGAAAAACCGTTACAGGGCACGTGCCTAATTAGCCGCGGGGTGATCCCTACTTTTCACCACCAAATCTCCATTACAGACTGCCCACTGCATCAAAATGGGTGATTTAAAGCAATTTGGGGTCCTTGCACCAAAGAAAGATTGTTGCAAAAAGATGGAGTGAAAAGATTCAACGGTCGGTCAGATGCAGAATTTCAGCCATTTAACTTTGATAATATCCAGCACAAGGGGTGCCAAAAAAACCAATTGTTGAAATCTATTCCTTTTTTTTAAATGCAAGACGCCAGCATAGTATATAAAGGTTGCAGAAACATATTTGTGGAAGTGAAAATTGGCCCCAGGTTGGAGCTGTGGGCCCTTTTGGGAGATCTGAGGCCAGGAGAGTGATCTGGGGTCTTCCGAAATTCATCATTTGGTGAACAAGTAATGTCAAGGAATAATAATGGTTAGCATGGCAAGATTTAGGAAAAATCTCGAGAAAGAGCACATCCGGCAATCCTTGTACTCCAGTTGACCCTCTTCCAGTTGACCCCCTCTGAGAAACGAGCAAACCCTTGCTTGATTTATGTTGTTGTCTGCCATCAAACATAGAACACTTCTATAGGTGCATTTCGATGAGCACATCTCGAGGCGAACCATGCTATACAAGTCCTCCCCAAAAGGCTTGACATTAGCAATCACCCACCAATTCCTCGAGCTTGCCAATGCGGTGCCTCATGTTCTCCGTCTCCAAGTCCTGCAAGCAAATGGGCACAGTCCTGCGTCTCCCTGCCTAAATGCTTCTTTCTGTCTTAAAGCAGCCATTTATTCCAGATTTCGCCCCCAGCAGCTTGCCCTTTGCACACAGCCCTTACGTATGCGCACGGCCTTTGTATGCAGCCCTTAACTTAATGCAGCCTCTTGGCTGGAGTAGACTTTTCTTTCTTTCTTTCTTTCTTTCTTTCTTTCTTTCTTCTTTTCTTTTTTTCTTTCTTTTCCTTTCTTTGCATGCAGCCCTGCCCGCTTGGTGCCGAGCCACCTGCTGCACTTTCGGCGACACCTCTCAGGAATCATACTGGTTGACCTTGGTTTGCACGAGAGAAGGACAGCACCTACCTTGCCTTCCCTCACTGCTTGGTGTTGCACATATCCTGCGACCCCTTTTAGAAAAGCAAATGGATGGCGACTGAATGTTTGTTTTTTTAAGGGCTGGACCCACTTTGCCTTCCCTCACTGCTTGGTGTTGCACATATCCTGCGACCCCTTTTAGAAAAGCAAATGGATGGCGACTGAATGTTTGTTTGTTTTTTTAAGGGCTGGACCCACTTTGCCTTCCCTCACTGCTTGGTGTTGCACATATCCTGCGACCCCTCTTAGAAAAGCAAATGGATGACCCCTGTTTGTTTGCCTGTTTGTTTGTTTAAGCGCTGCACCTACCTGGCCTTCCCTCACTGCTTGGTGTTGCACATATCCTGCGACCCCTCTTAGAAAAGCAAATGGATGGCCCCTGTTTGTTTGCCTGTTTGTTTGTTTAAGTGCTGCACCTACCTGGCCTTCCCTCACTGCTTGGTGTTGCACATATCCTGCGACCCCTCTTAGAAAAGCAAATGGATGGCGACTGTTTGTTTGTTTAAGGACAGCACCTACCTGGCCTTCCCTCACTGCTTGGTGTTGCACACCTTGTGACTCCTCTTAGAAAAAGCAAATGGATGGCCACTGTTTTTTCTTTTTAAGGGCTGGACCCACCTTGCCCTCCCTCACTGCTTGGTGTTGCACACCTTGTGACTCCTCTTAGAAAAGCAAATGGATGGCTGCTGCTTGTTTGTTAAGGGCTGGACACACCTTGTCTTCCCTCACTGCTTGGTGTTGCACATGCTGCAACTCCTCTTAGAAAAGCAAATGGGTGGCCACTGCTTTTTTTTTTAAGGGCTGGAAACACCTTGCCCTCCCTCACTGCTTGGTGTTGCACATGCTGCGACTCCTCTTAGGAAAGCAAATGGATGGCTGCTGCTTGTTTGTTTAAGGGCTGGACCCACCTTGTCTTCCCTCACTGCCTGTTGCTGAGCCACCTGCTGCTGCATTTTCTGTGCCAGCTCTTGGGAAAGCTGCTGGGTGACCTGTGCAGTGACTTGCTTTGTGACCTGCAACGATGCAGGAAACACATTAAATGCGGCAACAGGGGGTTACAATAGTGTGTTGGCACTAATTCAGTTGCATCAGGCACGCTTTTTGCAATAGGCGGTCATTCTTGCAACTATATTTCATGCAACAGCACTCTTGCAACAATGACTCATGTGACAGACACTCTTGCAACAGTCATGTATCCTATTAACAGTGATGCATTCTTGCGGCAGTCATGCAGTCTTGCAACAGTCATGTATTCTAGTAACAGTGATGCATTCTTGCGGCAGTCATGCAGTCTTGTGACGGTCATGCATCCTTTTGTGACAGCCATTGTTGCGGCAGTCATGCAGTCTTGTGACGGTCATGCATCCTTTTGTGACAGCCATTGTTGCGGCAGTCATGCAGTCTTGTGACGGTCATGCATCCTTTTGTGGCAGCACTCTTGCAGCCACCAGGCATGCGGTCTTACAGCAAGCATGCATTCTGCAGCAGAGGAGCAACAGCACTGTAATCTGCAGCCATCAGGCATGCGGTCTTGCGGCAGGCATGCATTCTGCAGCAGAGTTGCAGCCGCTCTGCATTCTGCAGCCACCAGGCATGCAGTCTTGCACTGGGCATGTAGTGTCAAAAAGGAAGCAACAGCGCTTTCTTGCAGCAGGCATGCATTCTGCAGCAGAGGAGCAACCACTCCGCATTCTGCAGCCACCAGGCATGCAGTCTTGCAACGGGCATGCATTGTCACCAAGGAAGCAACAGCGCTGCTTTGTTGTGGCAGGCATGCATTGCCATCAAGGAAGCAACAGCGCTGCTTTGTTGCGGCAGGCATGCATTGTCAACAAGGAAGAAAAAGCGCTGCTTTGTTGCGGCAGGCATGCCTCCTGCAGCACAGCAGCCACAAACAGCATCTCTCGAGTGGTGAGTAATCTGCTGAGCAAGCTGCTGCTCTCAACATAGCAAACTTTTGATGATGCTCTCAACAAAGCAGTAGTGCTGTCAACAGCCAAGGAAACATGCACCCCTTCCTCCCTCATCCCTCATCTTCCTCCCTCATCATAGGACTCACGCACACATCCATGGACTCACACACATGCATGGAGTGACACACACACACATGCTGAGACTCGAAAATGTCCTGCATGCCTTCTCCCCGACACTTTTTCCCAAGGTTTATGCATGAGCTGCACCTGCAACATTCCTTAATCTCATATGCAAAACTCAGATCTCACCTGCTCAGTGATTTGTTGCGTCAGCTGTCGCAGCTGCTGCTCTGGCAGCTGCTGACCATACTTGGAGGACTGTTGTATCTGCTGCTCAGACACAACGCGCGCCAAACTGGATTGCAATTGCTTGAGCAGGCTCTCCTGCAGGCATTCGGCAGTTCGTGTGTGTATGTGTGTGTCGTGATGCCGAACCCATTCACCTCGCCCACAAGCATGTGAAGAAGGAAAGTAGGGCCAGTTCACAACAATAATTAACATTGACACAGGTATTTTGCCCTGCGGTGCAAGGTCCAGTTCACAGGGAGAAAAGAGAAGACAGCGCCAGCCAAAAGGCCATGTGCGTTATGGAAAAGTTCCTTGGCC
>OU611754.1:14796859-14859359 GCA_914767535.2 Dunaliella primolecta | reverse complement strand
TGCACAGGCAACGAATGTGACCATGTGCAGGAAACATGCACGCTTTCCTGCATGTTTTCCGAGGCACGGGCAACAGATGTGGCAACGTGCAGGATCACATGATGCACTCGGGCAACAGATGTGGCAGCGTGCAGGATCACATGATGCACTTGGGCAACACGTCTGGCAGCATGCAGGATCACATGATGCACTTGGGCAACACATCTGGCAGCATGCAGGATCACATGATGCACTTGGGCAATAAATGTGGCAGCGTGCAGGAATGCATGCGATGTGCACAGGCAACAAATGTGGCCATGTGCAGGAAAAAATACGATGAATACAGGCGGCGGCAGTTGTGAGTGCTCTTTTTGTTTTTGCCTGCTGCATGACCTCGGCTTGTGGATGTGCACCTGCAGGTGCATACCTTGTCTGTTGGCTGCAGTCAGCAAGCTGAGGTTGCTTCTGGAAAAGATGAGGTAAGAAGTGCAGCTTTCATGCTGTGCTTGGTGACAGATCACACAAACATGCTGCCTCTGGGTGATCCCGGTGCGTATCACTAATGTGAGTGTTTCGTTTGATACACACAAGTCAGGGGATCTACCTAATCTGACGTGCAGCGCATTGCAGGAAATGTGCGATGTGTATGTGCATGTGTGTGTGTGTATGTGTGTGTGTGTATGTGTGTGTGTGTGTGTGTGTGTGTGTGTGTGTGTGTGTGTGTGTGTGTGTGTGTGTGTGTGTGTGTGTGTGTGTGTGCGTGTGTGTATGTGTGCGCGCGCTTTTGTCAGCCAACAGCTCCTGCATGCTCTCCTGCGCAGCGCGTCCGAGCTCGTTAGCAAGACCTCAGCTTTTGCTGTTGCCTCAAGGCTGTTTCTTTTGCACTTTGACCCCATGACATTTTTTTGCGTTGCCTTTGCAATTCCAACCTGTGACACTTGAAAGCCTCTCTTTTGAGACGCCATCTTTCCCAACCTGTAGCTCATGCCCTCCTTTGCACCTTGTGCAGCGCTGCCTTCGCAGCTGGTGCATCCATGGCACTTTCATGATACCTTTTAAGCCTCTTTAATAAAGAGTCTTTATGTGTGGGAAACCCATCTCCGCTGCACCCCCTGCATGCGCTCACGCAACCTGTGCAGCGCTACCTGTGCAGCTGGTGCATCCATGGCACTTTCACTACCTGCATGACGCCTGCATGATGTCCTCGTTTCTGAAGCCCCCTCCTCACCTGTAGCTCTTGCACGCTCTCCTGCACCTCGTGCAGCGCCGCCTCCTGCGCATCCACAGCGGCTATCCGACGCTCCAGCTCCTTCAACGCAGTACTGTGCTCCTCCAGCACACGCGCGTTGGCGCCCTCTGCATCCTTAACCTTGCCCTGCACGTGTGTGTGCGTGTGCGTGTCTGAGAGTGTGTATGTATGTATGTGTATGTATGTGTGTGTGCGCATGTGTGCGCGTGTCTGTGAGAGTGTGTGTGTTCACATAACAATACCAATGGGAAAACCGTCATCTGGATACAATATTTCGTCGAGCCAGACAAATGAGGACAGGGCTCTGGAATGCATGGTGTCATCCTGAGGAACCTCCCATGCATGTACCCAAGACACATTTTTCAACTTGTAGCACATGCCCAAAAATGAGTTGAACTGCCGCTTGACTCTGTCAGCAAACAGCTTTCCTGTTTCTCCCTCCAGCTGTGTTGCGCCCACCTCACAGCTCAACCACGGCAGCATCCGGCAACCCCATGTGCACTTCAAACACAATGCCCCCCCTCGCAGCTTGCACAGGACAGCGTGCTGCTGCGCCTGCCATTCATTCCCTATGACCATGACGTTCAACGATGACACCAATACCTTCAAGAGCACACCATCACAGGGAATTTGGCAGGCACAGCATTCACCAGCCGTGCCAACCCCTGGTTCTTAACCACCAGCTGTGCCACTCCCAGGCTCTTTGGCCACTGTGACATGCCTGCAACTCATCAGTCTCAGCACGCTGCTCCCCCACACGCTGCATGCTCGAATTGAGCTCCCTGAATCGTTTTCATCATCAATTGTTATTCAAGCAGTGACTGCAGCTCAAACAAGTCCTCATGCCACTCTACCCGTTGCACACTCAGGTTGAGTTCTCCGTTACATCATCACGCCCTATAGCACTCTGGACAGCATACAACGAAGGCTTGCCTGCAGCTCAAACAAGACCTCATGCCACTCCACCCGTTGCACACTCAGGTTGAGCTCTCCGTTACATCATCACGCCCTATAGCACTTTGAACAGCATACAACAAAGGCTTGCCTGCAGCTCAACCAGGTCCGCATGCTGCTCTTCCACGCGTTGCACGCTCAGATTGAGCTCCCGTAGTGCAGCATCATGCGCTTCCAACAGCTCCCCTGCCCCACTGACCCTGAGAGCAAAGCCAGCCACAAGAGAGTGTTATGTACAGCCACAACACGGGGAAGGTAGACGTGCACTTCCAACAGCCTCCCTGCTCCACTGACCCTGAAACGAAATGTACAGTCAAAGGACAGCTGATGTGTAGCCACCACACAGGGGAGGCTGGTGCGCAGGCGCACCTCTGGAAAGGATTATACATATATGCTACATCATATATATATACATCAGATCTAATTCTATACATATATCATATCATATATATATCATATCTTTATATGCTGAGCAGCAACATGGGGAGGGGTGATGGAGCAATGAATATAAGAGGGCACTAGGTGGAAGCTTTGATGATGCTTAGACGTAAGTGCAGCTCTTTCATTGCTAAATGTTGATGCTGCGACTGAGCCCCTGGTTGCATTTTCAAGCGAGGTTCGAGATGAAACAAGGAGCAATGGTTCTAAGAGTCTACACTCAAGCGAACTGGCCCTTAAGCGGCACAGCCCAGAAAGAGCTGCGATGTCTTTGAGAGACAGCCTTAAGTTGTCCAGCAACTCATCCTGGTATTTGTGGATGAACACACATACACACATTGCACAGCACAGCACAGCACAAATCATCCATGTCTTCTTTCATTATAATCAGTCTAGAACTCACTTGCGCCAGTCCCCATTGTTGACGTTCTCGCCCCTGCGAGCAGGAAAAGAACGAAATCAATCAGCAGTTGACAGGTGTAGAAAGGTCTGCTCCTGTGCAAGAGCTTGGCTTCAAACATGGGGAACAGTGGAGGGTGCTCGGCCTCCGTGAAGCCCAAAAGAGAAGGAAGGATAATTCAACAAAGAAGGGGGAGGTAAAGATATTGTTCTCTAAGGGCAATACATTCAAAAGGGTTGTGGCAGGAAGGATTGGGCCACTGGTGGGCAGCCATCAAAGCATAAACTGGAAGGCATTGAGCGGCACAGGTTCTGGACCACTGCGTCTGCTTGGCAAGCACACACAGAACGAACCAGACCTCCAAAGGACGGCTCCGCTCATGCATCACGCTGAATGGGCAGGTTTGATCCTCAGAGTTCTGGGTGCCTTGAAAGGTGGTACCAGGGCTAATAATGTTTTTTTTTCACGACAACAGGAACAACAAAGCAAGCACACATGAGTCTAAGAAATCAGGTCGTAGCATCGAGATGACTTTCCTCATGTACCGTGCCCCTCTGACAAACGCGATCCTTGCACAGTGCACCGTTGAAATTCAAGCAAAAAAACAAAGAGCACAACAACAAATCCACACAATTTTATAAAAATCGAAACACTCAGCTGCCCAGCGTCACCCACCGCCGTGCTGTGGAGTTCTGCCGGCTGGTCTGGCGTGAAGATCCAGTGAGGCTTTCCCTTGTGTTTACCCCACCACTCATCTCACTGCGTCGTTTGACCGCCTGTACAAAGAAAAAGAAGGAAAGAAAGAGCCACTTAGGCCGCCACTCCCATCGGGTGACAACACGCCCTACTGAAACAAAGGGAACATTGGCTTTTAGAGCCATGAGTAAGTTCCGGGTCTACCATTCGCACAACAAGGCTTTCAGAGCCTCTGAAGAGCATCTTACTCTATGTAGAGGGCCTCCAGTGTTATTGTAAGGAATTTGCTTGTCACAGAGGCCTCCCTAAAAAGTTATGGTGCAGAAGGCCCTCGAGCATGATGCCTGGCAGAACAGGAGCAGTCCAGCATGATCCTTGCCCGTCTCGGGACCCCACAAACCCTCTCGCCCGATAAGAAAACCCTCTGTGCGCCCTCAAATGGTCGACCCACAGCTAGCCCATTGCCTGGCAGGGAGCAAGTTCATCCTGAGCCACCCTCCTTGTACTCCTCCTTCACACCATACTGGGCTTCAGATGCTGCTTGGGCAAGAATGGGAGCTGTCGCAGATGCACCCACAAACACCACACTTCAGACGCTGGCAAGGATCGCCAGATGCAAGTTTCTCTTTCTGCTTGCTGGCATTGGACACAGCATCAGCCATGTCGCATCAGAGCCCTTGAGCTGCTGCAGGCTAACAACCCTGTCATCTTGATCCATGTGCAGGACACTGCCGTCCCCAGTGTTGCCCCAAAGCACTTCCTCCAAAAACATCCCATCCAATTGTCAATGCTTTTTGTGCATCCCCAGGAGGGAAGGGTTTGCAGAATTTTGGACAGCATGTCAATCCAATCAATGATGTATATTATATATATATAATATATATTCGGGATCCTGGACTCCCGAGCTTTTGATGAGGTCCAGTCGGAAGGGGTTGGAGGTGGGGGGTCAGTCGGGGGTCGAGACTGTGGGGACCCCCCCTCTGGAGCATTTCTGGGCCAATCCTACGGAAATATAAACACATCACCGGATTCCTTGGGTCAAGCCCTGTCGATTGGCACCCTCTTAGTGCAAAATGGCTTAAAGGGAGGCTGTGTGCATGGCTGGCAGCCAGTGCCATGCTCGCAAGGATGTGGGCAGCAGGGAATGTGGGGGCACGCACGCGCGCGCACAAACACACACACACGCACACACGTACACACACACACGCACGCACGCACACACGATGTGCGCGCCAAACTGTACGTCTAAAGAGTCAAGAACTGGCCCAAGAACAAGACCGCCATGATGCTCAACATGTGCATGTGAAAAGGACATACACACACACGCACACACACACACACACACACACACACACACACACACGCACGCACGCACACACACACACGCACGCACGCACGCACGCACACACGCACACACACACACCTGAGGAAGGTTTGAGGCATCTGTGGCTGTGCTCTGCTCACGGGTATCGCTGCCGCCGCTGTTGCTGCGCTTCAGCGACACAGACGGCCTGCGATCCCAAAAAATCCCAAGAGGACAAGAGCAACCATGTGAGATGAGGTCTCATGTGAGATGAGATGTGATGAATCCAACCATGGTCGCTGGTGCAGCTGCTGCACTTTTGCATGTTCAGGGTGCCCTTCAAACATCTGCATACGCCACACCGACATTCACAGCCGGCAGGAGCTGCAGCCACTTTGCGCATAGCCAGCGTCCAAAGGACTGCCACACCGACATTCACAGCCGGCAGGAACTGCAGACACTCTGCGCACAGCCAGCAACCACAGGATTGCCACACCAACATTCACAGCCGGCAGGAACTGCAGCCACTCTGCGCACAGCCAGCAACCACAGGACTGCCACACCGACATTCACAGCCGGCAGGAGCTGCAGCCACTCTGCGCATAGCCAGCGTCGACAGGACTGCCACACCGACATTCACAGCCGGCAGGAACTGCAGCCACTCTGCGCACAGCCAGCAACCACAGGATTGCCACACCAACATTCACAGCCGGCAGGAGCTGCAGCCACTTTGCGCTTAGCCAGCGTCCACAGGACTGCCACACCGACATTCACAGCCAGCAGGAACTGCAGCCACTCTGCGCACAGCCAGCAACCACAGGACTGCCACACCGACATTCACAGTGCCACGCCAACTGTCACAGCCGGCAGGAGCTGCAGCCACTCTGCGCATAGCCAGCGTCGACAGGACTGCCACACCGACATTCACAGCCGGCAGGAACTGCAGCCACTCTGCGCACAGCCAGCAACCACAGGACTGCCACACCGACATTCACAGTGCCACGCCAACTGTCACAGCTGGCAGGAACTGCAGCCACTCTGCGCACAGCCAGCAACCACAGGACTGCCACACCGACATTCACAGTGCCACGCCAACTGTCACAGCTGGCAGGAACTGCAGCCATTCTGCGCAGCCAGCAACCACAGGACTGCCACACCGACGTTCATAGTGCCACACTCCCATGTGCAGCCGGCAGGAACTCTAGCCACACCACGCACAGCCAGCAACCACGGGATGATGCGTGTCGAGGTTGGATTGTTTGAGTTCGCCAGCAGTTTGAAGTGGCGAACGACCCAACCCTGATGTGCATGACTGCTGCATGCTGGTCTGTCAATGAGTGCCATTGGCAGTGCCGTGATGCTGCAAGGCCATGGCCGCGCCTTGAAGATGAGACCATCCAATAATGACCTTCCCTGCTAACAATGGCAGAGGGGCTTGGCTGACCTATGTTGCCAAGCATGCTGTTTCTCGCGTTTCTTTCTCAAAAGAAACATGCCAGCCACCATCATTTAAAAAAAAAATGTTACATGCACCCAAAATGATGAAAATCGGAGAACCTAAGATCACTCTTCTGGCCCCAGGTCACCCTAAACAGCAGGGCCCACAGCTCCACCCTGGGACCTTCTTCACTTCAATAGAATTCCGTAATCTCGCTATACAATACTAGCATCCTGCATGATCGACATGAGGGAAAGAGGAGGTCAGAACTTGACCTTATTGTGCTGGATTTTCTCCAGGGTAGACGGCTGAAATGCTGAACTTGACCAACCACTGGGTCTTCTCACTCAATTTCTTTTGCAATGCTATTCTTTTGCACAGCCGTTTTTTTGCTTGTTGCAAGGATCACGAACCGCTGAACAGCACCCAATTCAGTGCGGGAGGTGGCCCGGGACCAAGATTTGGAGGTCAAAAAGCAGGGTTCACACCGAGGCATGCGTGCCCCAACTGCCTGCTTTCAAACCCTAGTGCAAGAGACCGAAAGGCGGGCCTTTTGAAGGACCCTAGCTTGAAAATCGCCAGTTAGGGTGCACTTATGTAGGGAGCATGCAAAGTACACCTGTTCTCAGGCCTCAGATGACTCCCTCTGCTAAAGTCCTCCCTGTCTGCTGCTGGAATAGCTGCTTGAGGTTCCTCAGGTTTGCTACAGGCTAACATTTGAGTCATCCCTTTCCTGCCGAGGGAGCTGAGAGATCCCTGCTCACATTGAAGGTACACGTATCTGAAGGTTACGATGGCTGCAGGATGAGTGCGGCAACAGACCAGCACCAATGGAATGTAGCTGCTTGCCCTTCTGCAATGCGTCCACCTGCATTCACAACTGTTTCAAGCAACGAAGCCATAACCTACTTGGTTTCAGAGGGCCGCTCAGGCGTACTCGTCTCCGAGATCAAGCCACCCTTGATTTGATGACTCTTGGGGAACTGGCTGGGTGTGTTGCTGGTCACGCCCCTGCACACAGCAGGTGGGTATAAAGCTTAAGGTCTTAAGACCATGCCCAGGAGAAGCTGTTGCTACAGGAAGGTGCCCTGGCTGGCATTGCTGTGACCCCCCCCTCACACACACACACACACACACACACACACACACACACACACACACGCTCACACACACACGCACACACGCACACACGCACACGCACACGCACACGCACACGCACACACACACACACACACACACAGCAAGCTGTGCACAATGGCCTGACAGAGCACGCTCATGGTGCAACAAATCTACGATGGTGTGACAGAGGTGACTGTAAACAAGAAAGCAGCTTCTCCATTTGGTTTCGGTACTTAAATGGCAGCTCCAACAGCCATCTTCAAGCAATATTGCTTGTCAGTAGTGGCCAGGTGCCGTAAATCATGTCAATCATCCCGCACCGTGATGTTTTTGAGGGGTGCGGGATGACGCTGGCTCTCAAAAAAGCAAAGTAACTATTTTGGGGCACGCAGGGGCATGTGTGATAATGACAATACTTTGGACTATTATTATTATTATTATTATTATTATTATTATTATTATTATTATTATGGGTATGAATGATGAAAGCCTGCAAGCACCTTTGACAGCTGAAAATGGAAAGCTTCCCGAGCCTCAGTGAGGAATTCCTTGCTTGAGAAGCGGCAGCAGCAGGGAGCAAGAGAGCTTGGTGTTCAGCTCAAGCAGCATATCGAGCACATGTGAAGACGTCCATCAAAGGAATGATGCGTGCGGCTGGGCTTGATGGGCTTTTCAACAACAGCTTTCTAGCTTGGTGAGAATGCAAGGAATTGATCACCTTGCAACTCCTCTTTGCATTCAGGACATGTGCAGCCTGTGCATGCAATGCTCAATTCCCTTTTAAAAGTACCAGGGTAAATAGGACACACGCGGGAACCCCAGAAATAAACACTGAGGGGGTGCGGGATCCAGGCGGAATTCATAAAATGAATGTCTTTTCCAGGGGTGCGGGTTGATCCACATTCTGTATGGTACCACATTCTTAAGTACCCAGCAGGCTTTTGGACAGGTGTGTGTAGATCATCATGGTGCCCCCTACCATGACTAGCTCATCCCAACTGCCTTGAGAGCTGCTCAACAGCCGCCATCTGTCTACACGCAAAGCCATGCTTTGAGGCAGGCGCATCATGATTGTAGAGCCCGAGGTGCTCATGAGATCCATTAACTGCATGGTTGATTGCAATGCACCTTACCTGCTCAAAGAAGCAGCCTTACATTGTAGAGCCTGGGGTGCTCATGAGGTCCATTAACTACATGGTTCATTGAAATGCACCTTACCTGCTCAAAGAAGCCGCCTTACATTGTAGAGCCCATGGTGCTCATGAGATCCATGACAGGCATGGTTGATTGAAATGCACCTTACCTGCTCAAAGAAGCAGCCTTACATTGTAGGGCCCATGGTGCTCATGAGATCCATTAAAGGCATGGTTGATTGAAATGCACCTTACCTGCTCAAAGAGGCCGCCTTACATTGTAGAGCTCATGGTGCTCATGAGGTCCATTAAGGCATGGTTGATTGCAATGCACCTTACTGCTCAAAGAAGCCACCTTACCTGACAGCCAAAACTCGGGCACAGGCACTGAGTTCACTTCTTTTATTTTATGCTGTCTTTTTCTACGCAGTGCAGCTTGCTCAGTATCACGACCATGCATCTTTACCGCTCCAAAAAAGAAGCCTACAGCAGCTTAACATCAGGTAAACCTGATATTGAGCACTGAGCATCGCGAGCACTGAGAACATTGTTCTTTCAGTGCCGCATTGAATGCCACACCCATGCTTCCCACCCACTCCTTGGAGGAGTCCTCAGCAGCTTAACACCTGACACAGCGCAAGCAATGAAACCAATTTTTCCCCAGTGCTGCATTCAGTGCCACACCCATGCATCCCACCCGCTCCTTGGAACACCAGGCGTGCGCACTTGGAAATCATTTCAGTGCCACAAGCATCCATGCACACCCACATGCATTGCCAGTCCAGCGTCACGCCAACTTGCCTCACTTAACCTCGTAGATAGGTAAACCTGTATGACCTTTTCTCTTCCTTCCACCTAGCCTCACCTTCCCGACGGCAGAGGGCGGCTTGGTGTGACTGAGGAGGCACGCAACCGCCGCATACCGGCAGGCGTCATGGCGCGTGAGAAGGCGTCTGCATCCACTGATGACCGGAAGTTCACGGAAGCTGAAGAGGGTGTGGAAGAGGGGGGAGGGGGCAGACCAGAGCCAGGGGTCCGCCGGACGGGAGTTGGGCTGATGCCAGCGGCAGCGGCAGCAGCGGCTGCGGCTGCGGCTGCTGCAGCTGCACGCGTGTGCTGGATCTCTGTGCTGGCGCTAAGGCCCTCTGTGTGTGTATATTTGTATGTGTGATGTATCTGTGTGTGTGTTTGTGTGTGTGCGCGTGTGTGCGTGTGTGTGTTTGTGTGTATATGTGTGTGCGTGTGTGTGTTTGTGTGTGTATGTGTGTGCATGCGTGCGTGCGTGCATGCGCCTGTGTGTGTGTGTGTGTGTGTGTGTGTGTGTGTGTGTGTGCGTGTGCGCGTGCGCGCACGCGTAAAGGGCGCAGCGGGGAGGTGGAGCTTTGCTTGAAGTGCATCCACGTCTGCACAGGGCCTGCAGAGTCCACCCTCTATGTTGTGCCTCCACCCATGTACACATATATGCACATACACACACGTGCACGCACCTCTAGATGCGCGTAAACTGGGGGAGGGGCTGACTGCACTTGGGCCAGAGGGGGTGGCGGTGACAGTGTTGCTGGTGCTGCTGCCACGCGTTGCGTTTGGCGTGGCCGCCTTGGGGGATTGTGAGGCTGCTGTATGGCCCACCAGGGCCTGCACCACGGGGTCATCCAGCTGCAGGTTGGGCACCAGCTCCAAGGGTGTGGCTCCCGACTGCGCGGAACAGGAACAGGAGACAAGACGCATGAAGGATAAGGCCTGCACCACGGGGTCATCCAGCTGCAGGTTAGGCACCAGCTCCAAAGGTGTGGCTCCCGATTGCGCGGAACAGGAACAGGAGACAAGACGCATGACGACTGGGGCCTGTACCACAAAGTAATCCAGCTGCAGGTTGGGCACCAGCTCCAGAGGTGCAGCTCCTGTTTGTGAAGCATTGGCAAGGGGACTTGAGGTGCGATGGAGATGGACTTCCTGACCGCACAGGGACTTGGAGGGATGCATGCAACATAGACAAGGCTCCTGATAGCGCAGGAGAGCGACCAGGAACACTGGATGCATTGGAGATGGAACTTCCTGGCAGCACAGCAAAAAGGGACATGGCGTGCAGTGGATTCGGGGCTTTCTGACACAGAAGGTCCAACCCCACATGCCATGTCCCTTTTTGCTGTGCTGCCAGGAAGTTCCATCTCCAATACACCCAGTGTTCCTGTGGTGACAGCGAAAAGGGACACGGCATGCAGTGGAATCTGGGCTCCTGACACAGTAGTAGGAAAGTGAAAGGGGACATGGCATGTATAAAAAGGGACACAGGACGCCTCAACGGCAGGGCTCTCAGAAGAACAAGATTGTGTCTTATTACCCAAAACATGTTTCCAGTCAACACCCAACTGATTGGAATCTTCAGGACAGCTCCACGGGAGCACGGAAGCTCATGAGGGGTTGACTCTAAACACTAGACAGCAGGGTGACAAAACGCTTCCACTTTTTCAAGAGACGATCAGGAAGACACCATCCTCTGATGCAAATTCACCAGAGACGTGGGTTGTGGCAGTGGTGTGAGGTGACAGCAATTGCACATATGCCCCTGCATCAGCGCGTCCAACGTCCAGTCAAACACATGACACTTCCACGCAAGTACAAGCCATGCACCTTGCTTGGAGCACATGCTGCACATACCCCTGACTTCTTAATCAAAAAGCACTAGCACACAGATGCACACACACACCCCCACACACAAATGCACACCACCATCATTATCACCACCATCCGCGCACCTTGTCCTTGATAGCCGCACACGCCCCTGCCTGCATCAGAGCAGCCACCACCCCTGCATGATGGGCCTTGGCCGCCATGTGGAGTGGCGTGCGGCCTTCCTTGTTCTTCATGCGCAACACAGTGCGCCGCCCCAGGCCCGATAACAGCTCAGTCACGACCTCCACGGAGCCCTGCATGCCCAGGAAGATGCACATCAGCATGCTTTGGGGCATTCGTCTTTGTTTGTTTAACCTGGCACAGTGCGCCGCACCAGGCCCGATGGCAGCATGTTTACTTCCTCGACGTAACCCTGCACGTCAAAAAGTGCACATTGGCTCTGGAATGCTCTGGAGCGTTGATCTGTGGTAAATTCGGCACAGCGTGGTGTGCACCTGGCCCAGCCACAGCTCGGTTATGAGTCATAGCTTGCGACTTAAACAGAGGAACGTATGGTAGCAGCAGGGCATGACTGCAGCATCTCAATGCGCCCCCAAGCACGGTCCAGCTGTTCCGGCTGCTCATGCACAGTGCAGAACCTGACAACAGCTACACCACCACCTCCCCAGAGTCACGCAAGACAGCAGCAACACACACACACTACCAATATGCTCTGAAGCACTGAACTCAGCTGCAACTCATGCACAGCACAGCCAGGCTGGCCACGCCCCCCAGTTCATTGTTCCTGATTACGGGCGCATTTGGGCCACGACCCCTAGGTTGTTCCTGACCAAGGGTTGTTGTTCCCCCATGGTTGTTCCTGACCATGAGCTCGCTTGTGCCACCCCCCTCGGATCTTCTTCCTGACCATGGGCACTCATGTACCCAGGACCAAGTGCATAGGTGTGTGCTTGTACTTAGATGCAGCCGGGATTGCGGACACGAACACACGGACGTCCTGGAGGGCTTCCACACCTTTTTCTTCCCTTCATGCCCGTGATCCTGGTCGCGTGTAAGATGAAGCAAACACCTATGTGTGCTTGGTCATGGACCCCATTGCTCAAGGCCCGGCAAGAGCTCAAGCACAGCCTATGCAGAGTCATGCACGATGGACACTGTGCACTGTGCACACATGGATGCATGCAATGAAGCACAACACATTGTTGCTGTTCATGTGCAGTGTGACGCTTAGGGTTAAAGCAGCACAGTCAGACATTACAACCAGTGCTACCGGCGCGGGTGGCCATCGATGTCAGTGCTGCTGGTGTGCAGCAGGCCAGATATCAGCACAGTCATCATCCTCACAGAGCTGTGCTGATAAAGAGCACACCGAGCTGTGCCTTCCACCCACCCCCACCCCATGGAGCTGTGCATATAACGACATCCCAGCCATTCCAGCGCAGTCACCATCCTCACAGAGCTGTGCTAATAGAGAGCACACCGAGCTGTGCCTTCCACACACACACCCACCCTCACCCCAGCGTGTCAGAAGCTGGTCACTGTGTCGCCTGAACCCTTGCTTGAAAATCTCTCCATCGCATTTTCTGGCGTGTAGCTGATGGCAGTCATTATGTTTTGCAGACGTCGCAGCACCCACATGTGGCCCTGATAAGAGCAGGGCAGAGGCTTCCGATCGGACAGCAGGGCTTGTTCTTCAGATCAGGCTGGTTTGGTTACTAACACCTTTTTGCTTCAGCTAAACTGCCCACATAGGTAGGTACAGCTGTCTAACCCTATCCTTTCTTTTCCTTGCAGGGCTTGCCTGTCAGACAGGTAGGTGATCACAATTAAGGACCCAATACAAAGGGCATGCTGCCCCAAATTCTCACCAGCGACTCGCATGGGGTCTTCACCCCTTCATGTGAAACAGACAGTATGGCGTGTGCTGCAAGGCGCAGCAAAGTTCAATGCACTACAGTTGCTCTGCCTCAAACCCTCCAACGCCATGCATACAGGTGTCCTGCTGCAGGAAGCGCACAGCAAAATGCTTCAAATCGTGTGCTGCACCTCTATTGCCATTGACCTGCTGCACCTCCTCCACTCCCCCTGATCATGCACAGTACCCACCACTGCTGTCCTTTTGCTGCATCCCCCCCCCCCTAGTCCTTCAAATCATGTGCTGCACCAACCACTGCTGTCTTCCTGCTGCAATTCCAGCTCTTTGAATCATACGTGGTGCCCACGACTGATGCATCCTCCCAGTCCTTCAAATCATGCACTGCACCATCCACAGTGAGGTGCACAGGCTTGCTGCCTTCTGTTGCGTGCTTGACACAACTGCACCACATACATCTACTCTGTCGCTAGGTACATGTGTGCTGCACCAATGCCTCGCGTGTAGTGGCCTTGTTCATCAAGCTCAACAGCCCACTCACACTCTCTGCTGCAAGGTGCATGGGTGTGTTGCCTTGCCCATCCAACGCATCGTGGGGTGCCCGCGCCCTCAGCAGCTCCCGCACAATCTCTGGGTTGCCCTTCAGCGCCGCCACATGCAAGGCTGTGTGATCCTGTAAAGTTCGTAGCAAGGCTGCACTTTTAGCACAACGGAAAGCCAAGGCTGCAACATTTGTAAAGGGAAGCATACAGCTGCGCACCTTTGCTGTGCATTGGCGCATCCTTTCATCAGGGTCTTTGCCCTTCATGCACACTTCATTCATTTACCCAAGAAATGCCCTTCAGCAACGCCACACACAGGCCTATGCAGTATGCGAAGCTCTGTGTGCACTGAACACACACACACACGCGCACAAACATACACACACACACACGCACACACACACGCACATACGCACACACGCACACACATACACATGTGCATGCGCAAACTTGTATTCATGAGCTTGGGGAAGGGGAGAAGGCAAACGAGAAACTGATGTGGAAAAAGATGGCAGGAAGGTGCTTGCGAGTGTGAATTGGGAAGGTGCCTTGCGGTGCACACCCAGAGCACACCACTGAAACAAGTATTTTGGGATTTTTTTGTTAGAATCAAACACATGGTGATAGGAGGGAAAAGGTATGTAGACGATACAATTTGTTGGTGGTGTCAGCGCATGCGTGAATGAACTCGATTGAGGAGTGAGTCAAGTAATTTGATTCCAATGAATTCTCAGCATCACCCAGTGGACACCAGTGTCAATGATTTGCTTTACTTGGGGCAGCATGATCCACTTGATGGTTCACCTACTGGACCCTTATGAGTCAAGTAATTTGATTCCAATGAATTCTCAGCATCACCCAGTGGACACCAGTGTCAATGATTTGCTTTACTTGGGGCAGCATGATCCACTTGATGGTTCACCTACTGGACCCTTATCGTAAGGTCCTTGCAAGCAGCTGTCCTAACAAGTGCAGATGCCATCCATGGGTGGCAGAGAGCGCACGCTATCATGGCACTGAAGCAGTTGTGTTGTGTGGCAACACAATGCTCATAAAGGCTCACATGAGAAGCTGTGTGGCAGGCAGCAGGGGAAAGTAGGTGGAACGGAACACTTATCAGGCAACGATCCTCCCTCCCGCAGGACCTCTCACCTGGTTGTTCTTGATGGTGACGGACGTCTCGTACATGGATATGATCTTCCTAACACTTGCCACGTCGTTGTTGTGGAGCTGCCTGAAGATAGAGGACGCCATGTCGCCCTCCCTCTATGCAAGCACAAAATCAAACAGAAAAATCGGAGGCAGCCCAATCGGCCAAAACGACCCCCAAGTTTATGTTAATTTCCACCCCTTGTTTTGCCCCTGTCTTAGGATCGGTTGCAATTCCGGCATCCCGTAAGCATTAGAGCACGCATAAGATGAAATGAATGGAAATGAAATGAAATGTAATGAAACGTAAACACTGAGAGGCTAGAAGGGGTGTGAAGTGAAACAGCAGAGTAATCACCGACAGACAGGAGCAAGCTGCAGAGTGATCAACGGAAAGACCCTTGCAGGTAGCTGGCCAACCTCCCCTCTTTTGGTGTCCACTTTTTGGGGTGCTTAAAGTTGAGAACCCTGCCTGCTCCGAGCAAGCCACCTGTTGAAGGTGAGAATGAACTCACATGCACTCTTGCCTGCATGGCAAGGGCTGTGCTGCCCGCTCAGTGGCCTGATGATCGTGGAATGCATAATGTCACATTGCCTCGCAATTAGCTCTCAGAAGTAAACACCTCAGCAGCAGGATTGGATGAGCAGGATACCCATTGCGCGCTGGGCAGGGCAGGCACAGATGATCATCCTTCAACTGCTTTGCTGTGTCTATCGACAGGGCTGCTCCATGTCTGCGGAGCAGGAGCCCAACCTTGTGGGCCCCAGTGAGCCACGCCTGCCTGGGCCACCCCCTAAGCCCCCCTCCCGCGAACGCAGTGCCTCCTTCAACATGGATGGCCTCACCAGCTCCCTCAGTGTGGTGCGTCCTCAAGAGATTTTGGGGTTATTGCCAGGGGTGCAAGGCGCGTGGCATGCAAGCGTGTCAACCCCCTCGCACACACAATTGCTGCTGATGTGACGCTTGCATGCATAGCCTCCGAAGCCGACCTTGGTACCTCCATGATGGGATTACCATGTGGCTGCTGTGACGCATGCTGACATGAGCATGTGTGTCATCATCTGTGCTATGCTGATACAAGCGCATTGCATGTCATCATCTGTGTTATGCTGATATGAGCGCATTGCATATCATCATCTGTGCTATGCGGATACGAGCACATTGCATGTTATATCTGTGCTATGCTGATGCAAGCACGTTGCATGTCATCATCTGTGCTATGCTGATACAAGCACATTGCATATTATCATCTGTGCTGCTCCTCGTGCGCTGCCTGTTGGTGTGTCTGGGGCACACCAATCTTCCTTTTTTTTATGAATTCTCTCAGATGATGCTTTTTGTACGGGTGCTGTCTTGGTGCCCAGCTGCTGATACACGCTTCCTGCCCTGCTCTCATGTTTTCCTGTGCCTGTTCCTGGCGCAGTGCAGTGCCCAACTCCACAAATGCCCACTGCCGTGTGTTCACGGCTGTTGACATTTTTCAAGCACTGCATTGCACCAGGAGCTGTACTGCGCTGCGCTCGAAGCTTGCACATGAGCAAGCAAGCTCCCTGCAATTGGCTGCATTGAATCAACCTCCACCTCCCAGGCGCCCTGCCGTCCCACCCTTACGGCGTTCGTGGGGACAGATGTCTCCTCTGTTTTGATGCCTGATCATGCTGCATGTGTGCTTTTTTCTCTCATTCCTTTTCTTATGCCGGGTCTTGCTGCTTGCGTGGCTTTTGGATTTTTGTGGAATTTGATACCAGTGTACATGTGCGTATGCATAAGCATGTGTGTTTTGTGTGTGTGACATGGTATGATCACCTAGAAGTGAATCCTCACCACCCCTCGCTAAATGTTCCAGCTAGTTTTGATAAAAAAACTCCAGCCATGTACTGCCCAATCCATGGGCGCAGGTAACCCAGAATTCAGCCGCCACCGCCTCCTGCAACTTTGCCAGAGAGTATGAGGCAAACTTTGATGTGAACATCCAGCAAGGTGGTGACTGTCTGGGCGGGGAAAGCCCGCGCCGCGCCTTCGCTGCCTCAAGCCCAAACTTCCGGCAGAATAGGCACCCTTTCATCATTGGTGTCGCTGGAGGCACTGCCAGCGGGAAGACGACGGTGGGTAGCTGGAAAGATAGCGTGGCTGTGTGCAGTGGGGGGCTTCGTCATGTCTGGTGAGGGATTGTTGTGAGCTTGCTTGGCG
The DNA here is from genome assembly GCA_914767535.2 of Dunaliella primolecta. Taxonomy (NCBI): domain Eukaryota; kingdom Viridiplantae; phylum Chlorophyta; class Chlorophyceae; order Chlamydomonadales; family Dunaliellaceae; genus Dunaliella; species Dunaliella primolecta. The sequence continues at coordinate 14,842,261 of OU611754.1, read as the reverse complement.
TCACAGGCACGCCTCCTCTCCATGATTGGCATGGTTTGAGGCGCTGTTCGTTGGAAGGCATGCACAGAGAGAAGATCTGACTTCTTCATCCTTACATGTAACAGGTAGAGGAGGGGGAACAAATGTGTGGTGGTAGGCGGTGGGACAATGCAGTACATCTTGAGTATATTTGCAGATGGAGTGTCTCATAGGAGGCTGCGGTGGGCCTCTGCTGAAGCATCACACACACACACACGCTCACGCACACAGACACACACACACACGCACACGCACATACTTCATTATTGGTGTGAAAGGAAGCACTGTTGTTGGTGGGCTGCTGGCTATCGGTGGGCTAACATTACATTCATAATACTGTGTGTGTCTGCGGTTGTGTGTGTGCTGCCTGCCAGAAGGATTACAGTGAGGCTCGATTGAAAAGCAAATGCACCTATTACACCTGAAAGGTAGGGCCTGGGAGCACTGTCAGCGGGAAGACGACGGTGAATAACCGATTACACCGTGATGGTGTCCCATTATTTTGGGGGGCGGGTGAAGGGTTCAGAGTGGATAAGGCTACACGTCAAAAAAATGTGTTGGGGCTCCAAATCTGCACCGTTGCTCTCCTCAAATTTCGGACATGACCATTTCACTGCTTGCAGGTGTGTGACTGCATCATGCAGCGGCTGCATGACCAATGCGTGGTGATGCTTGCACAGGTGGGTTTGCAAACGAGCAGCTTGCTTCGAGCTGCTGAGCTTTGCTGTGTTTCAAGAACTTTCTATTGTGTTTGGTTTGTTATATGTTTGGTCTGTACCATGTTCACAAAGCCATTTCCTACCAAAGCTCCATCAAAGGGAGGCTTGAGACTTGCAGCTGTATCTTATGTTTGTGAGGGGCCCTGTGGCTGTACCTGAACTTTCTGACTGTATCTAGTGTATTGTGAGGAGCCTTATGGCTGTGTCCAGAATGTTGAGAGCAGATGGCATTTGATTGTGCCACACGTTTTGTGAGGAGCCTCGTGGCTGTGCCCAGAAAGTTGAGAGCAGATGGCATTCGAAGCCCTTAGCATGCACTTTATGCCGCGAGCCTGTCCCTGTCTTCATGGGAATCTCCAACACGGCAGGGCACCCTTTTAATCAGGGTTTACCTGCAACCTGGCCTATTTTTGACTCAGGAAAGCGGCAGTGCCATCCCCTAGGACCATGCCAGGTACAGACCTGAACATGGTGGTTACAAATGTGCACATTCAGCTTGTGGTCAAACATGGTGCCCATGCTTGAGAGATCGCTGCGCCCGGCTTATGTGTCTGCAACATTTTTATGCCGTGCATCGATAATGATAATATTGTTGATACCTCTAGTCTCCAAGAGTTTTCTCTACGTGTGTTTGCCCCTTGCATATTTTTGATGAAATCAGTACTTTCTTACTTTCAGGGGTCTGATGAGACCCAAACTTACCCCCGAGCCAAAGCACTTTGCAAGAAAGCTTCGTGGGCCAGACTTGTGTTTTTGCACCCAAGCTGGTTGAGAATGGACTATGCAAGGCATTCAATGCCTCCAGGAATGCCCCTGGAAGACACATCCCAGTACCTCCACCCCGCCTTGGCTGAGGCCTTTTTCCCTTGTAATCCTTGCAACCCTTGTACCTCCACCCACAGTAGATTTCGATGCGCACAAGTGTCAAATGAGCCTGTGCTGCCTCCTTCAGGTACACACTTCCCTGTGAGGCCGGAGCTCCTCCTTTCCTGGCATAGCTCGGTTGACCAGGCGATTGATTTCTGCTACACAACACTCTGTACCGCAGGACTCCTTCTACCGAAGCCTGACAAAAGAGGAGATGGCGAATGTGAAGGATTACAACTTTGACCATCCAGGTAAGCACCCTGAGGTGCACCAGAGCACACGCGCACGCGCACACACACACACACACACACACACACACACACACACACACACACACACACACACACACACACACACGCGCGCGCGCGCGCGCGCGCGCGATTTTGTTTCCAAGCTCACGAGTTGGCCCATCCCTGCTTTCATTGCTGCAGACGCCATAGACAGAGCGCAGCTCCTACAAACGGTTGCTCTGCTGAAGGTGCGTTTCAGAGACGCGCTGAGGAAGTACTTTGGATTGTCAGCATCTTGAATATAGGAAAGACTTGAAAGCACGGTAAGAAGCTTGTTTGCGACAAGCAAAAGCTGAAGCATGAAGCAACATGAAGCAAAGCAAATACTCGTGAGCTTGTCCTAGATGCAAGGACGTCTCTTCATACTGATGGTCATGGGTGAATTCATGCCTTGCTTCCACTCTCCATGTCCTTTTAGGCACAGAGGAACTTGCACTTTTCTTTTTCCATGACTTTTTCCATACTTTTCCATAACACCTCATGTTTATGAGAGATCCAGAGCAGCCCACCTCTTGTCCATGAGGGGGCTGGAGCATTTCTACCTCTACTTCTTGCTTCTAAGAGAGCCTAAGCATTTCTGCATTCGCCTCTTGCCCATGACGGATCCAGAGCAACCTGCCTATGCTTGCGCTTCAAACATCCTCTCCTTTGCTCTGCCTCCCCTCCAAGAGGGCAAGAATGTGGAGGTGCCAGTGTAGAGTAACCCATCACTTTCCATTCACACATCCTCTCCGTTGCCCTGCCTCCCTGCAAGAGGGAGGCGCTGGTGTAAACTTTACACTTTTCATTCTTGGCCGTGTGCATGTCTCTCTATTTGTTTCCTTCTTGCAGGAGGGCAAGAGCGTAGAGATGCCGGTGTAAAGCAACTTTTTGCTTTCATTCTTGCCTGTTTGCATATCCCCTCCCGTTCATTTCCTCTTGCAGGAGGGCAAGAGCGTGGAGGTGCCGGTGTGAAGCAACTTTTCACATTCATTCTTGCCTGTTTGCATATTCTCTCCCGTTCATTTCCTTCTCGCAGGAGGGCAAAAGCGTGGAGGTACCGGTGTACAACTTCGCCACCCACACACGCTCCGTTGACACCAGGCACGTAGAGCCTGCAGACGTGATCATTTTGGAAGGTGGGTGTAATGGCTGAAACTTCCAGTAAAAGCCATCATGCTGTCCTAAGTTCCATATGCGGGCATGGTCATCCCCCACCTGCAACGTCCAAAGCACGCATGGCATTAGAGCTGCAGAACAAGCACAACAGTAGAGCTCGAGCTGCCATGCTGTCCCGAGTTCCAACCGCGTGTATTATTACCTCCTTGCTGCGACGTCCAAAGCACGCACAGTGTTTGAGCTGCCGAGCCGAACTTATTCCACTGTTTCCCTTTTTCTTGTTTTGCCCATTTGCACTCATCCATGGCTGTGTTGCAAGCATCACTGGAAGGTGCAAGCAAGCAGACCGGAAATTGGAAGTAGGTGGAAGGTGCGAGCAGGTGGACAGGAAGGTGCAAGGAAGCGTCTTGCAAGCATCGCTGGAAGGTGCAGGGCCTGCTCGCCTGCATCATACACATCACAGCTAGAGTGCATGATTGACGCAGATCAGAGCCGTTGGGCAGCACATGGGTCACGTCCATCGTAGCCAAGGTGCATGGACGTTGCCGAACAGACACGCCACATTTAAAGCCCCTCAGGGATGATTGCCGACCCATGCATCATCCCAGATCACTGCTCAAACTGATTGTTTGCACGTGCTTGAGTTCAGGGTAAACGGCTGAGCCTCAGTGTGCACATGTGCGCACACAAGTATCCCGGTGCTGTTTGAAGCAGAAGCAGAGTAACTGAGTTTGGTGACCACACATGTTTGCACAGGTATTTTTTGTGCTCTTTGAAGCTGAAGCAGAATTGCTGACTTTGGTGTTCACACATGTTTGCGCAGGTATCCTGGTGCTGGCGCTTGAAGAGCTGCGAGGGCTGCTGAACATGAAGATCTATGTGAGTCGAGACAAAGGAGCGAGGGTTAGCCCGCTGAGTGTGGAATAATGTGTGTGCTTTGGGGCAGGCAAGTATGGGATTATTACAAACCGCTGATTTGTGCGGACGAAAAACCTGGAGGGCTGCTGAATGGGATGGGCTGGTCTGTGCTCATTCATGACATGAAGGGAGCGCTGCTGATTGTGTATTTTTGATCTATATGAGACGAATGAATGGGAGACAGATGGCTGCCAAGGCTGATGAGAACAGGGATCTTTTATGAGAACAGCTGAAGGGGGTGCTCTGCTCTGTGTGCACACGTTTGGGTATCAGGGCTAGAGATTAGGGGATGAAGATGGATTTGGAGGCAGGGGTCTTTGGTCTTTTTTATATGTCAGGTCTTAGTGTGCAGTTGAGTAACCGGACGACTTCTTGCTTGTGAGCTGAACTACCCTGAGACATGCTATGCGTCGCTCCCTTGCATTTTTGGACTGTGATGCATATTTGGAACGATGCCTCTCCCGGAGGGATGACTATAGATGGCAGGCTGTAGAAGCAGAAGCTTACGACATACATGCACACATACATCATTGCGTGTATGTGTATCAAGCCTGATACGTATAGCAAACCTCCCCCTAAAAACTGCCATGGGTCTCATATTCTTTCCTTTCTGAGCTGTAGAGGAATTAGTGCGCTGCTTGCATTGAGCCCTGGCCTCGCTTATGCCCTTGTCCCAGCAGGTCTCAATTGAAATTGATGCTCTCTAATGAAGCCCCCAAAACACACATACACACAAACAAGCAGCCGCAACCAGATCTTTTTCCCTACAGACCCTGATCCACCCCCCCCCCTTCAGTGTGCACACGTTATTACACACACATCCACACTCATCCTTTCCTGCCCCCTCACACGCACAGGTGGACACGGATGATGACGTGCGCTTAGCGCGTTTCATTCAGAGGGGTGCTGCTCACACGTCCTTTCCTACCCCCTCACACGCACAGGTAGACACAGATGATGATGTGCGCTTGGCACGTCGTATTCAGAAAACGTTGTACACATTGCACACGTGCCCATTCCTACCCACTCACACGCACAGGTAGACACGGATGATGATGTGCGCTTGGCGCGTCGCATCCAGAGGGATGTTGCTCATCGGGGACGGGACGTGGCGAGCGTGATTGAACAGTACACGCGCTTTGTGAAGCCTGCTTTTGACCAGTTCATTGGGCCATCTAGAAGGTCAGATTATGCTGCTTGTCTTTAAGTGTGGCTAGATGAAATGATCAGGGTAGAAGGTGAGAGTGCTGCTTTTCTTGAGGTGTGCTTTGATGAAGTGATGGAGGTGCTGCTTGTTTTGAGGTGTGCTCAGATGAAGCGGTCAGGCCATTGAGCAGTCTCAAAACATGCTTCATGTTACTCATTATCAGAGGGTATGCAGGTAGTAACAAGGTCAGCACCAGCACTAAGGTTGGCAATGACACTAGTGGTGCTTGCTCATCATCAGAGGGTGCTGGCAATGAAGCTGTGCTGTTATGGTTGCCTTGGTTGGAGGGGTGGGGGAGAGGGGGGAAGCACATTGCTTGCTGCTGTCTCAAGGGGCAGAGAATGGGTTTTCCTTCCTGGAGGCAAATGCATCCTTGTGCGGCTCTGCAGGAGTGTGTGTGTGGGAGTAAGTGTGTATGGGTGTGGATGGATGTGTGGAAGTACGGGGGTGGCTGTGGGTGTGTGAAAAAGGCCATTTGCAGGCCCTGCTCCTTTGATTGAGGCCGGGCCACAACAATCAGGAGCCATCTGCTACGTCTTGTGGGAAAGCTGTTCACTCTCTTGGATGCAGCATTTTTACTAGACAACCTTGACAAGCAAAAGACTGCTGTGTTTCAAGCAGTCTGTGCTGGGCTGCCTTGGCAAGAAAGGAAAATTGCCTATGCACTGACATGCATGGCCATGCCTGGGCGCTTCCTCCTTGCTTCACTGATCTGACATGCATGGCCATGCCTGGGCGCTTTCTCCTCGCTTCACTGATCTGACACGCATGGCCATGCCTGGGCGCTCTCTCCTCGCTTCACTGATCTGACATGCATGGCCATGCCTGGGCGCTCTCTCCTCGCTTCACTGATCTGACATGCATGGCCATGCCTGGGCGCTTCCTCCTTGCTTCACTGATCTGACATGCATGGCCATGCCTGGGCGCTTCCTCCTTGCTTCACTGATCTGACATGCATGGCCATGCCTGGGCGCTTCCTCCTTGCTTCACTGATCTGACATGCATGGCCATGCCTGGGCGCTTCCTCCTCGCTTCACTGATCTGACACGCATGGCCATGCCTGGGCGCTCTCACCTCGCTTCACTGATCTGACATGCATGGCCATGCCTGGGCGCTTCCTCCTTGCTTCACTGATCTGACATGCATGGCCATGCCTGGGCGCTTTCTCCTCGCTTCACTGATCTGACATGCATGGCCATGCCTGGGCGCTCTCTCCTCCCTTCACTGATCTAGCATGCATGGCCATGCCTGGGCGCTTCCACCTCGCTTCACTGATTGCTTTTAATGAATAGGCATGCGCTTTTGCTGTGGTACGCCACAGCGAGCACATGCATACATTGGAGCCAGCTTATCGAACCCAGCGCGCGCGCCGCGGACCCATTGCACTTGTCGATCCCTTTATACACAAAAGATTATGGACCTGACGCGCCTGTGCATTCCTCAACACAAGAAGGGTTCATTTGAGCTTCTATGACCTTGTGTGTGCATATGTCCCTGCCTCTTTATGCTCCCATGTATACCTTGTGTGTGTGCAAATGTTCCTGCCTGTTTATGCTCTCATGCACCTTGTGTGTGCATGTGTTCCTGCCTGGTTCTGCTCTCATGTATCCCTTATGTGTGCATATGTTCCATTATGTGTCCTCATGTGCCCGAAGGTATGCGGACATCATCATACCTTGGCAGAGGGGGGACAACCTTGTAGCCATCGACCTCATCACAGGTAAGAGCTGCTGCTGCTGCTGCTGCTGCTGCTGCCATTGCTCTTGTACTTTCGCTCCTGTTGTCGCTGCTACTGCTGCCCTTGCACTCTCGCTGCTGCTTTCATCGCTGCACCTCCGCGCTGCCACTCCAGAATGTTTTGGTTGTAGTTACAGAACCACTTCCAGCCTCTTTGGAGCCGCTCCAGAATGTTTTGATCGTTTTTGCAGAACCAGTTCCAGCCTCTTTGGAGCATGCAGCCTGCCGCTGCTCAACCAGCTCCTGCCTCTTTGTTGCATGCAGCCTGCCGCTGCTCAACCAGCTCCTGCCTCTTTGTTGCATGCAGCCTGCCGCTGCTCAACCAGCTCCTGCCTCTTTGTTGCATGCAGCCTGCCCCTGCTCAACCAGCTCCTGCCTCTTTGTTGCATGCAGCCTGTCGCTGCTCAACCAGCTCCTGCCTCTTTGTTGCATGCAAACCAGGATCCTGCAGCTGCTGACACTGTAGCTGAGCCTGTTTTCCGGACCAGGTGCTGCCTCTTTGTAGGCTTTGCATCTTTTGAAATCGTTCCCTGCCTTTGTAGCAATGGCTCAGGCTTTTACCCCTGCTGCACCTCTGCCCTCCCTCTGCAAACAAACTCAACTACAGTGTTCTCGCTTTCACCGCTGCCTTGATGTATTTTCTCCTCTCGGTAGAGGGATTGATCCCCCTTGATGCCTTGGCCCTATAGGTATCCTCTTTCTCTCAATTCATATGGGGAGTATTTTCACATCAGCACACGCAGTTTCTTCTTTTCTTTTGTGCTCTATGCTGCGAGCTCGACCTCAGTGCACCCCCCTGTTTATTCGCCTCTGCCCTGCTGCTCGCCTATTGCTAATGTTGACAACCCTGGCTAACCCCTGCTGCACTGCTGCACCGTTACAGAGCACATCCGCCTCAAGTTCCTATTGTGTTACCTCTGCCCCCTGTTATACCACCCCTGCCCCTATTTGCTCCTTGCAATACCTCTGCTCTGCTGATACCCTCAGCCTCAGTGACTCCTGCTGCACTGCTGCAGAGCACATCCGCCTCAAGCTCCAGCAGCATGACCTGCTCCGCATCTACAACAACCTGGAGGTGCGGGACCAGTGTGCCTGTTGAGGTTTGTAACTACTACTGCGCATACGCGACAGGTTGGGGAGGGTTTGAAGGATTTGAATGGGCATGAGGTGTGTGGGACGAATATGCCCATTGAGGCGCGTCCCTGCTGCTCGCATGCAGCAGGTTGAGAAGGTGATTGGATAGACTGAGCTGGAGCAGGGGTGAGCCTGAAGACAGCACTGAGTCAGCATCGTTTGTTTCAACATGCATGGTCTATTGGGTGTGCCATGAGATGTGAGGCTCATTTTGCGTACATACCAGGACCCTCAGGTGCCTTGCATGAAGGTGATTGCTGCAACTGCACTGAGTTGCATGCTTGTCATCCCTGATGGTCCCCGGGGGCCTCATATGGATAATTGTCACATCACATAAGGCCTGCAACAGACACAGTCTCTCCTCCATCACCTGGACCAAACCCAGTATATGAAGCATGCACTGCCAGAAACGACTTGCAGTTTTTTCGTGCTCTTTTGCTCGGTTTTCGGATGGCCAAGCAAGTGTGCATTAGTGCATGCGTTACCGTGAACAAACTCTGGTTTGTATGTACATGTGAGCATGTGTGCCATTTGAAGCTATGATTGATTACTTCTGTAGCACTGGGTTGGGTTCAGAGCAAAGAAAAGTACACGCGCATGTGTGCATGTGCGCAAGCTGGTGTATGTGAGCGCCTGAGTTGTTTCTTTGCACAAGTACGCACCGGTACAGGATGTTCTCATGCCTGCCTGCACGTCCATGCGTACACACTTTAGAAGCATACGTGCTGCTTGTGTGTCCAGTCATCCTGTCTTGCGTGCTTTCGTGCTTGGGTTATGCCTTCTATGACCTGATTGTTGGGCATGCGCACAAATGTGTGAGGCAGACAGTCTGTGTCCTTGCACTCAGTCTGTGCTCTTGCGCGCTCACACATGTGCAGGATGCGCCTGTTGTTTGGGAGCACAACTCTCAGCCCTTTTCAATATAGGAAGCGGGGCATACATGCTCATGCGCTTGAGGCACAGTCTGTCTTTGCTCTTGCTCATGCATGAGGCACAGTCTGTTTTTGCTATTTTGCGCGTGCATGTGCATGGCATATGTGCTCATTTTTTTGCTGAGGTCATCACAGCAACATGGCGTGCTGCTTTGTTTGTGTTGCGCAGGTCATCCCTTCAAACTTCCAGATGCGGGGCATGCACACCATCATCCGAGACAGGTTAACCAAGAAAAACGACTTTGTCTTCTATGTGAGTCTGTCTTCCTTTGTGCTCATCCTTGTTTTTGGGTTGAGCTCTTGTGTATGCATCGACTTACCACCCTCACTTAACTTCCTTTGTTAATCCTTTTTCATTATTCTCCCCTTCCATTTATGGAAAAGCATGTGATGTTTGTGGTAGCTTGTTATCCACGTGCTTCAGGGAATGTTTTGGGAAACGGTATTTCGGTAAAGGACGATGGTCCAAACACGAACCCTCGTTACTCGTCAAAATGTTGCAATGATTTTTAAAAGATCCAAGCACTATACCCTTTCTGCTCATTGATCAGCTTAATGCAAGCCCATTGCATGCAACTAATAGGGTTTTTTGTAAGGGAGTGAGGGTTACATCGATGCTCGTGGCAAGCGCCCTTAGCCCCTTATGCCATGAATTGGTAACAGAGGGGATGATGTGAGGAGTGCCTCCTTCAAGCATCCTTTGGCTAATGCCACCGCCAGAAGCCCCAGAGCAGTACCCTGAGCCCCTTCAAGACTTCTATGCACAGAAGCGTGCACTTTTGCCGAACCTAGCAAGCCGTTTCTTTCAGCTTAATCTGACGCCCTGACACTCCCTTGTGTTTCTCTCTTGCCTCTCGCTCTGGCGCTCTCTTGTGTCTGTGAAGCTCTAATGCTCTCATTTGTCCCTCTGCTGCCTCTCACTGCAGTACCTTTCACACTCGCCAGCACTGGGTGCACCTGCGTTGAATTTATGGATGGTGCATCTGGAAAGAGTTTTATTTGAGGAGCTGCTGAGGAACTCGATGCGATTGCTTTGCCTGTTTTGGTCATCACAGGCCAAGCAGATCTGCAGCGTTGTCGTGGAGGCAGGCTTGGGGCACTTTCCTCGTTCGTCACTCCTCATTCACCATTCTGCTCTGTTTCCTTGACATCACAGGCCAGCCGTATCTGCCACCTGGTGGTGGAGGCAGGCTTGGGGCACTTCCTTCATTTATCACTCCTCATTCATCATTCTGCTCTGTTTCCTTGACATCACAGGCCAGCCGTTTCTGCCACCTGGTGGTGGAGGCAGGCTTGGGGCACTTTCCTCGTTCATCACTCCTCATTCACCATTCTGCTCTGTTTCCTTGACATCACAGGCCAGCCGTATCTGCCACCTGGTGGAGGCAGGCTTGGGGCACTTCCTTCATTTATCACTCCCCATTCATCTCTTTGTTTTCTTCTTGACATCACAGGCCAACCGTATCTGCCGCCTGGTGGTGGAGGCTGGCTTAGGGCACCTGCCCTTTACAGAAAAAGTGGTCACGACTCCCACAGGTGGGTGGGCCTTTCCTACTTGCACAGTGTACCTCCCAACAGCCCCGCAGAATCTGAATAGGCAGCATTAGGCACAGCAGGCAGCAAAGCAGCAAAGCAGGCAAGGAACAAGCGGTGCAGGCACATGAGCATGCTTGACCATCCCGCACTGTTCAGAGCCCACGATGTTTGTTTTGCTGCCTGCCCTGCCTGTCTGATACCTAGACTGCCTGTTTGCTGCCTGCACTGCCTGTTTAATACCTGCCCTGTCTGTTCGTTGCTTGCACTGCATATTCCCTGCCTGCACTGCCTGTACGCTGCCTGCACCTCTGGTTTGATACTTAGACTGCTTGTCACTAAGACCTTGTTAGCACAGCAGATTCACTGCCTGCACTGCCACACTTGCGCAACCTCGTGTGCAGGCTACACCTACTGCGGCGTTGAGTTTGCGCGGGGCTTGTGTGGCGTGAGCGTCATCCGATCTGGGGAGGCCATGGAGGCCGCGCTGCGGGAATGCTGCCAGGGCATCAAGATCGGGAAGGTCCTGGTGCACAGGTACTCCGCCTGTGCTGCGCGTGCGGGCCAGAGCGCATGGGTGGTGATGGGTGTGTTTTTCATCCAAGCACTGGAACGAATTTGCTGAAAGGGCATCTAAGTTGGAAGGATCCTGGTGCACAGGTCCGCTTCTTGTGCTGCCTGTGTGCCAGTGAGCTTGGGGTGTGATGGGTGTGTGCTTTTTATTCAAGTGGTGAAATTTGCTGAAGGGCATCAGATGGCAGAGGTGCAGCAGGAAGGGGCAGAGTCATGAGCATATGCTTGAGGTGTGCATGATATGCCTTTTGCCGCATCACCCATCACTTGCCTCTCTGCAGGAGCAAAAAGGATGACCACGCCCAGGAGCTTGTGTGTACGAGAAGAAGCCCTCAGATGCAACCTTCTGTTTGTCTCTCGCAGGAATGAAAAGGATGAGCGCGCCCAGGAGCTTGTGTATGAGAAGCTGCCCTCAGACATTGCCTCCCGCTACGTGCTGCTGTTGGACCCTGTGCTGGGCACAGGCGTCACCGCATGTAGGGTCATCAAGGTAAGGGAGCGAAAGCAAACGGCTTGTGTTTTCCTTTTGTGTTGTGTCTCTGCCTTTCGCTTCGTGCTGCTGTTGGACCCTGTGCTGGGCGTCTCTGTGTGCCAAGTCATCAAGGTAAAGGAGCAAACAGCAGTGCAGCCTTTCATTCAATTCAATTTCATCGCCTCCGCATCATGCTGTTGTGGAACCCTGGGCACGGGTGTCATTATTCCGTAGCATCAAAGGTGTCATTAATCCATGGCATCAAAGGTGCCATCCCGTGCTCTGTCAAGGCGAGAGATCAAACAATACTGCAGCTTGAATTTCTGAGCCAACATGATTGCTGCCATCCCGTGCTCTGTCAAGGCAAGAGATTGAACAATACTGCAGCTTGAATTTCTGAGCCAACTCGCTTGCTTTGTACTGTGCTTGGACCCCATATTGGGTGTTAGCATCACTGCCTCCTGCGTGAAGGCCCGAGCAGCCATGCGGCTTGCGCTTTTGCGTGGATGCGCTTGCGTTGTCCTGATTTGTCCTGCGTTTAAACCTCACGTTGGGTGCAAGCATCACCGCCTGCTGCGCCATAGAGACAGGAGAGCAGAAATGTTGAGGGGTTGCCAGGAATCACGCAATGCATGAGATCACAGGTTCTGCTGGACATTAGGCTGAGATAAATCCATTCAGGCAACCTCCACATTTCTTCCACATCAACCATCAAGGCAGGAAAGAAAAAGGTCCAAGGGTGGCCGGGAACTGTGTTGTGTAAAGCCACAAATGCTGCTTATCTGGGGGCCACAAGATGAATCTGTATTTACTCCTCTTTGACCGTCCTGCTCTCTTTTGGCCTTCACACAGGTGTTGTTAGACAAGGGCGTACAGGAAGACCACATCCTGTTCCTGTGCCTCATGGCGGCGCCCAACGGCATTCACAAGGTAAGTGGTGTTTTTTTTTTAGAGGTAGGTGCTGCTGCACAAGGGCGTACAGGAAGACCACATCCTGCTGTCCCTCATGGTAGCACCCAATGGCATTCACAAGGTGTTCTTTGGAACATGAGGTAGGTGTTGCTGCACAGGGGCGTGCAGTAAAACTATATTCTGCTCCTGCCCCTCATGGCAGCACCAACGGCATACGCAAGGTAGGTGTTGATTTTTTTTGAAACATGAGGTAGGTGCTGCTGCACAAGGACGTGCAGTGAAACCATTTCCCTCGTGGCAGCGCCCACCGGCATTCACAAGGTAGGTGTTGTTGTTTTGGGGGAACATGAGGTAGGTGCTGCTGCACAAGGGCATGCAGTAAAACCACATCCTGCTGCTGTCCCTCAATGATGATTGGGCAAGGACCGGCACTCAAAGGCATGCCTTGGTATGTCCCAAGGTACGTGAAGTTGGATACCGGGTTGTGTAGTGAAAACCTTTTAGTGCAATGATAGAGTCGATTGCAACAGGACAGTGACATCTCATCTGCCGTGTGGAATGTCTTGGCAACAGGCCAGCATTATCCTCAAGCAAAGCACCTTTCGTCCCTAAGTTTCCCCCATTGGTTTTGAGCCTCTGCCCCAATTGTCCCTTACTGACTCGTGGTATCTCAGCGTTTGCATGTGCCTGAAAGGAAGTAAAAACTCTGTAGGCAGCAAAATGTCTTGGATTTATGTGAGTATCTTTGCTCATGCCTAAGGAGCTGTGTTCTCCTTCCCTCTTCAGTGCTCATTGAGGGAAGGAACAGAAAAACGACAAAGACAGTAAAAGCTGTCCATGCATCAATCAAGGAAAAGGAGAGTGTTATTCACACTGCTTTGGATCATGCTGTAAATAGGCTACAAAAAGTGTTCCAAGAAACAGTGTAATTTGGCTAGAAAGGGTGTTCCAAACAACAGTGTAGCACAGCAAGCAGTGTAGCAAAAACATTTTCCAGCTGTCATATCATCATAACAAGATTTATGCATCTCCATCGGACCTCAACATTCTGCTTGTGCAAGCGCTTCTCTGCTGCTGCTGCTGCTGCTGCTGCTGCTGCTCCTTGGGAGGTTGTGATTTTGTCCCACGACAACATCATAGGGAGGTCGTGATTATGTGCCCATGTGGGAATCTATTGTTTTCTCTTGTGCACCTGAGCCAGCACATCCTGCCTCCTTCACTCAGCTGTGTGGCGCATACCTGGCCAATCCATGCCCTACTTCCACACAGTACTGCCTCTTCAGCTCAAGAATCTTGTTGATGGCACCCTGCTTGCGTCCCCCTGGATGCCTTGGCTCCTCCTCTCTGCCCGGGTTTCTTGACCCACCAGCCTGCCCCTCCGGTTACCCGATAGCATCTCCTTCTGCCGCTGTCTCCTGCTGCTGCGCCCCCCTCTGAGATTGCAAGCACCGCCGCTGTGCTTGCATGGACAGCCAGGGGCACATGTGCTACTCCTGCTGCTGAGTCTGCTGCTGCTCCTGCTGGTGGAGGAGATAGGGCAGGGGCAGGCTGGGCAGGGGCAATTGCCCAAAGCATTCACAGACCCCTTTCATATGTGATAACTTATTAAAGCTGCATTGTAATTTTTAGCTACACGGGGTGCTCCCCAGAAAATGTCTGCGTCGTCGCAAGTTGGCAATGGAGGGTGCTCTGGGGCGCTCTGCTGGGCGTCCCTGCGTCACGCCGCACGACACCATTTGTGTTGTGGGATGGCAACACACCGTGTTTATGAAGAAAGCATTTGAGAAAACACACGTGTTAGCCCAAAGAGCCATGGTGTGCCTTCAACGGCGTCTTGTGAGGACAGAGGCGGGTTGAGGAAATTTGGGTATTAAGTCCCGATGCAAGCTCCCAGGGGCATAGTGCGGTGCACACCGCCTGTGATGGTGGCAGTGCCTGCTACATGAATGCAGACAATAAGCTGAGTGACAGAAGAGATTGATGTACAGCGAGCATCCATGATTGCCTGTGGATCCATAAAGTATAGGCTCAGGCAATGTCCGGCACATGTCTGTTTTTTTCATCGCTCGTCAATGCACGACAAACATTCATGCAATGCATCCTGCCATGGCTTTTTGGTAATCTGCAGCTCAGGTACTTCACGTCCAGGCTCCCTGTCCCACGTTCCAGCCGTGAATGTGCTTCGCTCAGGTGCCTGCATTTGATGTCCATTGTTCAAATCATCTCCCTTGCCTTCTCTGAGTTCATGGATGTGATGGGCATCCCTTTTCCGGCCGCACTTGTGTGCCAGCAGTACCTTTAGCCAAAACATGGCCGGGAAATGCACCTGAGGCAACACATACATTGTGTCTATTGGTTGCGCAGGTGTGCCAGCAGTACCCCAAGGTCAAGATCCTGACTAGCGAAATTGACCAGGAGGTGGATCAGAACTTCGTGGTGGTGCCTGGGGTGGGTCAGTTTGGGGACAGGTACTTTTGCGCATGAGGCAAGCGTCAAGTAAGTAGGTTAGTTTGGGAACAGGCTCTTCTGCGTGTGAGGCGAGCATCGAGTGAGTCGGTTAGTTTGAGAACAGGTTCTTCTGCGCGTGAAGCAGGCGTCGAGTTGGGCTTTGGGGAAAACAGCGGGAGCTCCTGTCCTCACTCACCTCAAGGCTCAAAGGGAAACGCGTCAGCCGCTGAATAGCATTGGCACACATGTCTAGGGACTTTCTCAAACAACCTAATTCCCTGTTCTAGGTGTAGGTGCGCCATGCAAGCTGGGTGCTTTGGTGCTTTTGCCTTGAATGGCTTTACTAAGCACAAAACGAAGGATATAAGGCCAGTAAAGATGGGATGACACATCAAATTAAGGGTTTTTTAAGAGTGGGCGCCCGATCTTCCATCTCTTCTAGTATGAATCCTCATACTCCGTCTGCATGCGTACATTACGCAGTGTAATGATGTGATATGACAAAATAAGTGCAGTACTATTCTTTCATGTAGGAGTAAGGCAGGAGGCACTCAGGCGCATGCGTGTTAATTGCTTCAAGGGCTGCTCTCTCTTTCTGTGTGGCAGCCATTTCTCTTGGACTCGTGGGCATGAATACAGAGATATGGACACAGGTGTTTGGTGGCAGCAACTTGGGCAATCATCATGACATAATTGCCCGGCAGCCTGGTGTTTGTGTGGCAGTGCGGCAAATTTAGTGGCACTCTGTGGTGGCAGGCTATGTGGCGGTGTGTGTGGCATTGCGTGGCAGTTTGTGTGGCAGCCCAGCGTTTGTGTGGTACCTCATGTGTTAATGGTGTGCTGTGCTCCACTTACGGGCCTCCTGTTTTTCTCCCTCTCCTCTCAATGTCTTGTTGATATCCTTGGGTTCCCAAACAAAAGTGGCCCCTTCGTGGTTTGTGACGTGCCTTCAGTACCGGAACGGTCTCTGTGAAGGCTTTCTCCTGCGTCTTGTGTGTGTGTGTGTGTGTGTGTGTGTGTGTGTGTGTGTGTGTGTGTGTGTGTGTGTGTGTGTGTGACCGACCTCATCATCATTTGTGTCTGTCTCTGACTGTACCGTAGGTACCAGGCTTGTCTCTCAGTAGGCTCCCTACTGTGCCTTGCATGGCTGACTCCTATATGTTTGTCTGCTGGCAGGCATGAGGCGGGATGTACATGCTTTGCTCTAGCTGCTAGGCTTACATCTCCAGCTATAATTCAAAGCTCATTAGGCTTGAGGTAACCGTTTCCTGCTCAAAGCGTTTTTTGTCTTCCTACCATTAGTCTTTTTTTGTGTGAATGTGTGTGTGTGTGTGTGTGTGTGTGTGTGTGTGTGTGTGTGTGTGTGTGTGTGTGTGTGTGTGTGTGTGCAAGGCTGGAATACTAGTAACTTGAAAGGAAGATTCTTGACTTAAAGCAAAGTAGCCAGCAAAAGGCCCTTCTGATAATCCCCCGGGGTAGAATGAAAGGGGAAAAGAAAAGCTGCGTAGGCAGAGGAATTGTCCCTACATCAACCAGGAAAAGGAGGCACATTGGCTCAGGAAAGGAAAGGAAAGGGTTACATAGCTGTACCTGCCTATGAGGGCAGCTTAGCTGAAGCATAAAGAGATGCAACTAAACCAGACCTAAGCTTGAAACTAAAGGAAAAGCTTGAAGTCTACAACTGTTTTTGCGTCGCTAAAAAAAGAGATATATAGGAAGTGTAGAAGTTGCACATTGGCTCGTAAAGAAAAATGTAGCTCGTAAAATAGCTCGACGTTGCAGCGGACACTGCAGAATCCAGGGCCACCGAAGGGTTACAAGGGGTTGGCCTACAGCCCGAAAATCTGGCTGATCGGCTGCTGGTGATACATTCTCATCCAGCATCAAAAATTGAAACCAGTTCAGACAAAAATTTTGAAAATCTGTGCGAGTCTTGATTTAGAAAAACATTGACCTCAAGATTGGGCCACCGAAGCAAGCAACGGACCAGGCTTGCATCCGCCCCACACAGCTTCATGACCGGGAAGTAGCCAACTCAGAGGGCTCTTTGAGCTCCTCTGCTGTTCTCAACTTTGCTGGAATGTCCTGGACCAGACACACACCAATGAACCTGACTTGAACACCACAACTCATGAGGTCCGGGCAATCCCACTTGCAGTGCCCTCCCAGTCACGCAATACAAGAGTCGGGATGCAAGTACTGGCGTCACACACAATGAGAGGGGGAGGAAGGAAGGAGCACACACACAGAACCTACAACTGAAGACCTCCAACACACGTGAGGTGCCAGTGCTGAACTTACGCTAGATGATGCAATGAATGGGATGGTTAACAGAACAGAGGACGTGGTGTGTGCATGGATGAGAGAGGTAACAATCATGTTGACGCTTGCCTGTATACAGAGAATGCTTTTACTCACATACAGCAGTGCTTCCCCTGTGTGAAGAACAAACATTATTCTACCTTGGCTGCGCGGTGCTCTGGTTCCAAGGCAAGAAAAAAAAAGAGTCAAAATACACTTTCGAGAACAAGTCCTTGTTTCTAGCTGTGCTTGCTGCTGGGGTGTTGAAACGACTATGAAAGGGGAGCGCCTGCATGTTTTTACAATCTTCTTTTCAAGGTGTTTTAATCAACAACTTACAGTCTAAGCCAGGCAAGTGCTGGTTCAAAGCTTTTCTAGCAGCAGGGCCCGCAGCAAGAGGGTGATGAACCAGACCATGTTTGATGTTCCTGACCCTCTCATTGTGCATGTGCTGCTCCTCCTTACGTCAATTTTATTTGTACTTTTTTGCCCCCCTCGTTCTTGGCATGCTCAGTGTGACAGACCGTGCTTCTTCCTTCAATTACCACATGAACACACATGTTACTCTCCTCCCTTTTTTTTGTTGCAGTCGGTTGGTCCTGGCAAACTCCTGATCTTTATTCGCCGTTGCTTTGTCATACAAACACCAGTGGAAATTTTTTCCCTTGTTCTTGGCAAGGGTTTTTTTTGTACACTTACATGCACGGGCTACACAAACACTCTTGGACATTTTATAATACAGTTTTTCACATGAGCAGCCTAGCAGTCGCACTTCTTGACTGATGGCTTAATTTGTAAAACCTTGTAAACCTTGTTGCACATTGGCTCAGAAGAGCCATGAGTTCCCTCCACCACCAAGCTACAGGACTTAAAATGCTTATGGAGATCTGGAGGGTTACTGGAAGCACTGTGCTGGGTGACCCATATTTAACATGAGGTTAAGTTACATGGGGGTTTGGGTATTCAGCCAGGTGGTTTGACTGCACAGGATAGGATAAGGTTACAGGCCCCCCCGGGGGGGAAAAAGGCCTCCAGTCATAAGATTTAGATTTACACGGGGGGACCTTCAGCCAGACTGTTCGGCTCATCGGCCTGTGACTGGTCCTTGCCAGTCAACATAATGTCCATAAGCTCAGAAACAAACGAAAAAAGCTTGTTGTTGTGTTGCAAGAGGAAATCAGAAGCATCCTGGACACTGGCTTGTTGTAAAAAATGTTGCTCCATGGAAAAATCACCAGAGAAACAGTTGAATAGGTAAGCGTACTTTCTTCTCAAAGCACAAACATCTGCGTCTCTGCACACCAAAAGGGCATGAGCCTCATCTTGAATCTCATCACAAGAACAGTGATCACACAAAAGAGTGTTCCGAGTATCCCAAGCTGCTGTCTCCACCTTCAGTGTGTGTGCCCTAAGTCTGAAACGGCTAACATTCGTCATGACATGTGGAGACAAATCCAAATGCATGTGCCTTGGTAAACGGGCAGGGGCACGCACGTTATGGTCAAAAGGCACTCCAAAAAGAGACTGGTAAGTTGCCAGCTTACTATATGTGTCCCGCGGGTTCACTCCCTCAACATCTCTCCACACTGCCCGCAGCCTGTGTCTGAGGTCATCAGTAATCTCTTGAATTGGGATCATATGATAGGAGCGCCCTGCCGCAGAGCTTGCACAAAGGAATCACAGCGCCGTAAGCCTTGAAAAGCATCTAAAACTTGAGCAGTCCAGCAGGCTGGCTCACGCGAATGAATATTCAAATCCGCTTTCAACACTCTTCTCAGCGTCTCACTGTTAGACCTCAGCATGCTATTATACATTTTGACAACAGACCTAAACCAGTAAAACTGAAGCGGCTCATGACCACACTCCCTCAGAACAGCCCAGTTTGTAGTGGTACGCTTAACACCCAGCATGCTCTTAAGATAACTCATGTGCCGCACTTGCAGATCACTTGCAAATTCCTTGCCCGCTTTAGTGTATTCAAGGTTTACAAGGTTTTACGAATTAAGCCATCAGTCAAAAAGTGCGACTGCTAGGCTGCTCATGTGAAAAACTGTATTATAAAATGTTCAGGAGTGTTTGTGTAGCCCGTGCATGTAAGTGTACAAAAAAAACCCTTGCCAAGAACAAGGGAAAAAATTTCCACTGGTGTTTGTATGACAAAGCAACGGCGAATAAAGATCAGGAGTTTGCCAGGACCAATTGACTGCAACAAAAAAAAAGGGAGGAGAGTAACATATGTGTGTTCATGTGGTAACTGAAGGAAGAAGCACGGTCTGTCACACTGAGCATGCCAAGAACGAGGGGGGCAAATAAGTATAAATAAAATTGACGTAAGGAGGAGCAGCACATGCACAATGAGAGGGTCAGGAACATCAAACATGGTCTGATTCATCACCCTCTTGCTGCGGGCCCTGCTGCTAGAGAAGCTTTGAACCAGCACTTGCCTGGCTTAGACTGTAAGTTGTTAATTAAAACACCTTGAAGCAGATTGTAAAAAACATGCAGGCGCTCCCCTTTCCTAGTCGTTAGTGTATTCAGTGCCCCACACTTGGCCTGCATACATTCCAGCTGGAACCACATACGTCTTCCCAAGCCACAGAGACACGTACGGCCTATTTGCCAGAAAATTCTCACAAACAAATTGACGAACTCGAAATGCAGACGCCATGAAGGGGCCAGTTGCATGCTCAGAGGACTTGGCCATGCTCATGCACTTGTGGAACATCATGCCAAGGTATCTAAAAGACTCCTTGTGTGCCAGTGGCACCCCCCCAATATGAAAAACAGGCAGGTCCGACCCAGAGAAATTGAAGTGCACCACCTCAGATTTAGCTGTGTTGATGACTAAGTGCTTCCTCTGAGCATACGCATGCAAGCGGGTCAACATGGTCTGCAATGCAACAGGATCGTTGGCCATCAGAGTCAGGTCATCAGCATATAACATGTGCGTCACATAGAAGTCAGCCGTACCCGTGACAGCACCTTGCCCCCCCTCCGCAATTTCATCAATGTCATTAATATACAGAGAGAAAAGCAGAGGGGACAAAGGGCAGCCCTGTTTCACACCTGTGTTAGGGTGCACCTGAGCATTCTTCTCTCCATCCTTCAAAAATATACTCATCAGCATCGTACATGTTTTTAACGACAGACAAGAAAGAAGTGGGCATGCGTGTGCGCTGCAGGTGCTGCCAGAGTGCCTGCCTAGGGATGGTGTCATATGCTTGCTTGAAGTCAATGAATGCAGTGTGCAGCCGGCTAGATCGCCCAGGCTTGATTGTGCGTGCAGCATGCTGTAGGTGCCTTAAAATGTAGATGGGCTGGAGGGTGTTCCCTCCAGGGTAGAAGCCAAATTGTGTGTCTGGAATCTTGTTTGAGGCCACATACCAGTCCGTGACAAGAGAACGAATCACATTAGCATACAAGCGGTACATTGTGCCACTGACAGCCAGCATGCGATAGCTATTGGTTCAATGAGGGGCCCCTTTTTGTACAAGGGGGTCAGCTTGGCCTTCTTCCAACATTCAGGAATGCGAGGCTTGTCATAGAACAGCTTGAAAAGCCGGGCAATGTATGGCACCAACACATTTACCCGCTCAGTGCCCCGGCCATTGACCCGCGGGCGCACCACAGCAGCATAATGACTGACTGCTAGCCTGTCATAATGACTGACTGCTAGCCTGTTCATAAAGAAGAAATTCATGTAAAAAAGAATGAAGCTTGTTGTTTTGATTCATAAAGAAAACCATATGAAAAAACTGTACATGGTGAATGGCAGGCACGTAAGGAGCCACCTGAGAGGAAGGATGAGATAGATAGAGGGGAGGGCCAGAGAACAGGGAAGCATATTCATGCCGGAGAGAACAGACCTGGGGTTGAATACACTTTAAAAGGGAAGGGAAGGGTTACATAGCTGTACCTGCCTGCGGGGGCAGCATAGCTGAAGCAAAACGTGCCTGTAACCAAACCAGTTCAATCTAAAGCAAAATTAGCTAGAAGGAAGGAAGGAAGGAAGGGTTACATAGCTGTACCTGCCTGCGGGGGCAGCTTAGCTGAAGCAAAACGTGCCTGCGACCAAACCAGTCCAAACTAAAAAGCAAAATGAGCTAGAAGCTCAGTCACAGTAGTTCAGGCAAGCAGACACGAACTTGGCTAATCCTAGGACATCAGCCTGATTCATGAAGTCTCTAAGGCGTGATGCACTGCTTGGGGGTGCAGAGCTAAACAGATGCTGGAACTGAGTGCGCAGTTCTGTTAAATCCTGAGATGGGCAATCCAGGATGACATGCTCTTCGTCTTGAACAGTGTGCCAATCGCATTTGTTGCAAATTCTAAGCTCGTATGGGCACCTATTTCCATGATGCCGTTGAGTTTCCACCCGAAGGTTGTGACCGGAAATGCTTAAGCATGAAATACTGCGTAATACCTGGGTAATTTATGAGGAATATCTTGACGTAGGTAGAGGTAGCATTGACTTTTTGTTTCTCTTCCTTTCATCCCACTACCCTGGTATAGAGCCCAATGGAATGCCAAAGTGTGTGTGGTACGTCCTTATGATTCTACTGGAAGCATGGGCCTCTTGTGGAGTCAGACTGTCCAGACTTCTCCAATCATGGATAACATGTTCACGAAGAACACCCTCCAAGTCGTTCATGTTGCTTCTGGTACGTACAGCAGCAGCAAACTGTTGAGCATTGAGCATGAGGCACGTCATTCAAGGCTGTCTGAACCTGGTGAGTCCAACTGCCCTTTTTATCAGCAAGTCGTAGGTCTGCTTGCGCAACTTGGCTCAAAAGGGCGATGACCAAAATCACCACCTACCCCCACTTTTCACACACTGCACCTCAGCTCATAATTCAAATTGCATTCGAATCAGTATTTTTAACTGAATGCGATGACAATCTCAAAGTAGGGGGTGTGCCGAAGTGGGTGCTTTGACAGTTACAGTCTGGGGACTTAGGCAAATTCAGGGACCCCAAAACCGAACTTCCTGGATTTGCCTGAAACTTTGTATCCTAGGTTAAAGGGGTATTCTAAAAATGTCTACATACTCAGATTTGTGAAATTCTCAAGGGTTGGGTGGTGCAGCACCATGGTGGGTGCCTGAAGCCTACTTGAGAGCATATGCCTTCTTGGGGGGCTCATGCATTTCTGTACATACTTCACTTGAAACTTTGCCTCCTAGGTAAATGGGTTATTTCTAAAACATCTACATACTCAGTTTTGTGAAATTCTCAAGGTTTGGGCGGTGCAGCACCATGGTGGGTGCCTGAAGCCTACTTGAGAGCATGCCTTCTTGGGGGGCTCATGCATTGCTGTACATAATTCACTTGAGATTTTGTCTCCTATGTAAATGGGGTAATATAAGCACCTGCATACTCAGTTTTGTGAAATTCTCAAGGGTTGGGTGGTGCAGCACCATGGTGGCTGACAGAGGCTGACTTAAGAGCATGTCCTCTTGATTTTCAAAATTCAATGCCAAAAATGTTGCATGACAACAAGCAAGAGGGAAGACCCAACAATGAGCATAATGAAACATATTGAGTCCAACCAACAAGGTCCAAAGAAAAAATGAGAACAAGCAGACAGTCCAGAGACCATGAGTTGACCACGAAGTACAGTGAACATTCCTGGGCAACCAGCAAAACCCCATACCTTCATTTTTTTTAAGCAGCCCTTAAAAAAAGCTTAAGATGGAGTTGGCCAAACAAAACACACAGACGTCTCCATGAAATGAGGCAAACCCTCCAAAATATCTATGTCCAAAACACCCAGAGCATTCCAGGCATAGGACAAACTGCCCACTCTTACTTGCTTGTCCCATATCAGTCCTTCAACCACCGAGCTGTGGTGTTACCCTTGGCACTTGCCACTGTGCACGGCTTCTTTAAAGCGCGGCATTGCTCCTTTGTGAGCTCTACAAACTCTGCATGACCAGGCACACATGTCAAATCAGGGCACTTTCACTGCAACGTTGCAGCAATGACCAAGATCATGCCCAATATGGACAGCATCTGCTTGCACCACTCGCCATCAAATGGAACATACAACACCTTGCACTCTTCCACATCCTAGCCAACTAACAAAATAAACGTGACTTGTCAGATTTGTGCACCAAGAACGCATTTTTCACACAGTCCAGATCTGCACCTGTAACCATAGTAAGGTGTGACTCGGTTGGAACATGCCTCTCCTAGTCGAGCTTGCTCAGCCAAAGTGTCCCTGATGGTTAATGGCCTGCCCATCATAAAATCAGGCAATTGAACTTGGCGATTTACAGAGACCTCTCGCGCTGACCTGCAAGAGAAAACAAAAACATTTACAGAGCCCAATAGAACAAGAGCAGAGCAAAGCAGAGAAGAGAAGAGTAGAGCAGAGGATAGTAGACAAGACACGACCAGACCAGATCAGACCAGACCAGACCAGATCAGAGGAGATCAGAGCAGAGGAAGCACGCACATCTTGCCTCACTTATTCCTCCCCCCCTCCCCCAACCCACACGCACACACTTACTTCTTTTTCTTCTCCACATAATTCCTGTTAAAGTGTAGCAAATGTTGGAGAATGACCCAAAACAATGTTTAACCCCCTTGAATATGACGCTATATTCTCAGCGTACTGGAACCCTTATACTTGAGACAGAGTTTTGCGGCCAACATTGATATGTTTGGAAGCAAGCTCACAGGCTTTCCGTCCTGTCATACTCTACATGATGACGAAATCATCTACCATCTCATCACGCATGCCCTGTCTTCCATCGCTAACATGTGTGAAACATCCCTACTGCAACTTTTCCTGCTCCTCCCCAGCCAGATGGGATGGACCAAGAAAGGATACATGTACATCATGTATATCATCATGATGTGCTGGCTAAGAACCTCATCAGAAGATTTCAGTTACCCTGACCATGCCGCTGCCCTTGCAAAATTCCCCTCAGAAGTTCAAAATTCCAACAGCACCACATCTTTCTAATTCCACTGTTTCCTCCTGAGAGAAACACAAGGCATATGCAACTCGTTGTTATCTAGAACAATGAAAAGAAAAATAGTTGAATAGATAATCAACAACAATCACCACCTAACCTTAACTTTTCAGAATCCCCGAAAACTGAGTATGCAGATGTTTTGGAAATAACCCATTTACATAGGAGGCAAAGAAGTATGTACAGCAATGCATGAGCCCCCCAAGAAGGCATGCTCTCAAGTAGGCTTCAGGCACCCACCATGGTGCTGCACCACCCAAACCTTGAGAATTTCACAAAACTGAGTATGTAGATGTTTTGAAAATAACCCATTTACCTAGGAGGCAAAGTTTCAAGTGAAGTATGTACAGCAATGCATGAGCCCCCCAAGAAGACATATGCTCTCAAGTAGGCTTCAGGCACCCACCATGGTGCTGCACCACCCAACCCTTGAGAATTTCACAAATCTGAGTATATAGACATTTTTAGAATACCCCTTTAACCTAGGATACAAAGTTTCAGGCAAATCCAGGAAGTTCGGTTTTGGGGTCCCTGAATTTGCCCAAGTCCCCAGACTGTAACTGTCAAAGCACCCACTTCGGCACACCCCCCTACTTTGAGATTGTCATCGCATTCAGTTAAAAATACTGATTCGAATGCAATTTGAATTATGAGCTGAGGTGCAGAGTGTGAAAAGTGGGGGTAGGTGGTGATTTTGGTCATCGCCCGGCTCAAAAGGGCATTGTTTGTATTGAGAAGAGAATTCCAGAATCTCTTGATACACCTGAATCAGTAAAGATAAAAGGGCATCTGTCCCGTCTCGAAGTAAGCAGTGCGTTTCTTTTGCTCTTTTAACACCCAAAAGAGACTTGAGGAAGCCTGTATGATAGACATGTGCTTAAGTTTTCGCTGATGGCTGGATGGAGAAGAAAGTTTGTCTGTAGCCCATATTTGGCATCCGTATAAACCTGCTGTGAGTGCAAAGACTTGAAAGAGCCAAAGCATGGCATGTTTCCTATTCAAGATACCATGTTCAGCGCCAGCTTTTTGTACTCTGGCAATGCCTCCCATAAGGTTACGTGCCATTTGGCTTGTAGCAGCATTCATTTTGCCATCACGTCTCAGTAGAACTCCAAGGTATTTAAATTCTGTAACAACCTCAAGGGCTGTGCCATTGTACTCAAAAGCAGGCAGTTGCGTAGAATCTGCGCTGAAAAAAAAACATGACCTTCGTCTTGTTTGTATTGAGTGTCAGCTCTTTGTGGCGCGCATACTCATGGAACCTATTAAGCTGGAATTGCAGGTTTTCTGCAGAGTTTGCAAGAACCATTGTGTCATCTGCATAATCACAATGGGACACCTTGGTTGTTTTTGTGGCTGTAACAGCCCCTCGTCCACAATCCAAAAAACGGTCCATGTCATTGGTATAGAGGGTGTATAAAAGAGGGCTTAGTGGGCACCCTTGTTTCAATCCCTTGTTTGGGGCCACTTCACCTGACTTTTTGTCTCCGTCAACAAGAACGTATATCCCCCCTTGGCACATGGCCATGATGGGTTGTAATAAGCATCCACGTGTCTTCATTCTCTGCAAGTGTTCCCACATTCGCTTCCTCTGGACATTGTCATAGGCAGCTTGGAGGTCCAGAAATACTGTGAAAAGTTTTTGCTTTGTTAACTTGGCTGTCGAAAGGGCATGTCGCAAAACAAAGAGGGGTTGATTGGTGTTTCTTGTTGGGCAGAATCCAAGTTGCGTGTCAGGAATTTGGCCTTCAGTAAGGGCCCACTCTGTCAAAAGATCACGCAGAACATTGGCATAAAGCCTGTATACACAGCCATTGATGGCAAGCATTCTGTAACTTTTTGGATTGCTCAGTGCATCTCTTTTATAAAGAGGGGTAATTTTAGTTTTTTTTTCCAAGCTTGTGGAAGAAAACCAAAATTACCCCTCTTTATAAAAGAGATGCACTGAGCAATCCAAAAAATACACTTGAAAAGGGACATGTTGTTCATCCAGCACATCAGAGAAATAGTATCATCCCATGAAGCTTGCTCAACTTTCAAGGTATGGACACGGAGACGGAAACGGGTCTCGCTACGTATGACGTGCTTAGGTAAGTCCAGGTAAAAGTATTTGGGCAAAATGTAAGGGGAATAGGTGATTAAAATTAGATTAGATTAGATACCAGCACACCAGTGATAATAGGTGAATCTTTTGCTGTTTAGGTCTCGAGGGTGGTAAGAAGAAAACTGTCGCCAGTATGTTAGGTGACGAGACCTGAGATCCACAACCAGCTAGGATAGGATTACGTAGCTGTACCTGCCTACAAAGGCAGCTTAGCTGAAGCAAAAAGGTGCCTAAACCAAACTTGTGTATAAATGTCAACTGAGTGTGGAAACAAAGTCTTGAGCTGAGCTCAAGGTTTATGGCATACAATTTGTAACCTTGAAGGTTACAATGGGGTTTGACCTTTAGTCAGGTAGTTTGGCTGCTCGGTCTGCTCCACTGTTCCAACTGCACACAAAAAATTCACAAGTTGAGAAATAACACGATCTCATTTGTTTGCTTCTGCAGTTGGAGGCGGCACAGCGGCAGCATGCAGACCTCTGCAAAAGTTGTGACTCTCCACACCATCATTCTGGGTGTTGGCGAGACCTGCTACACTGAGCACACCCTTAACCAGTTTAAACAGCTGGGACTTGGCCACCAACGCGCCAATAAACTTGCAAACTTCATGCCCATTCTGTTATGTATGCCAACAAGCTTGTTACCACTAGGCGTGCTATTGAAAACGAGAATACTTCTCGTAGCCAGGTGATGGAGCCGGGTGCTCCCAAAACCCTCCAGATCCTCATTAGTATCTTTTTTTTTTAAGCTTCGTGGTGGAGGGGATTCAAGGCTCTTCTGAGCCAATGTGTCCCCTGATCCTTAATTGGTGTAGGGAGAGTTTCCTCTGCCTACGTAGTTTTTCTTTTCTTTTTTTTCTTTCATTCTGCAAGAAACGAAACATCCTCAGAGCTAGCTTGAAATAGTAGAAAGCACCTGATTTGTCAAAAGAAATCCTATGAGAGGGGAAGTCAGGAAATCATTGAGCTCAGAGGTCACACGGTGTTAACTGCTGAAAGCAACACGCGCACAGTCATTCTGCATGAAATGAGCATGTTAAGCTCAAATTCCACCAGGTTGCAGTGTCAGATACTAGAAAATACCAGAGGGGGTCAGCTGAGCACATGCCCAAATATGGTCATTCTTTGCCTGTAAAGTGTGCCAACTCACAGCCACTTCATCTGATTGGAACAAATTTGGCTTCAAACTGTAGATGTGCTCAGATTTGTGTAAGTCGCCCTGTGTGCTTAGATAGACTAAGCTAAAGCTCAAAGGTGCACGTAAACCCTAATTCAGTGTTTTTTAATGGAAATGGATCGAAAATGGCTGAAATCACCATAGAACACCAACCACTGGGTCTTTTCGCCCCATGTTTTTGCAATGATATTTTTTGGTTACAAGGACTTTACAAGGACTTTTGGTTACAAGGACCAAATCACTAAAAAGCATACAATTTAATGCAGTGGGAGGTCAGGTATGGAGCTTTGGTGTTAAAAAGTAGAGTTCACGTCGCAGCTAATTTGGCACGTGTGCCCCAACTGGTAGTTTATAAACCCTAGTGCTATAGAAAGAGATACCCTAGATTGACAACTGCCAGTTGGGGCACACATATGCAGGGAGCATGCAAAAAACAGGCAATTTCAGGCCTCAGCTAACCTCCTCTGAGAAAATACACTCTTGATGCCATGTGATGCGCAGAACATTAGGACAGCCTGAGCACAACTTTTGTTTCAAATATGCTCATGCAATGCTCCATGTTCACTACGATATTAAGCAGTTTTAGGCATTCAGACCAAGGAAGACACATGCTTCCTCCTCCTTAGGTGCACAACAACTAGCCTGGATGACATCAACTACAGGATCCCCCTAGATAACTCCCAAGTGGAATTCAGAAAACTGGAGGTCTATTCCCAGAACTTGGAGGCCCGACATATCCCCCAGTTGTCCAACACCTCCTGGGAGGGCCCCATGTCGCTTTAATTGCCTGTGCTATCTTGCGCGCTCGAGCTTGGCTGTCTTGGTCTGCGCTTGTTGCTTGTCCTTACTTCCTGTGTTCTGCTCTAGCTGCTGCTGCTCCTGCTGCTGGGAGAGGATGGTGTTGGTGCTTGATTGTGAGGCTTTTGCGACCCGGGGTTGCTGGAGCTGCTGTTGTGACTGCCAGTGGGCGTGCTGGAGAGGGGGTTTGAGCTCTTGCTTTCCGCCTTGTTGGAGTGGCTGGAACCGCGCCTGTGCTTGACAGTGCTGTTGACGTTGTTGGTTCATGTGCTGCTGGCACTGCCATTGCTGTTTGTGTTGGTGTGTGTGTGTGGGGGGGGGGGGGGGGCTGGGAATGATTTTGCTGCTGACAGCCGGGGGGGGGGGTGATGGGGCCAGCCTTGCTGCTGCTGGTGAAGGGTTCTTGTCAGGTGGATATTCCCAGGCATCTGGTAGTGTCAGAATATGGCAGGATATCTGTGTCATATATAATTGGTGGTCATTTGTCAACTCTAGAGTTGAAGCAGACAACCTCTAATTTAGAATATTCACTGTTATTTAGCTGCAAGCATAAACCATCAGCGTACAGTAGGTGTGAAACATGGAAATTAGGTGTTCCTGTGGAAGCTCCTTCAACACCTTTAGAAATATCACAGATATCTTTGAGTTAGATCGCAAAGAGTAGCAGAGATAAAGGGAAACCCCTTCTGACTCCATAAGTAGGACGTACCCAAGCATGTCTCTGGCTGTGCACCTCTTATCCTCACAGTACTTGACGTTGATCAACTTGACCACTTGAAGTGAGTATGGCAACAACAGTAGATTGTGCAAACAACTCCCAAGTGCTGAGACCACTCTCCACACAATCCTCCTGGGTGTGGACGGGACTATCTATACTGCCCACACCTTGGATAAGTTTTAAAAATTAGGGATTGACCTGCAAATGTCTACCAAACTTGCACAAAACATCCATGCCCATTCTGAGCAATTTGAACACAAACTTACCTCAACCAGATGTGCCACTTAAAGCAAAAACACTCACGATTCTGGTGCCCTGGGGCCATGTACAGCCAAAGACCCGCTAGACCCACACAAGCTTCTTTTTTAACCTGTGGTGAGAGAGGCTCGCGGCTTTTTGAGCCAATGTGTCTCCTTTTCCTTGATTGACGTAGGTATTATTCCCACCGTTTCCCCCCCATTAATATATGCTTAGGGCTTAGGGGTAAGTCTTAAGCTTGCTGGACAGGGCCTGCCTGACAGTCGTGTCGCAGGTCCCATGGTGGGGGGCCAACTTGCTGGAGTAGACCTCTGTGCATGATCTTCCTCTTGGTATGTGTGGTGGGGCCCTGCCTTTCAGGACGGGTGACCTTTCCTTAATGCACACTGCCAAACTTGGAAAACATAGTCTTTTCTTTCCTGTAATAAAATGCTTCAACTGCTTTGCTTTTTCTGACGATGGCATTCTTAATTTCTGGATGCAGATCCTGGAGACTCACATGACAACAACAAAGAAAAGTCTATGCCAGACAAAAGGCTGTGTGCATTGAGGAAAGGGTTTCAAATCAAAAAGAAAAGAGATAAAGAAAAGCCTACCAACAAGGGCCTTAAAAAGAAAAAGAAAAAAAACTACGTAGGCAGTGATGACACTCCCTACATCAATTAAGGAAAAGGAGACACATTGGCTCAAAGAGCCGTGAGTCTCCCTCACCGGAGGGTAAGAGGGGGGCTAGTGTGGGTATGGTTGGTTTCTGGAAACATGCAGTCCCAATGCACCAGAGTTATGATGAGTATTTTTGATTTCAATAGCACGTCTGGTAGAGGTAAGTTTGTGCATATTGTGCAGAGTGGGCATGAAGCTTTCGTGCAAGCTTGGTAGACCTTTGCGGTTCAATCCCTAGTTTTTTTAATTGATCCAAGGTGTGGGCAGTATAAATAGTCCCACCCCCACACAGAAGTATTGTGTGGAGAGTGATCTCAGTGCCTTGAACTTATTTGTTCACTGTGTTGTTGCTGTGAGGCTTCTAGCTGGGCCTCGTCAAAGGGCTCAAACTTATACTAGATACAATGAGCCCAAGAGAAAGTCAAAAACAGAGCTACAAGGGCTCTGGAATGTTACTGGCCATGCTCCTGGATGACCAGATTCCCTTTTTCATGCTCTCTGCCGCCTCGCGGCCAGCAGACACCCCCACACGCCCCCTGGAAATGAATAGCATATCTGAAGAGCACATATTTTATGACAGCCTGTCTGACTGAATCAATAGTTCAACAAGTTGTTGGATGGCATGGCAATCTAATTTGAATGCTACTGGTAATAATTTGGCTTTTTGCCTGGTTAGGCCCAAGTTGACAAGAGGTTTAATGGTTTAGAAATTATAGACAGTGCCTGCCAGCCTGCCACATCAACTAAAGTGATACACAAGGTCACCTTGTTGTTCCTGTTTGAGTTTCTTGAGCTACGCTTTTTGAGCCTGGTTACATGCTAGCCTGTTTGCGATGCTAGCATGCTGGACAGTTACAGCTTTCCAGAGTGGGAGAGGGGTTAGCATCGGGGCAGAACTTAAATCCAACATGGTGAACGCCCCTGTCCAAAAAGGGATCTTAGCAGGATCAGTTTGAGTGGGTCTAACTGGGATAAAGTGCACAAAGGCAGCATCATATGGACATCAATGGAGGAAAGCCAAGCTCATTTTCAACAACTTTGCTCTTCCTTTAAGAAAAGAAAAGTCTACGCAGGCCAAAGGTTGCGTGCATTAAGGAAAGGTCCCTTAACTTGCAAGCTAGCAAGGGCCTCACCAGAGGTCCCTCAAAACTACACTAGCTACAATTAGCCTAAGAGAGGGAAAGAGACTGAATTAATGAGGATTGGGCGGGTTGTCAGCAGTGCCCCGACACGCCCGGACTCTCCTTCTCCTTGCATCCACCTCCGCGCGCCCAGCGACCCCCCCCCCCCCTGAAGCCCCCAGTAAGCAGAGAGCATGTCTGGTGTTAATGATACTGGCTAATCTCTGCAGAACTTGGCAGCTTAATTTGGAAGCTAGGGACTTAGCTTTATGTTTGGTTAGGCCTAAATTGACGAGAGCTTTGATTGTGTACTCATTGTAAATAGTGCCTGCCACACCATTTAGGATAATATGCAAGTCACTTGATTATTCCTGTTTGGATATCTTGAGCTACGGGGTTTAAGTCTGGTCAGTGTGTGGGCATGCTGGGCAGTTGCAGTATCCAAAGTAACGGAGGGCTTGGTGTCTGGACAGAACTTCAGCTCAACAAGGTGGATATCCCTGTCTTGAGGAGGGATCTTGGAGGGATCAAATTGGGCTCGTCGACATGGGATAGAGCGTACAAAGAGAGCATCCCTTTACCAACCTCATGCTGTGCACATAATCTGATCAAACGTTAGTTATGATCCAATTGAATCTGTAGTGGGTCATATGAAGGCAAAGAGTTCATTTTTCTCACAGTATCAGTGCAGCATCTTCTGTTATATGCCACTGTATGCCAACCTGCTGCGCTCCATGATTCGAGACTGGTGTAGCCAGCACAACAAAATTCCGGACACAACCTTTGGTTTCTACCCCGGCCGTAGTACACTGCAACCCCTGTTCATCCTGCGGCACTTGCGAGGTTCGGCTCAGAAAGTACAAGGGGGATAATCACGATTGTACGCTGCTTTCATTGACTTCAAGCAAGCATATTATTCCATCCCAAGGAGCAAGCTGTGGGAATATCTACACAAGTGTCAGATGCCAAACCACATTGTCTCTATCCAGAAAGACTTATACCATGAAGATGGAAACATGCTGCTGGATGGGGACAAGAGAGCAAATGTGCAGCCATCATTAGGGGTCAAACAAGGGTGCCCTCTCTCCCCCATGCTGTTTTCAATTTACTTAAACAACATTGACTGTCTGGCTGAAGGGGTGCAGGGTGCGCTCACTGGTATTCCCAATTTCATGGTGACTCACTTACTGTTCGCTGATGACTTCTCTCTCATGTCCAATGGCCATACCAACGTGCAGACCATGCTAAACAAATTGAGAGCTTATGCTGAAAAGAAGTAACTGACTGTCAACACACTGAAATCTGAGGTGATGTGCTTCAATTCCAGGTCTGATAATCTGCCCCCACTTTACTTTGATGGTACGTAGCTCCCCTACACAGATATTTCGAATATCTACATAGATACTTTAAATATCTCGGCATGGTGTGTGACAAAACAATCAATCTGGATGTTGCGGCTGATGCACGGCTGGTACTTTCCGAGTCAAAAAGTTTGTTCAGGAGCACGACCTTGCCAACAGATTACATGCCCAGATTTGGTTCCTCAAGATGTATGCAATCCCTGCTGGCATGTATGCCATACATGCAGTGCAAGTCAGATCTGGGCTACCCCTTACCTTCGACAAGGCAAAGGGATGGACAATCCCATACAGAAGTGGCAGCTAACAGTGCTTTAAAGAACTCTGGGGGTCAGGGACACTACTCCCTCTTGGTGCATCATGCAAGAATGTGGTCTGGAGCCCTTACAATTCAACTGGTTCCGAGCAGCAATGCATCTTTACAACTCCTTGACCGATGCAACAGCTCCACAATGAAAAAGATTTTACAGGCTGACATGCAGCTGAGCTCGATATCTGATGATTGTTGGTTTTTCCATACTCTGTCAGCCATGGATGGTTCGGCACACTCCCATATTCTCAAATAGAAGCTGTTGGATTGTGAGCCCATTGATATCAGTCGTTTTGTCGTAGATCTCAGGACCAGGCATCTACAATATTGGGAGCCTTTTTCCAACACACACCCTAGAGAGCGCAGCAGTAAACGTTTCGCAGCGTGGCTCGGTTTAGACTCCGTGTTCACACCCTTCGCTATGAGACAGCAACTTGGAATAATGGCTCTTCCCCAAACTGTGATCTTAGTGAGGCTGATGATGATGCCCAGGATGCTCAACATGTCCTCTTCCATTGCACACATCCCCAGGTGGTCTCTCTCCGCAGGAAATATGCTCCCTCGTTCTCACAGGGAGAAGACCCCGGCCGCAAGGATTCGATCCGGGGACCTCATTGCTGTTGCCCTCCTCGTGCTTGACCAGGGCTCCGTAACATGATGGTGGCTGAGCTCGATGCTCAATGCTCGATCGTCAGAAGGCACGCTATTAGGGAACACAAGGAATACGGGGCAGCAACAAATTTCTGTTCTGTACATTTGGTTTAGGCTGGAATTTGGCCAAAAGACAGGCTAGAGGAAGGTATGATTTTACAAGCTGGTCCTCCAGCTCGGACTGGTTTGGTAACAGGCACCGTTTTCGCTCCAGCTAAGCTGCCCACATAGGCAGGTACAGCTATGTAACCCTTTCCTTTCCTACAGGCTGAAATTGATTTATTGTAAGTGCTAAGGCTTGCAATTGCTCAGGCTAATTTCTCAATAACCAAATGTTTTCAAAAAGGGAAGTAAATCACTTGGCGAAAGCAAATAGTACTCCATTCCTTGCATGTGGTCGGCTGCGGGCCTTTCAATTATCTCTTAGCAAACGTCAAGGGTGTGAAATAAATAAATGAAGTCTACGCAGGCCACAGGCCGCGTGCATTAAGGAAGGGTCCCTTAACTAGCAAGTTGCGAGCTTGAAGCTAGCAAGGGTGTGGACTTGCTCTCCTGCGCCTGCAAATATTTTTCCAGTACCTCAGGCTGTAAATTAATTCTGTTCCATTCTTGTGTATTCATTACATGGCACATCTCCTTTCTATTCATCATTTTTTGCATGATACGCGATGCTTCAGCAGCATGACCATGCCAATGCGTGCACTGCCATTAGCAAGTGCCCCATGTACACAAAACTCCTAAAGACTTAATATGCAGAAGCATCAGCGCGGATAAAAATCATTGAATCAGTCATAAAGGAAGAATGCAGCTATGCCGAGTCTCGACTTGTGTCGCCGTCAGTGTCAGTGCAAGCTAATTGATTTTCCAGTGAGGTACGCAAGCTTGTTTTGGAAAGAAGCCAGCTTCCTCCGCTACGCTGTCCCCTAATCAAACCCTTAGCTGCCAGAGCCTGATGGCCCCGTCATCACCACATGAAGCAAGCAGCCCGGCAATGTTGGGGTGCCATCGTACACAGTTCACATCGCTCTCATGAGCACCGTCAGTGCCTGCGCAGACAAGTTCAGGAGTACTTGGTGCATGAAACAGGACACTTGAGAAGCAGCGGTAAAAGCGTAACACCTCTCATAGAATCCATGAGCACATATGTACAAACAACACAGTTCCCAATTATCATTTCCAAAGTGTGGCTGCCATTTCTTTCAAAGTGCTGATTGCTGTGAAGCATCACATGTCGATTTTGCTACAAAGGTTTTCTGTGGTTCGAGAGGGCCGGATTTTTGCATGCTTCAAGCATGTGTGTGCCTCGACTCAAAAGACCCAAGCATAAACTTAGCATTTTTAATGCACTAGAGCTTAGCAACTGCAAGTTGGAGCACAAATGCCTACTCTGCCATGGCATGATTTAGTTTTAAATTGCCATGGAATAATTCCAGGGGGGGTCAGCTGAGGCCTTAAAAACATGTGTCTTTGCATGCTCCTGTGCATAGACTTCCCCCAACTGGTAATCTTGAGATTTGGTTTCCTCTGGTAGCTTTCTCTAGCACTGAAGTTCGTTAATGACCAGTTGGGGGACACATGCCTAATTAGCCGCGGCGTGAACCCTAGTTTTCACCACCAAAACTCCATATCTGACCACCCACTGCACCACATTAAGTGCTTTTTAGTGATATGGGGTCCTTGTAAAAAAAATATAACCAGCCATTTCCCACAAAATAGGGTTTATGTGCCGCATGTGAGCTTCAGCCCAGTTTATCTAAGCACACTGGGCGTCTTACACAAACCTGAGCATATGCTCTTGTAGCTTGTAACGCCAGCTGCACTTAAAAGCTAAAATTGTGCCAATCAGATGGAGTGACTGTGCATGGGTATACGTTAAATGCAAAATAATAGAATATTTGGGCACATGCTTAACAGATCCCCTCTGGAATAATTCAGTTTTTCATCACCAAGTCTCTCTCCCAGATCATCCAATGATCTGAATTGAGCGGTTTTAATGACCAATGGAGCCTTTTCATATAATTATCATAAAGATACGGAGTGGAAACACTGAGTGATACAATTCAAAAATGCAGCTAATTTTTTCAAGAGAAATCAGCACAGGCTTTTGATCCCTTAAAAGGGCTGCAGAGGGTGCCTGAAGAGACAAGACAATTGACCCAATAAGAAATGAATGAAAGCATTCAACAAGATATTATCAGGGATAGACAACTTCCACCCCAAGATTTCCATCCAAATTCCATTTTTCTAAATGGCTTAGTATTTTAAGAAGTTATGAAAGGCTGCCATGGTTGAGCAAGGGAAAAGGAAAAGGAAAAATGGGATAGAGCACATGCAGCCATGTGGGGGAATTGTCCACCTCTGCAAAAGCAACTGTTGAGAGAAAGAAGCACATTCTTGGCGTTTTTTTCTTCAGAATTTGAAGCTGGTTGGGTGAGGTGGGCCAGTAATTGTGCACCCAGGTGTGTGTGGGGCTGTATGTCAGGCCAGGCCTACTGGGCTGTTTTATCCAAGCCATAAGGAGTGTCTTTCCAGAAAATAAAAATTGCATAACAAAAGTTCACCAGGGTTCTGCTCATAACTTCCTCTGTAATGTTGCATGTGCCCCTCATTTGATACCTCACCTCCAACCTCTTTCTCTCAAGGTGTTTAACGGAGCCTGGCAAGAGCATTTGTCTAGCAAATGCAAAGGTATGCCCCAGGGTGCAATCAGGGGTGCATTTCAGAAGACCTGAACAGCCCACGTGACACAGAACACCGCTAGCGCTCACCTGTCCTCTCTTGCACAGCCACTTCTTCTTCAGAAAGCTTGCAACACGCTGCTCTGATGAGATTCTTGCGATTTGTAAGTCAGGGAGCCTGTCCGTTTCGCACGCAGCCTTTTGTCTGCCTTAGTTAATTACCTTGCTCCATAAATCTGGTGTCCTGTCTGTCAATTTCTGAGGTATGTGGCCCATGGGACTGTATTCTCTATTTGTTTAGTCCTTTCTGCAACATTCTCACAAGCTCCAGGAAAACCACTGACTCAGGCATGCCCTGCTTGACAAGAAATGTGCAGGCGCACTCACTAGCAAGGAGACTCCACGGCTCTGGTAAAGCAGGATCCGACAGCTCAGCATCTGTGCTTGGACTGAAAATGCATAAGCGGTTGTCCCCATCCCCTGCGTATCAACCAAATTCAGACATCCAATCTGTGCTTGGGCTGGACACGACCAAAGTCGATTATCAGTCACTGGGTGGCCAGCCAAAAAAATGCAAGCATGCATACATAAATTCCTCTTGCTTGGCTTGGCACGAGCATTGTCTTACTGAACACAAGCTCAAGCGCATCCCTCAAGAAATTAGCTGTTGATCATCCCTCTAGCATCTCACTCATAAGTGCACATGCGTACACACCCACAAGCACATAAACATAAACACACACACACAGACGCGCGCACACACAAGCACCCACACCACAAACATACCCCCCCTCACACACACACACGCACACATACACACTGCACACACCCGTGGCCACCCAGTCTCCTCCACAGGGTGCCCAGTCCACGGAATAGATGGGGCGGCTGTGGTACCCACTCAGCGTCCGCACACACTTCCAGCTGGGGCTGCGCGGGCTACCGCTGCAGCTCCAGAACTTTAGGCTACAGTCATCACTGCAAGACACCATGCTGCTGCCGTCAGACCTGTGGGAGCAACACCAGCAGCAGAGCAAAAGTGAGGCTACAATCATAACTGCAAGACACCATGCTGCTGTTGTCAAGCCAGCAGCGGCAGCGACAGTGCTATGTTTAGGCTTGGGTTTTTGGTTAGGGTTGGGCCAAAGGTCTGACAGCAGCAGCATTAGCAGAGCAAGATGCATGAGAATGGAAGTGCTTTAAATGCAGGATGCCTATAATGCATGCACCTCCGTGCTAGGGCTCGCAATAGCATGCTTTGCTGCTCTAGTTATGCAATTGGGCTTACCATACATAATACTTGGGCGCACATGCTCTGGGCAAACACACACATATGCATGCACGCACGCACCCACACACGCCTTCATAGTATTTGAGCATTATGCTTAAATGAGCACGCGAACATGCTCCTGGCAAACACACACATATGCATGCACGCACGCACCCACACACGCACGCAAGCAGGATGCACACACGCGCACGTGCACACATACACACACTTGCACACTCACGCACATAAACACACACACTTGAGCACGCACGCATACACACACCACACCTGAAAGACGCATCCCAGACTGTCGATGAGTGGCCCATGCCCCCATGTTCATATCCTGTACAGGTTGTTAGTGGATGTGATAAGCACTGAAAGGGAAATCAACGTCCAGGGAGTACTTAGATAAAGGTTATCGAATCCCAGGTCGATAAACTTGGTGATCTTAACAATTTAAGACATGTTGCATAGTCCAGTTTGACGGTTTAGAATGCTCAGCCATGATTATGGACTCTAAGTATAAATATGATGAGTCTGTGATCACAACAAGAGAGATTATTTTGACACACACACAAGCGTACAACAACCACCGTACCTGTGAGGTTTTTCCTATCAAAATCATTATGATGAGTCAGTAATTACAACAAAACAAATGAGAAACTTATTTCCACACAAAAGCATACAACGCAAGCAATCCAAGGGACGCCCAGCGGTCGCATGCGAACACATGAAAAACGTTTGGGGACGTCTGTGCACCATGCACACAAGTGTCATCCTTGGCTGAGAATTGTAGACAGTCAGCCTCCTGCCAATGCTTTCTTTGGGCATATCAAATGGAAAGGTTGCATCCAATTTTAGGTGTAATTCACGCATGTACGGTTTGCATTGAGAGTTTTTTTCACCATTGTGATCAAAGAAATAGAAATCATGAAAAATTTCCTTCAAATGTTTGTAGAGTTGGCCAACTCCATAAATGGTTTTTCACAGGGATGGGTCATACGTGGATACGCGTATTTTCATGTATCGTAAAAATTGATGAAAAAGCGCGTATCATAAAAATGGCTTTTTGCTAAATGTCAGAAAATATGTAGGTAAATCGCTTCGACATGCCCTGTCAGACCTTCGACAGACCTTTGGGAGACCTCTAGAGAGAGCTGCTGCGCACTTCGCCACCCAGGACCCTTCTATTTTGGCATGTGTAAGTGTTTGTAAGCCTTGGGGGTGTGTGGGGGTGGTTGGGGGGTAGTCGGGACCCTCCCTCCCACCCAAGACCCTCCCGGCCCAAAATGGCCCTCCCAATTCACGTATATACGTGTCATACGCGTATTTTACACGTATATACGCGTACTGTTAAGCCCAAACTCGCGTATGACCCAACCCTGGTTTTCAAATAAGACATATGTATGGATTGAATTTGTACATACATATAAACTGGCTAAACGTATCACGGATTTTTCTAACTCACTCTGATCAGGGTGGTTGATGGATAGCTCTCGAGAGGCATTTTCACCAAATCCAATTTACAAAAAGCAAGACCCAGCAATTTGTAGGCATTCAAAGGTGCACATGAAAATGTTCAGGGACATCCCCAAAAAACAGCAAAACAACTCAGCTTCTAGAAGAAGGGCCTCTGAGCTCAAGCATTCATTGTATCGTCCACCTCTCACTGTTCCTCTCCTCCTAACGAACACAGCTCAAGTTCATCAACACCTCTCACTGTTCCTCTCCTCCTAACGAACACAGCTCAAGTTCATCAACTCCAAGAAGTTGGTTCGTCAGCTCCAAGAAGTCGTTCAATTTCTCATCCATCAAATTCCCCCTATCCTCCTCTGCCTCATCTAGGTCAGTCAGGAATGCTAAGCATCACTTCCTCTTCTGCCTCTTCCTTCTAATACTGCTTCTTGCATGCACAATGATTATGTTTTTCACGTACTCCAAAGTTAGGCAGTTCCTGGTCTGGTTGCAGGTACTACCAAAGAGCAATCAATTGCGCTCTGGCACAGCTCATGACTTGCGCTGACAGCAGCCGGCCCCCCCAGAAGCATGCTTCTGTTATGTGAGGGAATTCAGTTGCCATGCGCATCAGACGAAAGCTGCGCAAGCATCTGCCAACACCACCTGCACTCACTGCCATCCTTGCAGTGCACTCCAGGAAGCACTTCTCCCCTCTGTTTACCACCACTACGCAGGCTACAAGTGCTGCCACCAGCTTCACCTCCCTAAAACTTCCATGCTTGTCATAATTATGAGAGCTTCATTTGGTGCCTGCCTCTGCTTTTCAGACCTGGTTGCCTGCCATCAGTATCAAGCTCAACACACAAGGACTTGCCCTCCACCTGCCTCACTCGATACCCCTTAGAAATCATGTTTTCCGACCTTTGTAATGAGTATTTCGTAACCAAGTTACTGGATAATCGGAATTCACGATAACCTTTTCAAAAAGGTACTTCAAAGGTGCACTGAGGTTTGATACAGCAAAAATAAGGTAAATCTCAATTTACATGCCATTAATACGCCACTGTTTATATATTGCATACAGAATATATACATTCTGGGGTGAGGTCGCATATATGCCATATATATAAAGCTTTCTATGTCTCTCTCTATCTATAAATATCTATATATATCTATTTATCTCTCTATCTCTCTATCTATCTATATATATCAATATATATATATATATATATATAGAATTGGCTAACCCCAGATGTTTGGAAGATTAAATGGTGTTTGCAGAAATCCAAGATATGCAAAGACACTAACTTGTCAATTTGGGGTATCCCTAGGCCCACGACTCCTCAGGCAATGAACACACCTGACAGCGTCTGGGAGCAAACCCATTCATCTCCATCACTTGCCCACAGCTTTATGGAATCATCATAGCTACAGGACACCAGCACCTCTCCACTGGGGTGCCAAGTCACAGACTTGACGTCCTGCACACACATGAAGAGCCAAAACATCGGCTTGCTGCATCGTTGGTGAGTCAAAGCATCCGCAAGAGCAAAAGAGCCTTGACATCGTGTATGAGAGCAAGAGCCAGACATTGCGTATGAGAGCAAGAGCCAGACATCGCGTATGAGAGCAAGAGCCAGACATCGTGTAGAGAGTCAAAGCATCCGCAAGAGCAAAAGAGCCTTGACACCGTGTATGCAAAAAACCTGCTAGTCAGCAGGTGGGCAAGGGCAAACGCCTCAACATGCTGCAAGAGGCCTATGCACTCAACCCATCTCAATAAGGACCACCATTGGCTTTGAAACCTGGAAAAGGCATGGCACATCTGTGCTTGGCATCAATCAATTGTGCAGGCGCCAAGTAGCCTCCGCCTTAAACAACGAGGTCAGCTATTTGTGCCAGAGCTCCACCCCTATGATAGTCATCATTGCTTGTTGCCTGTAATCAGAGCGCAGGCCAAGGTTCCTTGCAGCTGTCCTGCCAAAGCATTATTAGTTGAAATCCCTCCAACAATAACGATCAATACTCATCAGTGGTCAATCACACACTCAATGTTGCTCATCACCAAGTGGCAGCCCGCCATCAGCGGGGGCTTCCATGGATCTGTGGTCCTCTGCGACTGCACACATGATGCGATTGCTTGGATAACCTGCCAAAAACTAGATTGGCAAGCGACCTATGTGTGTGAGCTTAGCCCAAGCCTTGCTTGACCTGCACATTGCTTTCCCACTACCTAAGAAAAGAAAAACTACGTAGGCAGAGGAAACTCTCCATACATCAATGAAGGAAAAGGAGACACATTGGCTCAGAAGAGCCGTGAGTCCCCTCCACCACGGAGCTACAAAAAGAAGACCCTAATGGGGATCTGGAGGGTGATTGGAAGCACCCGGCTCCATAACCTGGCTGCAAGAAGTATTATTGTTTTCAATAGCACGCCTACCTAGGTGAGAGGCTAAACTCAACCATTTTTGCTTCTTCTCTGCGTCCCTGCACTGGAGCACAAACCCCGCCTAGGACTTTCCGGTTTAAGTTGCTGAGGCTAAGCTGCCCTCGTCGGCAGTCACAGCTGCGTGACCTGCTCCTATTGGTATGCACACCACACCTAAGTGCATGCACCATACCTAAGTGCATGCACCACACCTAAGTGCATGCACCACACCTAAGTGCATGGACCACACCTAAGTGCATGCACCCCACCTAAGTGCATGCACCCCATTTAAGTGCATGCACCCCACCTAAGTGCATGCACCCCACCTAAGTGCATGGACCACACCTAAGTGCATGCACCCCACCTAAGTGCATGCACCACACCTAAGTGCATGCATTCAATCCAACCCCAGCATGACCAGTTGCACAACTCCTGTCTGCCTTATAGCTCACCTGAGTATGCCCCTGCTTCACGCTTACACACTCATATACCTGTTCTCTGGCATGGACTACCAAGTTCACAAGCTTTGGTCACGCCACAAAGTAGCTATCAAGCTGCCATCTGGGCTCCAGGGTACGGACCCGCTCACCTGGGTATGCCCCTGCTTCACGTCCACACACTCGTACTCGTTCCCTGGCATGGACTCCCAGATCCACACACTCTTGTCACGCCCACATGTGGCTACCAAGCTGCCATCTGGGCTCCAAGCAACGGACTTGACTTCATTCTCGTGGCCCTCTAGCACAGCAACCTGCACACCAGTGCAACAAAGGCAGGCTTGAATCCTTAACAATTTCGACTCATAAGCTGGACTCCAAGCTGCGGACCTGACTTCATTCTTGTGGCCCTCTAGCACAGCAACCTACACAACAAGTGCATAAGAAAGGCATCTTTTTCATGCCCCTCCTCAGCGTCTTCATTCTTGTGGCCTTCTAACACAGCAACCTGCATACTAATGCAAACAAAAAACAAAGTTAATAATACTCTTGCTTGCGCCTCCTGAGTAAGGCAGCTTGCTTCACAAAGAATAATCCGGAGAGAAAGCAGTCATCATCATTTATCCTTCTCACACATGATGTCACCTTTTCCATGGCC
Source organism: Dunaliella primolecta (assembly GCA_914767535.2). NCBI lineage: Eukaryota > Viridiplantae > Chlorophyta > Chlorophyceae > Chlamydomonadales > Dunaliellaceae > Dunaliella > Dunaliella primolecta. Next base: position 14,800,040 of record OU611754.1, on the reverse strand, counting down.
ACTGCATTCAACAACAAATCCATGTTGCTTTTGCCGTCCAGCCCAGTGCTGCCGGAAATTCATGTTTCTTGCATCACTGCTTTTCCAGAACAGATCAAACTATTGCGCTTGGATCGTGCCTCTGCCAAACTAGGAAGCACCAGAATTTGACACCTTAGCCAACAATTAGGGGCATTGCATACAAATTGCATTTGCTACTCTGTAATTGCAGTCTTCAGCAAACAAGGAAATCCAATTTTCTTTTCTGTTCACAATAAAACCTGCCGGCAGCAAGAAGTCCTGGGAGCAAAGGGCAGCAGTGCACTTGGCTCTGAAGTTAGCTTTTGGGGGCCACGTGCACAAAACAATATTTCAAATTTTGATGCCGTTTAAGAATTTTCACCAGTAGCTGGACAGCCAGAGTCTTGGGCTGTAGGCTAGACCCTTGTAACCCCTGTAACCCTTGCAATACCAAGTTCATTGACCCTGATGTTTCACAGAAGCTCAGTCGTTTCTCAAGTGCCAGGTGACCCCATCTCACAATGTGTACTTGCAATCCAAAAAGGACATGACAAGTATTCTCAAAATAAGGCAAGGACTGTCTGGCATGATGGATACTTTTGCGTCTGGAAATACTGAGCAACACACACAAACATCTTACATGATATAAGCTGTTGTCTTCACACGTTTGGGTCCAATGGGAGGAGCAGAGGGTTCTAGATTTTTGAGGTTTCTCTCTAGAACGCTTGGATGTTATGCACAACGCCCAATTGTTCCATCAAGGCTCTTATCTGGAGCCCTTTCAAATGCATCCTTTGAGGATTCAAATGCATCCTTTGAGGATTCAAATGCATCCTTTGAGGATGATCCTTAGTTACAGGGGAATACATACACGCCACTCAGAGCGAATGGCAATTCATGTCGATGTAGGCAGCTAGGTGCTAGGACGATTGTTGTGCACCATATCACCCCAGATATGCAGGATGTAGAGAAGAGAAAACCCATGCAAGTAGCCAATGGCCAGCAGCGTTCATTAAGGAAAGGACCGAAATCTCCGCCAGTATTCCTAAGTCTGACTTCAAAAGCTGAACCCAAGACCTCATGCGCAATCAGGGCCACAGTTCACCCCCTCGGCCATACATCCCGGATTCCCCCAAAGTCGCTAAAAGTGGATGCAATCTACACTAAATTGAAACAACAAAGTTCAGGCCACCAACAGGCACTAGGCTGATGCTCTGTCCATTTATGGTCATGATCAATTGCATGCACTCAACTGCTTGCTAGCAGAAGCTTTTTGTTGCAACACCCTCAGACGCTGATCAATGCATAACATGCAGAGGAGCACACTGGTGAGGTGCCCATTTTGCCTGGTCAGGGGAGCTGGGAGAGGAGAAGGGTATTGGGTGAACTGCAGACAAGGAAGCTTATAGGGCCACCTAATGTATCTCTGGTACATCTGAAATCCAGTTGGCTATAATTCCAGAAAGGATAGGATTTGATCCCTAGACTCCAGGTTTTGGGCAGAATCTTGCCTAATCCATTACAACATGGATTGACTACCCAAGCCTGTATTCTATATGCTCACTCCCCAGTGAACCCACTGCTGGAAACAGCGCTATGCGCGCACACCCAAGCTCATTTCTGTGAGCTTGCACCACCGCTCTACATCCTCCTTTTCTCTGGCTTGAGAGATGTGATGCAAGCTACCAACAATGCATGAAATTAGAGCATCCAGATCACCACGAGCTTTTGGTGCCCTCGATGGCAAAGGCAAATAGAAACCTGAAGTCACTGCTGATGCCAGATGGTGGACACGCTCAATTCCCAGAAACAGAACTGGGCTATGAGGGAAGTGCAGAACAAATGGCGAGCCCAAGGGAGCCCCAATCGACATTTCCTCTCCTCCTGCCGTGTCCATACAGACACAGTGAGCTTTTTTGGCACAGAACTTTTTGCAAAGCATTTGGCCAGTCATGAATTACAGCACACGAGAAGATGGAGACCAGCAACTTCAGACATCCCCTCCTCTGCAATTTGACAATGCCTAGGGACCATTACCTGCAATTGTCAGGACGATTCCTAAGGACCAGCGCACCTGCTCCCAAAGTCCTCCTTGCAATTCCCAGACAGTGACTGTGGCATCAAAACTTGCGCTGGCCAGGTGCCTTCCATTTGGAGACCAGCAAACACTGCAAGATTGTGCGCAGGCATGGAGCAAAGCATCCTGATTTCTGCTGGCCAGGTGCCTTCCATTTGCAGACCATCAAACATTACAAGAGTGCACACAGGCAAGGACCAAAGCATCAAATATTTGCACTGGCCAGGTGCCTTCCATTTGCAGATCAGCGCACACTGCCAGAGTGCGCAGAGGCAAGGAGCAAAGCATCGAACATTTCTGCTGGCCAGGTGCCTTCCATTTGCAGACCATCAAACATTACAAGAGTGCACACAGGCAAGGACCAAAGCACCGAACACTTGCGCTGGCCAGGTGCCTCCTATTTGCAGATCAGCGCACACTGCCAGAGTGCGCAGAGGCAAGGAGCAAAGCATCGAACATTTGCGCTGGCCAGGTGACTTCCATTTGGAGACCAGCAAACACTGCAAGATTGTGCGCAGGCATGGAGCAAAGCATCCTGATTTCTGCTGGCCAGGTGCCTTCCATTTGCAGACCATCAAACATTACAAGAGTGCACACAGGCAAGGACCAAAGCATCAAATATTTGCACTGGCCAGGTGCCTTCCATTTGCAGATCAGCGCACACTGCCAAAGTGCGCAGAGGCAAGGAGCAAAGCATCGAACATTTGCGCTGGCCAGGTGCCTTCCATTTGGAGACCAGCAAACACTGCAAGATTGTGCGCAGGCATGGAGCAAAGCATCCTGATTTCTGCTGGCCAGGTGCCTTCCATTTGCAGACCATCAAACATTACAAGAGTGCACACAGGCAAGGACCAAAGCATCGAATATTTGCACTGGCCAGGTGCCTTCCATTTGCAGATCAGCACACACTGCCAGAGTGCGCAGAGGCAAGGAGCAAAGCATCGAACATTTGCGCTGGCCAGGTGCCTCCTATTTGCAGATCAGCGCACACTGTCAGAGTGCGCAGAGGCAAGGGGCAAAGCACCGAACACTTGCGCTGGCCAGGTGCCTCCTATTTGGAGATCAGCGCACACTGCCAGAGTGTGCAGAGGCAAGGAGCAAAGC
>OU611754.1:14754359-14794359 GCA_914767535.2 Dunaliella primolecta | reverse complement strand
CCATTTGCTGCCGCACTTTGCCAGCATCAGAGGATGTGTAACCATCGCTTGCCGGTCTCTCCCTGCACCAGGCTGCACCCGGTCCTTCGCAGAGCTGTGGCGTCTTAAGGTCCACTACCGCGCCCCCCCCGATATCAGAGGCAGCGGTGCGTGGCCGTTTGTTGCACACAGCGCAGTCATCGGGGCTCGTTCTGCCGTTGTTGGACAGCGTCAGCTTTTTCCCCCCAGCTCTCTCTCCCGGTGCAATGACAGCTCCTTGCATACAGCGTGCTTCAAGCGTCAAGCCTTGCAAATGTTGCACACAGGCGTCCCCTGCAGTGTCTCTGCAAGTCCTGACCCAAACCCTATGTCCTTGTGCGTGCAGGCAAGGAGCGAGGACACGGCACGGAGCTGATGCACTGCCCCAAGTGTGGAAACACGCTGAAGCCCGGCAAGCACCACGTCGGGTGCATTGCGGGCAAAGGCGGTCCGCGGCTGGTGTCCAAGAGAAAGGTGGGACACAAACACACATCATAACTGACGTGTTGAAGGACCTCGTTTTCCAGGCAATGCGACGAGAATATGTGCAAGGGAAGCACATTTGCGACTTCTTTGTTTGCCTGCATCGCTGTCCCTTGCACTCACAGGGCAGTGGGCACGCGGAGAACGGGGACGGCATGGCTCCCCCCAAGAAGTCCAAAAAGAAGGGAGCAGCACAGCCAAAGCCGGAGCCCCAGCAGCAGGAGGAGCAGGAGTCCTCCACCAACATCCCTGTGCCCCTGCTTCCCATGCCAGACATGTCTGTTCCATCCCTGACGCCTTCCAATGGCTGGGGGGCCCTGGACATGCACGCCCCGCATGATACCAGCATGCTCCCCCTGGGCTTGTCCATCCCACCTCCACAGTGAGTAAACTGCCTGTGTACCCTTGCCGCAAGCAGCACGTTGCTGCAAGCGGCTTTTTCTCGCGCTCCAAGGACAGGTGTGCCCGCGTTGCTTGCAACAGGCTGCATGTGTTGACTGCATCTCTGTTATCACTTGCGACTGCATGAAAGAATTGCCACAACACACCTGCGATTGCACACACACACACATACACAGGTTCTGGCCAGAATTTCCCGCGTCCACTGCACAGCAGCAGCAACAGCACTCATACAGTAATGGGGGCCAGGTGCCCCTTCCTGGCTATCCCTGGCAATCCGCTTCGCAGTTGCCTGGCAGCCTGATGATGCCTTTCATGCTGCCCCCTCCCCCCATGCCATCTCAAGGTGAGCACTCTGTAGACCCAGCCTGGGCTGCCTGGGCACAGCAGCAGCAGCAGCAACACCAGCAGTTCCAGCACTTCATGCAGCAGCCAAACCATGACAGCTATTCACACCCACAGCAGCAGCACCACCAGCACCCGCAGCAGCACGGCTACCAGCAGCAGCATGCGGCGTTCAACACGCACTTCCCCCCGCAGCAGCAGCAGCAGCAGCAGCAGCAGCAACCGCACCACAGCCAGTCCTCTCAAGCCGACACTCCTGCGCTCATGCCGCCCCCTGACACCAGCCAAACACCCGCAGCAGCAGCCCCAACAATGCCACCACGCTTACCCACCCCTGCTCATGGCGCCAACCCAGAGGTTGGCCCTGCAAGCCGGCAGATGGCCCCCATGGGTGCAAACAATCCTGGGGGTGGGGGCAGCACAATGCAGTCTGTGTCTAGCCTGCCCTCCCTGGGCAGCTTGCCCTCTGACATCCTGCCCGACCCCCTCTCCGCCATGTCTAACCCCTCCCACAACCTGCAGAGCATGCCGCACCACCACCTGCACCACAGCAGTGGCGTAGGGGGCTCCCAACAGCCTGGTTCATTGACGCACGCGCCCTCCACAGCAGAGAGTGCGCCCTCCCCTCCAGGAGGGGACGCAAGGGGGGGAATGTTTAACAGTGCAGGAGGAGCAATGGGTTCCCAAGCAGCAGCGGCAGCAGCAGTACCTGAGGAAGCCCCAGACCCTGCTTTGTTCCAAGATGTGGATGGCGACCTGCTGCGTGTGCCCTCACCTCCGCCTCTGCCCAACGACTTCCACCCGGGTAGCGCCCGCCCCATCTTCAACTTTGGGCAGTTCAACCAGCGAATGCCCGCCTCTCAGGTGGGTGGGTTGTTGGCTCTTGCATGCCCGTAAGGTTGGGGCTTATGTCCATGACGCAAGGTGGTTAGGTGGGCGCGTGTGTCTGGGGTGTGCATCACGAGTTGGTGAGGGCTTGGATGTGGGTAAGCAAGGGTGGGAGTGCGTGCTTGTGCGGCATGGATATGGCTGCAGGTCCTGTGTGAACCTAGGCACGTTCTCTTGCTCTCCACCAGTGCCCCCCTGGGCTGTTGCTGGAATTTGGAGCTGTGAATCTGCCGTGTCTCTCAGGGATCGAACCATGTAGGCGCTTAGGTGCAGGGCCAATCCAGTTGGCTCGTGTAACGCGCCTGGAAAAAGGACACGGTGGCAACCAGACCAGTCAGAAGCTTCGTCTCGCTCAGCTGGTCCACGCATTTTTGCATGAGCATGCAGTCACTATTTTGGATGCATTAAGCACGCAGACAGTGTCTCACGCTGTTTTTCTTCTTTCCCTGCCCTCCACAGACCAACTTCAGCAGTATCAGCAACCAGGAGCTGGGGGACATTGAGGCCATGGACTTGGCAGAGCTCAATGTTGTGTACGACCACTCCGACGATGGAGAGCTCATGCAGTTGCTCTTTGGCATTGGAGGTGCGTGTGTGAGTGTCGGCGGCACTGATGGTTGATGCAGGTCCCCTCTTTCGCACAGTGTGTTCCTCACGCCAGGTTCTTGCACAGGTTTCCCTTTTCACAGGCAAGCCCAATGTGTAAGAGACTGCACAGATAAAGATATGGGTATGGACCTGCTGTGTTTGTGGGAGGCATCCTCTTCCGATCTGGAGGCCACAGGACTCACATGGGTTTCCTCTTCATTGCTGTTCCTGCTCTACACACTTCTGGGGCATTCACAATAAGCATAGCGATGAAGTTGACACTCATGCGGGGCCGGTAAATTTGCACGAGGCACTGCCTATGGAGGCCTCCCTATGTCGGAGTCGGTCTCTCACTGGTCTTTTTTTTTTTTCCGCTGCTGCCATTTTGTGCGGTGCAGGTGATGTGCCAAGCATGGCGACTGTGCACATGCACAAGGGCCCCAGCCCGCCCCCTCTGCCCCAGATCCCAGACGAAGATGAACCTGGTTTGCTGCTCAACAGGCCTTCACCCATACAGGTACGCACATGCATGTGCGTGCACATGTGTGTGTGTGTGTGCGCGCGCGCACGAGTATGTCCAACTAGCGCAAGTCAGCAGGCGACTAGCACCTTCATCTCACACTCTTCTCCTCTATAGCTAGGCGAGGTTCTTGGTTGGCATGCAAACACTTTCCAGGAGTGGATCTTCAACGTCACCCCATCGGAAAAAACACTTCCCTGACCCGTTCCCTTGCATCGCACACAGGGGATGTGTGCAACAAATGTTCTTGTGTTCAAGAGTAAGTGAAACATTTTTTTCCATTGGCTTGCCCGGTGCCACCTCGTCAAAACACGGCTATGTCTGTTATAATACATGGAGGCATGAAACACTTCCCTCACCCGTTCCCTTGCATCGTACATACTCAGGGGATGAATGGAGGCCACCTCATCGACACACGCGCCCACCCCTCCACCCCACAACCCACGCAACAACAGCAACAACAGCAGCAGCAGCAAGCGCAACCCCCAGAGCGTGTGCCCACGCCCATGCCCATGCCCCAGGGCCACCCCACTCACCCACAACAGCCGTGCTTGATCAAACCCCCTCAAGGGAGCCACAGCTCTGCGCACCAGAATGGGCTGCCACACGTGCCACTACCGCCCCAGCCGCCCCCTCCACAACAGCAAGCATACCAGCCCTCGCAGCCGCTGCAGATCAAGGAGGAGGCGCCACAGGCGCAGCAGCAGCAGCAGCAAAGCCAGGTCCAGCAGCACCTCCAGCAACCGCAGCTACAGCTACAGCCCCAGCAGCAGCTGGTGCAGCAGCCGCAGATGGGCAGCGGGCCCGGTCCGATGGTGTGCGGTCAAGCAGAGCTGGCGCGGCACCACCACCACCACCACCTCCTGGGCTCCTCCAGGCCTTCCTCCGCCCTCAACCTGGCAGCCTTTGCAGACAGGTGTGTGTGGGTGGGTGCGTGCACGTGTGGGTGCGGGTGTGTTTGCAGGTGTGCCAGACACAGGGGCGGCGTGATAGGGTTTGTCAAAGGGTTGGACGCATGGTGTGCTCGGAATTGGCTTGAGTTTGCGACGAGCATGCGTATTCAGGCATGAGTGCTGCCTAGGTGAAGTGATGTTGATGACGCGTCTGAGGAGTGCAGCTGCATGCCTCAGGGCCGTGTATGAAGTCATCACTTTGAGTTGCTGATGGGCTTGCTGGCTAGTGCAAAGGAGGCTTTGAACAAGGCCATCGATTCACCTGCCAGCTTGTGCAAAGGGGGCTTAGTACACAGTCATGATTTTCGGTTGCTGTCAGCTGTTTTTGTCAAATTTGCTGTTGGGCTTGCATGCTCGAGCAAAGGGGGCTCCGTACGAAGCCATCACCTCCTATGGCTGTAGAGCTCATGCACATGCCAGCTCTGCTCTTGCACAAGGTGCTGATGCCATGAATGCTGTAGCCACGTGCGCCCACTCCATCCTTTTACTCTATGCTCGTGCACCTCTTCCAAACGCTCCGTGTGCCCCTGCTTTGTGTCTTTCGTCTGGCAGACATGTTCATACAGCTGACAAAAATTTATGTCTCTTGGTCACAAATGGTCACGGTGGGGCTACATGATCTCTACCTGCACCTCGCTGCTTGTGCAGGGATACCCCCCCCTCCGACAACCTGGCGCCCATGATGCCCCCCCCCAGTTGTGGGTGCGGGGGCGGGTGTGAGCTGGGTGCCTGATGCGCACGCACATAAGGATGCGAGCTGGATGCCGGGTTTGCCGCACTCCCGGCCCGAACACGAGTAGAGTACGCACAGTAGAGAGACGCATAGCATTACAATGCAGAGCACTTGTTGTAACCCCACCATTGTGGGGACTCCTGGGAAAGTGCTTGCTCTGGTTGCCTTGCTCTGGCCAGCTCGCTCTGGTGGTGCTGTGTGTGCATCACATGCGGTAAGCTGAGCGCAGGATTTGGATGTGTGCAGGTATGCCTGCACAGTGCGTGCATGCAGGCAGCTCTGAACTAAGACGCCTGCAGAGGCAGCAGTGCCTTTTTTTCAAGACTTGGTTCATGTTCATTCTCAGTTCAGTGAGCGTGTGTGTGTGTGTTGGTGAGTGCCTGTGAGATGCGAGAGGGAGCAATAAGGCTTATGGCTGGGATATGTCACATCATATATGCCGGGAAATGCGGGAGGTACGAGGTGGCCCCCCGTCGCTGTGAGTACTTGCAACAGGGGGTGTGAAGCAGAGCTGCTCCTGCACTTTGTGGATGGACAGTAAGAGGCTGGGCAGAGCAGAATGACATACTTGCTGGAAATTGGTGAGACGTGAAGTTGCCAGCTGCAGCTATTCCTCGGTGTTTCTGTGTGAAGGCTGTGTGGGTATGTATGATGGTGCTGAATGATGCGTGGGTATGTATGATGGTGTTGGATGGTGTACAGGCATTCTGTGTGGTAGTAGTGTGTGGTCGTGTATGTTGTGTGCATGAGAGCAAGCATCCCAGAAAACAGGGCATAAAAGGAGGAGTTTTGAACAGCATCCACCAGGGTGTTTAGCACCGCAAGAAGGGTGGGGGGGTCCGCGCGCACAGAGCGCCTGCAGGGATCTGCTGCAGAGAGGAGGGTTGTGTATATGTGCTCAATGTCTGATTGTCATAAAGGATGTGCTCTAGTAGGTGGTCCCAGGCCACTACGTGCTTGCTGCTGGTGTCCTTGTAGTAGGGCAAGCTGGAGGGCAGTAACCGGAACATGGGTGTGACCATTCAGCCTAGATACTGAGCATGCTTTGCGCAGCAGGCAAACATTGTTCATTAGACGCATTTGAGAAGGCGCTCATTGGGGTTGTGCTCTCCTCCGTATCGCCCTGCTGTCCTCTGCTGTCTGAACACTCTTGTTCATCCATGGGATGCTTGCCTAGTGTGCCGTGATGATGGCGCACATGAGCACATGAGCACACCTCATGAAATGGATGCATGTCGTGTGTGTGTGTATGTGTGTGTGTGTGTGTGTGTCTGCGTGTGTGCCTTTGTGTGTCCCTTGGTGTGTTTCAAGCATGCGTTTCTCACAGCTGAAACCGCAACCTCATTGATCATGAGGCTGTTGTTGTGGTACCATGGTTTGTGAGGGCGAGCAGGTACTGTTTTTGCTCGGATCGTGCTCAGAATTTGTGTGCAAGCCCCGCCTACACTCATGCCCTGCCCATGGCGACGTCAGTAGCAAATGCCCCTGAACATTTGCCATAGTAGTAGCTATGTCTTGTCTCAGGTTGCCCTGCTGGTGCAGGCAGCTGTGCTTTTGCAGCTTTACGGAGTGCGGGTGTCTGGTAGAGGACTGCCTGTTGATGTGACCGTCTTGGCCTGGCAAGGCTTGAGTTTAGGCTTATTACCTAAGCAACCATGCATTATGACTGAGTGAGCAGCGTGAAAGAGTTGCATTTTTCGGGCCATATTTTTGAGGCCGCCCAAAGCAACGCTGCACTGTCCGCCTTGCTGCATCTGGCTCATGCGTGTTTTTGGAAGCGGTGGGCTTCGACATGCGGCGCACCTTAAATCTCTTTTATCTTTGTACTGCGCTGCTCATCAGGTCTTGTTCTGCTGCATTTAAGTTTGAAAACAACATGTGCTCTTCTGTTCTTGTCCGCACCGTTTTTGTTAGCTTCCTACGTATGGACAACCTAAGGTATCTGCTGTGGCACTTGGTGTTGCAAGGGGGAGGCAAACTGAGGCTGTTAAGCCATGCAATAAACAGCATATAGCAATGGCACGTCGGTGCCTTTGCCGCTTCAGCTGTACAAAGAAAACATATGGGTGCTCGTCTGTCAGCTTATTTTTTTTGTGAAGCAGGAAGAACCTACAGCACTATTTTTTATTAATCCATGAGTTCAATTTTGGGTTCTTTGTCATGATGGCACCTTGAACATGCTTGTAACTTACTTCATTGCCCGGTAAGCCGCAAAACATATTCCATGCCATACAGGGAAAAAGCTGAGATAGCTGGTCAATGTCAAATTAAAAAGGAAAGGGTTACAAGGGGGGGTGGCCTACAGCCCGAGACTCTGGCTGATCGGCTGCTTGTGAAAATCTCATCTAGCATCAAAGATTGAAACCAATTCTGACAGGAATTATGAAAGTATGTACGAGTCTTGATTTAGAAAAGCATTGACCTCAAGATCAGTCAACATGTGGAAGCTTGCCAAGAAAGGGTTTAGGGGTTTACAATGGTGGCCTACAGCCCGAGACTCTGGCTGATGGCAGCTGGTGAAACAAGCTCAACCAGTATCAAAAATTGAGACCAAGTCTGACACAAATCTAATGAGTCTGTATGAGTCTTGGTTTAGGAAAGCATTGATCTCAGAATCAGTGATAGTATGATGGCAAGCCAAGAATGGAATAAAGTCAGCGTTTGAAGGCGGAGCAAACACACGCAAAGTCTTAAACAACTCCTCAAAAAGGTCCTTGTATCTCGTGCGTAGCTCACGCACCTCAGTACAAGGGTTTACAAGGGTTTACAATGGTGGCCTACAGCCCGAGACTCTGGCTGATCGGTCGCTGGTGAAACATGCTCAACCAGCATCAGAGTTGAGACCTAGTTTGAAACCAATTGAAATGTTTGAACTCAGATGTAAAACACCAAAATCAAGACAAGATAGAGCGCCTGAAACTCCGAGTTTGAGCACCAAGTTTCAGCTGTGACAGGAGATACAAGAGGCAATGAGATGGTCAGAACGCAGTTCCACGGAAGCTCTGGCACACACTCAAGTGGAGGTTCACCCCAACAGAAGGTCGGACAGCACACTCAGCGGAAAGGCCACAGGCTGCTGTCAATGTCCCAGCCTGTCTGCCCAGAGCTCTGGCACACCCAAAAAGCGGCACAGACAGAGGGGCCTTGCAAGCACACACACACGGGCCTCACCATAAAGGCTTCTGAGGCAGACACAGCAAGGACTGAGGCATGGACTGCCAGTGACGGTGATGCACATGCAAACACGCATGCCTGGCCCTAGCACACGTCTGCGAAAGACCACAGGCCACTGCACAGCATGCCCAGACAGGCGGTGACCACACGCGAGCACACACTGAGCCATACCCTTGCAGGGTCTGACCTTGGTGCACTGAGTCCACCAAAAAACTCGCATGGGCCTACACTCCTCCCCCCACTGCCCCCATGCATCAACAGCACAGCCACAAGAGGTCACGCTCCCGAACCCACCAATCTAATCAAAGTGCAAAGGCCGCCGCACCGAGTTGTTTCGAGGGCGGCGAGGGGGGGCATTCATTTTCTGGTCCTCTGGAGTCACTTCTAAATCGCGTCCCATTGCCCCCTCCTCGCCGCCTGCGTCTGCTACTCTCTGCTGCTGCTTCTTGGCCCAGGCCTTCGCACGCTTCAGTTGCTGCGTCGGACAGCACACTCAGCGGAAAGGCCACAGGCAGCCAGCACCTTGCTCCAGGTCTCGCGCGTCCAGCCCATTAGCCTTTCAGGGCGCTCCTCTGCTGCAGACATCGCGCTTAAAACGATCACCTCAGTACATTTGCAAAAGAAAAGCATACGTTTTTCATCCTGGACTTCCCCACACTCACACTTATCACAGATACTTGAACCCCCAAGCCATTTACCAGACTCCACTCTCAAGTGATGAGCACGCAATCTAAATCTGCTAATGTTTCTCAAAACATGCTTGTCCAAATCCTTGAACAGATACGAGGGGATACAAAAAGGAGCACCTCTGGGACCACTCTCAGAATTCCCACACCACTTATGGTACGTCACTACCTTCTTGTTAACTGCACGAGGACAAAAAACATCGGCCCCTCTCTACACTTTCTGCTGTCTGTATCGCAAATCACCAATGAACTCTTGCATGGGGATTTTCTCAGCTCTCAGCATGTTCTGTTTGAACGAATCACCATTCCGCATCCCACCAAAAGCATTAGAAACTTCAGCAGCCCAGCAAGAGGAATCAAAAGAAGCCAGACTTAAATCAGCCCTCAGCACACGACGCAAGACTTCACTATTGGAGACCAGTCTGAAAAAGAAGCCGTGTTCGGAAGTGTCAACTGCTAAGAGAAACATGTGCTCAAAATACCACAGAAAATGTGTAGGTTCCCCAGGTACTAACACAACTGGAAAAAGGCACAAGGGTCTTGACAGGGAAGCTCATGAAATGATTGACTCGAGACTCTAGATGGTTTACACAGTTTACACAACTCAAAGCAACTGCAATAGAAGAGAGCATGTTTCTCGTCCTGGACTTCAGCACTAAGGAAGAGGAAAGGTAAGGGTTCCATAGCTGTACGGCCTATGATGGCTGCTTAACTGAAGCATAAGGTAGCATCGCTATATCTGCCTAAAACTTGAAGGGCAGCTGAGCGGAACACCGAGGCCTGGAACCTGGTCTGGAAAAATATTGCTCAGCTCTTGGGCTTGAAAATATAAAATCACGCTTATTGCGGTCTGGTGTTTGATGAAACAGCACAAAGTAGATTGAGCTCAACACATTGCTTTATACAGGTTTGCATTGGTTAACCTACAGCCCTCACCTGTCTAATCGTTGTCGGTGAGACATTCTCAACCAGCATTTGCAAGGTTAACAACAAGTAGATACGACAAGCTTCTACAAGTAAGTTTGTGCCTTGCACCCACTGGAGAAAGTTTGCAATGGGTTTACAATGGTGGCCTACAGCCCGAGACTCTGGCTGATGGCAGCTGGTGAAACAAGCTCAACCAGTATCAAAAATTGAGACCAAGTCTGACACAAATCTAATGAGTCTGTATGAGTCTTGGTTTAGGAAAGCATTGATTTCAGAATCAGTGATAGTATGATGGCAAGCCAAGAATGGAATAAAGTCAGCGTTTGAAGGCGGAGCAAACACACGCAAAGTCTTAAACATCTCCTCAAAAAGGTCCTTGTATCTCGTGCGTAGCTCACGCACCTCAGTACATTTGCAAAAGAAAAGCACATGTTTTTCATCCTGGACTTCCCCACACTCACACTTATCACAGATACTTGAACCCCCAAGCCATTTACCAGACTCCACTCTCAAGTGATGAGCACGCAATCTAAATCTGCTGATGTTTCTCAAAACATGCTTGTCCAAATCCTTGAACAGATACGAGGGGATACAAAAAGGAGCACCTCTGGGACCACTCTCAGAATTCCCACACCACTTATGGTACGTCACTGCCTTCTTGTTAACTGCACGAGGACAAAAAACATCGGCCCCTCTCCACACTTTCTGCTGTCTGTATCGCAAATCACCAATGAACTCTTGCATGGGGATTTTCTCAGCTCTCAGCATGTTCTGTTTGAACGAATCACCATTCCGCATCCCACCAAAAGCATTAGAGACTTCAGCAGCCCAGCAAGAGGAATCAAAAGAAGCCAGACTTAAATCAGCCCTCAGCACACGACGCAAGACTTCACTATTGGAGTCAAGCATGCTATTAAAAAACTTGATGGAGGCACGGAACCAGAAGAACTGCAGAGGCTCCTGGCCACACTCTCTCAACACCGGCCAATTTGTAGTACTGTTCTTTACTCCAAGAATGCGCCTCAAGGAACACAGATGTCTTTTCTGCAATTGACTCTCAAACTCACTGCCTTCTCTCAAGTAATGAGTTCCCCACACCTGGCACGCATACATCCCAGCAGGAATGCCATACACCTTGGACAACCAGAGCATAGCATGAGGCCTGTTTTTCAGGTCATGACCCTTGGCAAACTCCGACACTGGAGAAAGGAAAGGAAAGGGTTGCCCACTGGAGAACACCAGGGACATGAGAAAAAAAATCCAGCCTAACATGATTGTGGGTGCAGAAGGGTTGATTCAGCTCATAGGTTTCAAAGTTGTTGGATCAGATGAATGCTCATAACATTTGATGATTAGTACAATGCTGTGTTTGTCGAAAAGCACTCATTTAAATCAGACTGTGTTCGTCAAAAGCACTCATTTAAATCACCTGCACAGTAAATCCAAGAGGTCATGGTCCCACTTATACAATTAACAGAGCAGAGCTAGCTGCAATTTTGGTCGCCCTTCAGCAAGGGCACGCTTCAATTGCAACTGACAGCTCAGCAATAAATCAGGTCAGAAACCAGCTCCTTAAACCATGAGCATGTCTACCCACCTACATGCACAAATCCTCCTCGACCTTAGGGGACCTTTCCTTAATGCACGCAGCTGGACCTGGCTTGCATAGTCTTTTCTTTTCTTTGTTTCCTCCTCGACATGATAACTTATATTAATCTGTCAGAAGCTCCTGTACACTTTTACAAAGTAAAATCACACAATGGCATCCTTGCAATGAAGGTGCCGACGCACTAGCTCTTCAAGCAGCAATGTCGCCTCACGAAGCTGAAACCTCACTCAACCAGGCAGAAAATCATTTTCCATCTTTACTGGCTTGCTACATCAGTTAAAAAGCCAGGCTCACACACAGAATGTTGGGCCCTTCCAAACTTCCAAGTTAAACTAAAACAAATCATACATGACAAGCACAAGCTGGGGACAGCAAACGTTAACACGTACAGCTACACAAATTGGCAAAACTTGCAGAGGCTGACCAACCACCAACCCACTGTCAGTTTCAAGATCAGCAATGCTTTCTGACACATGAAAGCTGTCACCCTTAAAGAGCAAATGAAAATTTTGAAATATCGAAGACACCCTCTACAATGGCAAACATGCCAGACGCCTCAGTGGCCATCCTGGGCCTGCCCTCTGCCCTCTTTGTGGTGCACCTGATAGCACCTCACATACCCTACTCAGGTGCACCCACCCACACATAAATAGAATGAACATAAATCGCCATCATCAAGATTTGAGCATTTGTGGTGAACCGCTCAGCAAAGGAGACTTTGGACCTTACATTACTATGGATGCATGCAATACAGAAAAGCTGCGCTCCCTGGATATGGAAATTCCTGATGATGTCCAAAAAAACCTCCCATATCGGGTTTTCCCATCTGGGCGGCCACCAAATACACAACTCAATCGCTCTGATGGCATTATAGTCCTACCCCTTGAAGGCAGAGACTCCACCCACCACCCAAAGGACATGAACTCTAGAGACAGAGACATTCACCTCATTGAGCTGAGATTCTGCTCAGACACCGAACCTGAACAGACTCTTCTGACTGCACAAAACCAATATAAAAACACTACTGAGAACTTGCGCACAAAAACCCTTCAAGGTTCACACCGCAATAACAGAGTCACTTAACACACTATCCTAATTGGAGTTGCCGGAACTATTTACAACCCCTACAAAATTGATCCCCTTTGCAACCTTGGCTTAACCAAAGAAAAGGCCCACAAGATTGCAACCAAACATCACCTTCACACTGCCAAAACCTTGACAAAAATTGATAACACCAAACATGCCATCCATTTCAGTAACTCCAGCAATGGGGGATCGGGGGAGGGGGGTGTGGAACGGGCTGCTCGCAGGAGAGCCAGGCGCACACCTGGACGGATGGCTGACAACCCACCGGACCCACATTAGCTTGGTTGCTTTTAGATATGCTTTTAGTTGGTGGGGCTCACTGTCAGTTTCAGCGCTGACTGTTGGGTCTTTCCTTGATGCACGCTGGTTGTTGTCCAGCGTAGACTTTTACTTTTTACATTTACTTTTATTTAAATCAGTACGCATCCTACCCCATTGTGTTTTTTTTTTGCGCTAGCATTCCCTACGCTAAGCAATGAGGGTAGAGGCTCTGCACACACTTCAAGGCATATGAATTCGAGAGAGAGAGAGAGAGAGAGAGAGAGAGAGAGAGAGAGAGAGAGAGAGAGAGAGAGAGAGAGAGAGAGAGAGAGAGAGAGAGAGAGAGGGAGGTTCATTTTATTAAAACAAAGTTGGCTCAGACACCAACCCTGAACAAGTCCTTTAATCTGCTCATGATCAACACAAAAATACCGTTAAGAGCTCAGACACAAAGTCCCTCAGGGGCATACACCATATAAACAGTCACATCAAACACTGATAGAAGTTGCTCTGCACCAAACTCCCTATATGTCAACTCAGACTTTCCAAAGAGGAAGCCCTCAAACATGTGACTCAACTCCACTGCCTTGCTGTAAAGACCTTACAAACAATCAACACCAAACATGCCATCCAATCTAACAATCAAAACAATATAATGTGGGATTGGAAGATTTACGGTATGGGCTGCTTACAGGAGGGCAAGACACAAGCCTGGAAGGACCTCCGACAGCCTGGGACCACTGGATCCACATCAGTTTGGTTGCTCTTGGCTTGTTTTTAGTAGCCGGGATTCAATGTTAGTGTCAGCGCTGAATCTCGAGTCTTTCATATACACGCTGGCTGTTGTCCTGCATAGACTTTTACTTTGGGTTGCAGATGTTCTTGCCTTTCAAGCAGCTAAGGTGCCAGTCAAGGCTAACATCTTAACCAAGCAGAGGGCCCCTTTTCCAACATCTATTGGAGCTGCACTGATTAAAACGCACAACAGAGCTCAGGGAGCTTCCATACTAACATAATTTAAGCAAAGAATCTATATGCGATTCACATACACAGACATACACAGACATACGCATTGCTCACACATACATACACACAGCACACACACACACACACACACACACACACACACGTACACACACACACAAACACACACACGCGCGCACAGAAGATCCTTCCTGAGCACGCGCATGCACCTGCGCATTAAACTTCCTTACTTATTTGAATAGATGAGTGTGCGTGGATGCAGACTCCTGCATGCAGTTATGCAGCATTAGACTCAAGTGATTGAAGGCTTTTGTTGTGTATACCACACTCAAATCTGTGCATGCATGCTGGCAAAAGATACTCATATGCATGTTATTGCGAAGGTTTACGAAGGAGTTAAATACCTAGATAATCAAGACCAATTATTCCACTCGGCAGAAGTCCACCCATACACCACGGCTATTCAGCAATGGTACTCATAAGTGCTGAACATGATGGATTGGATGCTGCCTCAATCCAGCGCCTGCCTTAGGAGGTGAGTGTGTTGCTGCTCTGTTAATTTTTTTGTAGAGGGTAAAGAGCTCACGAGCCTTGTGATAGCCGTCTCATCTCGCAGAGGTGTGTGCGTGCGCATGTGTGTGTGTGTTGTTTGTTTGTTTGTTTGTTTGTCTGTTTGTTTGTTTGTTTGTATGTTTGTGTGTTTTTGTGTGTGTGTTTGTGTGTTTGTGTGTGTGTGTGTGTGTGTGTGTGTGTGTGTGTGTGTGTGTGTGTGTGTGTGTGTGTGTGTGTGTGTGTGTGTGTGTGTGTGTATGTGTGTGTGTGTGTGTGCGTGTGCGTGTGCGTGTGCGTGTGTGTGTGTGTGTGTGTGTGTGTGTGTGTGTGTGTGTGTGTGTGTGCGCGCGTGTGTGCGCGTGCATGTATGTGTGCACATGTATATGTGCATGCATGTGTCTCCGCATAAGTGTGTGTGTTTGTGTGTGTATATGTGTGTCGTATTTGCATCATGCTTGCCTAGCACTTCTGGTTGAAAAAGAATTTGAACCAGCTAAACTACCTTTTCCATGAGGTCGACACCCTTTTAACTTCAAAAGTTTTATTTTTAATTTCAGAAAAGTTTTTGCCGTACAGTAGCCCACACTTTCAACCGAGCGGCTATAACAGATGATTGTGAGCCTACTATTTTGTTGAACAGTTGCTCTGCCTTTGTAAACCTCTGGTTGTGAAATAGTTGAAAAATGATTTTCAAGAAGAGCACAACACCTTGTTCCTGCCCATCGAGGCTACTTGGGGCCACAGATGTAAGGCCCCATGTCAGCCGTGTGTCTATGCAAGCAGCATCCAGCAAAAAGGATATCAGTAGGAGGGATGTGCTTGGTGGGGCTGCCTCTGGAGTTGTTTTACCTGGTCTGTTGCCTTTCGGGCCAACCCCAGTTTTTGCTGCAGATGGAGGGATCCCAAAGGCAGAACTGGCAGATGGGCTAAATATCAGCAGGGTGAGCACTGCTTCTTTGCTGTTGCACATCTAAGTGGGAATCGGGATGCTGCATCCCGTAGCTTCCTGTAGCCCAAAAGTCATTTCCCAGGAGTTTCCTTGAAGGAGTAGCGCGATGCATATTCATGCACATCCAAACGCTACTTATCCCACAGATGGTAATCCTTGTCCCTGTGGAAAGGTATCCGTCTTTTCCATTGATTGATACAGTGAAAGCATCTGCCCTTGTAGTTGAGGTATGGTAAAAACCCTGGCTTATGCAAATTCAGGGACTTCTAATGACCGAACGTCCCTGCAGGTTGTAAAAGGATGCTGGCAATTGTCCGGGGGGCACAGGTATGATTGTACATTCTATGACCCCTGCTAAAAGATGGGAATTGGTGTCATTGGTGAAAAACATCTTACACTAGTGGAAGGCCTGTTGCAAAGCAAAGACGTCTTCTTGCTTGAACCAATTTCATCTGGCTCTGCAGAAGGACACTGGCAGGCATCTTAGCTTACAGCTCGAGATTGCCTGTTAGGTGTGAAGCAAATCGTGGGAGCTTTGCTTACACACCTAAGTTCAAACAGAGTGCTCCTCAATATGTTATTGCCACACTGCCATTTGCATAAGACTGATCTTTGTTTCATTGCATAAGGATATTCAAAAATCACAGCCTGTCAGAAGGAAGGTTGTACCGCTGATTGTGCGCAGAGGGGACTCTGCAACAGATAGGACGTCTGGCCAGGTAGCCATAGAGGACTTTGGGCGTTTTGTTAATGCAGGTACTGTCTCTGCCAGTGCGTGTGGTAATGAGAAGGCTATTTCTCCTTTTTTTGGTTTTGCTACGAGAATGGTTGTATCAAGATCGAGAGTTTGCCCTACTTGCTTGGCAATTACGTGAACAAAGACCCATCAAGAAAGGCCGAATGAGAGGACGCAAGTTGAAGTGGAGCATCGAGATACAAAGAGGTGGATGCGAGCGAATTGACAACACAGGAATGGGAGGGTCAAACATCCCTCGTCCTAGAATTCCAAAAACGTATGAATTGTCAAGGAGTGCTGTTTGAGATTCTGTAGTTTCAAGTTTGCACTTTACATTCCGCAGAGCTTTCTTTTTTCAGCTGTTTTGCTGCTGCGCTGAAATTCGCACATACACACATATACCATGCAGCTGTTGCTGCAACTTGATTTCCCCAGACAGTGTGTTCAGCTTTCAGCATGCCCTGTCATGTGCATGTCATGTGCATCCCTTGTTGTATACCTGAAGCATGCCATGCTTGTGTGTCCAGCAGCAATGTGTGTCCATCCACTTACTGCGCCCTATATTCAAACATTCGTGTCCACTTGCTGCACCCCGAATTAAACGTACGTGTCCTGCATAAATGTGTGTTCATCCACTTGCTGCACCCCAAATTAAACATGTGTGTCCACTTGCTGTACGCCAAATCAAACAAACGTGTCCAGCAAAAATGTGTGTCCATCCACTTGCTGCACCCCAAATCAAACATTTAGTCCAGCAGGAAAGTGTGTCTCCAACCACTCGCTGCACCCCAATTCAAACACATGTGTCCAGCAGAAAGGGTGTCCATCCACTTGCTGCATCCCAAATCAAACATTTGGTCCAGCACAGATGTGTGCGTCCATCCACTTGCTGCACCTCAGATCAACGTTTGATGCTATCCTCAGGGAACAAAAGAAACGCGTGCATTAAGCACACTCTTCAGGTCCTGGAACAGTGCAGGCTAATGCTGCAATGCTGTCAATGCTGTGACTACAGAGTCGCTTACGCTATTCGCATATGCGTCGGGGGTCCAGCCCTGCAATTATGCCTGTGTTGGGTCACCGCTATAACATTTCCTGTGTGCTTCAAGAGCACACAGCGTTCCGATGTTCCCTTCTTCAATGCTTGCAGGCGTGACCACCTTTGACGCTGCAGACCACTAGTAAGTGCTCCAGTGTCAAAGAAGCAGTGGTTGGGAGTGTGTGTGTGCGCGCGCGAGCTACATCAACTAATGGTAATCCCATGGGCATCGCTGCCTGGTGCTGTGGTTCTTCTGCATCTGTTGCGCCACATGGTCCATTCTGGAGTGTAATCAGTTCGATGGAAAAGGTGTAAGGGTATACTTCTTCCCATGTGCCAACAGGCCAGCTGCTGCTGCGACAGTGATGATATTTCTGGCCTTGCGGTGCTGCAATCAAAGATGACATCGCTGGCCACATGCTCCTATAACGATGGAAATAGCGCTGGCCATTTGTTGCTGCAGACACAAATTATTTTGCAGATGGCCATGCAAAGCATCTTGAGATTGCTTGCCATGCGTTTGCTACAGAGACCTGAACGCACAGCCATCCTAGGCAGCGATGCTAAGGCTGGAGGGATCAACAAGGGGTTGACAAACGAGGGGTTCACAGGAAGGCCTGGTATCCTGGCTGGTCAGATGTTGCTCGGGCAACATCAGCACGCATGTTGTTTCCATAGCTCTTGTCTTCTTTCTTCATTGATGTCTGCCATTGATGTCAGAGCAAGCCTGGTATCCTAGCTGGTCAGATGTTGCTTGGGCAACATCAGCACACATGTTGTTACCATAGCTCTTGTCTTCTTTCTTCGTTGATGTCTGGCATTGATGTCAGAGCAGTGTGTCACAACATTAGTGCTGCAGCTTCTCAGGAATTAAGGGGTGTGAGGTGTGCCATGCACCACTTGCATGTCCCCTCATTGATGATGAGTCATAATGGCACTATGTGAAGTCTACATTTGCTGGTCCATCTCCTGCTGTGCTGGACGTGCTGGCAGTTGATGTGCCTGAAACTGAGCCCAGGTGCACTTTATGCCCTGTGCCCAAATCTGTGTGTTGATTTGGCTGTGATTTTTGCTTGCAGCGGACCGGCTGAGGTGCTCATTGGCAAGTACTTGGCCAGCATGGGCCCTGAGAAGGCACAGGAGCTGCGCAATCAAGTACAGGTAGGGCCAAGACCCTCGTCGAGAGTGCACAAGGTGCAGGTGGGGCCTGGATGGGTGCAGGAGCTGCGCAACAGAGTGCAGATTCATAAGGAAAATGTGCGTGCAATCAAAGAAATGCATCCATGGGCCAGGCATACCAGTTGATTGAGGTGCAGGCCCAAAAGTGGCAGGCGTGGTCAATGTACAGCGCTTGAGTGCGGGTGTGTCCTGTTTTGGCACGACAGGCGTGCTGTGCCTGGAGGGTGCTCCGGAGATGCTGTGACACGAGAGTGCGCCATGATTTTGCTGGGAGAAATCACTACATGGTTGCTGTGCCTGGAGTGCTGTACAAGAATATATGGCTTACAATCCGTAACATCCCGGGCTCTGCCTTTTCATAAGTGTTACAAGTGTGCGCCGTTAATGCTGTGACACGAGAGTGAACCATGATTTTGCTGGGAGTTTGTGCTATAGGCGCGCCATGGTTGCTGTGCCTGGAGTGCGTGCTGTGAATGCTGTGACACGAGAGTGCGCCATGATTTTGCTGGGAGTAAGCACTACAACCGCGCCATGGTTGCTGTGCCTGGAGTGCGGCTATGAATGCTGTGACACGAGAGTGCGCCACGCTTTTGCTGGGAGAAAGCGCTATGAGCGCGCCATGGTTGCTGTGCCTGGAGTGCGGCTGTGAATGCTGTGACACAAGAGTGCGCCACGCTTTTGCTGGGAGAAAGCACTATGAGCGCGCCATGGTTGCTGTGCCTGGAGTGCGTACCGTGAATGCTGTGACACGAGAGTGCGCCATGATTTTGCTGGGAGTAAGCACTAAAAGCGCGCCATGGTTGCTGTGCCTGGAGTGTGTGCCGTGAATGCTGTGAAGTGAGAATGCGCCACGATTATGCGGGGAGTGTGTATTATAAACGTGCCATGATTGCAATGTTTGGAATTTGCGGCGCAGCTGTGCTTTGAAGGGGCCATGGGTGCGCCTGGAGTACTGTGCCATTGGAGTATCCATCAGTGCCGTGCCATGAGAGTGCTTCATGACTACTGTACCATAAAAGTGCACCAGAATATGCACTGAGTGTGCACCATGATTGTGCCATAAGTTCTGTGATATGTATATTGATAGATGCATAGATATTTAGGTATATATGAGTGTGCACCACAAGGGAATGGGAGCAGATGCTTGCTGTGTTGTGCGCGCGTACTGTTCTCTAGAAACCATGGATTACAGGAGGATGTCTTGTGAGGACCATAACATGTGGACCTGTCCTGGAGCTAGCATGATCTGGCGAGCATGCAGCGTGCCAAGGAGTTTGAAGAGGGGCATGCAGGGATCTAACACAGGGATCTAACACTGTGATTACAGGATAGCTTTCCTGTGCTTTGGTTGCTCTGGGCTCAGGATGCGGATGTTGTTTAGCTGCTTGAGCTTCCCTGTAGCAGCTGGGCTTGGCACACGCATGTTTCTGGGCTTGGGATGAGCATGTTGCTGGCTGCACCCGTGCACCCTTTCCCTGGCAGTACCATTTAAGCAACATGCGCACACTTTGGAACACTTATGAGCTGCTGCAAGGGAAGTGGGGAGGTCACGTGATAGGTGACCTTGACCTGAGATGTGCTTACATCCAAAGCAGGAGGACTAGCAGCTGGTTGGCAAGGCCTCTTGTTGCCTGTCTGTGTTGGCCATCTGCTGGCTTCAGAACTCTTGACTTTGAATCACCATCTGCGAGCACTGTTGGTTGCAGAGTTTAATAGCCATCAATGCGCGATTGGTCAGGCAGCTTATTTACAACGTTTGATTCTTTTCCTTTTGTTCAGTGCTCGCGGGCTGACAGACCTGTGCACAAGGCTACAGTGTCCATGAGCTACCCACAGGTTTAAAGTTCTACTTGCAAAGAGGCCATTTCTCAAAATGCTCTTTTGTCTTGGCGTAACCAACTTGCACCAATGGGGGTTCCCAAAGGTCTACCCAACCCACCCACCCCTACTTACTTTTTCCAAAGGGACCCATACATATACCTTTTCACACATCGTCCTGGCCGTTTGCAGGTGCTGACAAAGACATGCCTGTTTGATGGCTTGAGCATGTCCAACGTTTCCCGCTCCATCATGTCGCGGGTGGGTGTGTTTACTACGGAAGCAGGAAGCCTTTGTCGAATAGCTAGCCTGTTTGAAGGGTAGGGAAAAGGATAGTCACATGGCTGTGTCTGTTGACAAAGGCAGCTTTGCTGAAGCAAGGCAAGTGCCTGTAATCAAGCCAGTCCGACCTAAGAGAACATGAGCAACGTACATTTCCCTAGCACAGCAGTTCAAGCGGTTGCCTGCTTGTAGAAACATCACAGGTGAGTGCACCATGCTGAGTGGTCTGTCGCATCCAAGCGCTCCGGGGCCGCTCAGCTGGGGAAGTCTTGTTTGAGCTTTGCGAAACACCTCTGTTGAGCCCTGCTGCAGCCTGCCCAAAACTGGAGGTGCTGATACATGTTGCTTGCAATTTCAATGGCGGCTGGAAAAGCTGTGAATACCCAGCTCAGAGTCCCAAAATCTGATTTTGTTTACCCTGGATTTGCTGGCACGCTTTGTGGGGGTTTTAAGGTTCTGCAGGTCGCAAAACATATGGGGCAAGCAAGGGGCACTTTGTCCTTGCCGTTATGCGTATCCTGATTGAAAAAAACGGATAAGGATACAGAACCAGGGTGTCAATTCACTACAAGGCTGTAGAACCAATCATTCTTGCAAAAGCTGCGGAACTTTTGTGGTTTTCCATGATGTGGTGTTCCATGTATGTCCATGTATGTAGTCCATGTACGTGGTATTCCATGTATGTGAGTGTCTGTATGAAGGAATGTGTATGTATGCACATACATGGGTACGTATGGATGCATGGATGGATGGGTGAATGGATGGATGGATGGATGGATGCCTAAAAGGAAATATGGGTATGTTCTTGGCCTTATGCATGCATTTGTGTGTCTTTGTGAGTATGCATTTGATTGTACATATTTCTACAAGTGTGTGTGTATGCGTGTAAGTTGGATACATTGATAGAAGTGTGTCTGTGCATGAACGTTATTTGTGTTGTGTAAGAGAGGGTCTTCGTTGCCGCGATGTGCCTGGTAGGAGCAAGTGTGTGTGTGTGTGTGTGTGTGTGTGTGTGTGTGTGTGTGTGTGTGTGTGTGTGCGTGCGTGTGTGTGCGCATGCGTGTGTGTATGTGTTTGTGTTTGTGTGTGTGTGTGTGTGTGTGTGTGTGTGTCCATGCGTGCTCGCATACTCAGGAATGTACGTCTTAAAATGTATGCGTGTAAGTACATGTGCCAATGTCTGGGAAGGGGATCTGTCAAGAATATGGTTTGTACTGGCCGATACCCAAATGGAGTCTTCAGAGCTCCTGGGTGACAGAACCCAGAGGGAGAGGTGATTTTGAAGGCACTCACTGCATGAAACTTTTGGCGTTGACTTGGAAGGTGTCCCTGGCGTGCTGCCTCTGGCATAATCCTATAGACCTGCATTCAGGCCACCCCTCCCTCCAAAATAGCAAATGTCCATGCAGTCAGGCTTCCTGTTTTCCATCCTGTTGGTTCATCCTTCATCCTGTTTTTCATCCTGTTTTTCATTCAAGTCCTTCTTTTGTGCGGCGCAGTTTGTGGCCAGGAGCGTTGAGCGATTGGGCACCAAGCCGGACCTGATTCAATTCTACTGTGAGTTCGTTAGGCTGACATTCAAATGTGCTTCATTGATTCGAAGCTAGGCTTGGAAACTGGGCATTTCCGTGGAAAGAGGGAGAAGTTGATAAGTATCACAAGGAATGCATTAGCAGCTTGCCCATGTGCTGCAAGCCGCTGTAGCAGTTTTCAATTGGTCTTGCAAAAATGGCGCAGCAGATTCTTATACTATGGGATGCATTGACAGCAAGCAGGTTGAAAATTTGTTTTCTGTGCGTGAGCTCAATGCTTTCAAAGCGCCTCCCTTACCATACTTGAAATAATAAGTTAATGGGTCTAATGTCTAGATTCCTGACGTTCCTGAAGTTTCCTTTGTTGAAGGATCTGCATCGTATTTAGTATCATATTGTACCTGTTTTCCTCCCACAAACTCAATCATTGCAGCGCTGAGTTTTAAGATTGCGGTGCCTCAAATGTAGTCCTTTCACACTCATGCTTTTTCTCGCAGGGGGCGAATATGTCATCCCCAAATATGTTGACGCTGCCAAGTGAGTACATGCAAATATTTGTTTAATCTTTTTGTCTTGTGTAAAGTGGAAATACGAATCTTGTTTTGGAAGCAGCCCCTGGCAGTAGGCAGCTGCGCCTATCTGCTGCAGCTTGGTTCTTTAGCAGCCTTGTTAGCTGACCATGATCATCACAGTATTTGGATATGTGGATTTTGCCTTGCTCCTACCTTTCGTATGGCTATGATGAAGCTACTTTAGTAGTGGAGTGAGATACACCATTCTGCTTGCCTCATGATCTTTGTCATCATGCTAAATCCATGCCATCAGGGAGTGCACCATGAGGCATGCTGCTTGCCTTATGATCTTGGTCATCATGCTGAATACATGCTATCAGGGAATGCATGCCATCAGGGAGTGCATTGTGAGGCATGCTGCTTGCTTCAATGCAGGAGTAACATGCTGATATATGCCTTTTGAGGGATTGCATCGTGGTACATGTGCTGCTTGCCTCATGGTGGATGACTTCATGCTGGTTCACCCCGTCAGGAAGTGCGTTGTGAGGCATGCTGCTTGCCTCATGGTGGATGACTTCATGCTGGTTCACCCCGTCAGGAAGTGCGTTGTGAGGCATGCTGCTTGCCTCATGGTGGATGACTTCATGCTGGTTCATGCTATCAGGAAACGCATGACGGGGCATGCTGCTTGCCTCAAGAGGGATTACTCCATGCCAGTTCATGCTATCGGGAAGCGCATGACGGGGCATGCTGCTTGCATTGTGATTGGACAAGGCGTTCGCAGTTTTACAGTCTCACAGGAAGAAGCGGTCATTCAAGATGCTTGACTGCTATGTTACAGCATGCAATCACACACAAGGGAGCAGGTAGTCCGGAGTGAGCAGCACTTTAGAACGTCAAAGGATGTGTACATGTCTGGAAAGCACGCAGAGTGTTGCATCAAAGCAGCCTTCTTGGATGACGCAGGTGCCTGGCTTTTGCAGGCGTGTGCATCTGACGCAGAAGTGATTTGTGCCTTTTACTGAAACTGAGTTCACTTCATTGCCTAGTTGGATGGCTCAGGTACCAGGCTGATGAGCGAGCATGTACATGTATAAATACATGTGCACCCATGTACTGTGCATGTGGGAAGTTGCAGGGCATGACATCAAAGCAAGGGTCCCTCCAAAGCCCAGGGAACCAGACATGCCCCTGACAGAAATCCAATTTCTTTCACTGCCTGGTTGGATGGCTCAGGTACCTGGCTGATGAGCGAGCGTGTGCATCTACCGCGAAGAAATGAGATGTGCCTGTCACTGTATTGAGCCTCTTTCTCTGCCTGTTTGGATCACTCAGGTACCTGGCTGATGAGCAAGCGGCTGGGCAGTTTGGACATCTGGTGAGGGTCGCAATTGTGTTGTTATACTCCAAGGAGGCAGCGTGACATGCGAGCTGTGGCGCAAAGACAAGCATGTGATGTTCCAAACAACATGTGGCTTTGTTGGTGTACTTCAAATGGGCAGTATGGCATGTGAGCTGTGCGCAGAGGCAGGCATGTAGTTCTGTAAGCAACATGCAGTTTTGTCGGCAACAGTGATTTTGTTGCCTGTGTTAAAAAGTGGCAGTGTGGCATATGAGCTGAGGCATTTGAGCTGTGGAACAGAGACGGGTAAGCCCTTCATAAGTGCTCCATTGACTTACTCTTGGGCACTCAGTTGCTCACCTTGATCTTCTACTCTGTGCCATCTTGCCTCGCGACTGATACTATGCACACTCGTGCAGTCCAACTGCCCCCTCTGTCCATGAGCGTGGGCATTCGTTCAATGCAATCTGACAAATCAGAGCTGGTGTCAGCGTCATGAAGCAACATGCCTGGGTCAGACATCCCTGTGTTGAATGTCAGTATCTTTTTACCATCATGCTTCCTTCAAAGTGCATCATTTGACACCCTCAATCATGTGTTTGGTTATCCACAGGGTGTGACCAATTTCGACGTGAAAAGGATTGCCGACATTGCAGAGAAAGGCGGCGTGAAGGTCGAGGCAAATCAGGCAAGTCGTCTTTTCCAGTGCCCTCTTGACTTGAGCCACTGCCTAGGAATAAGTTCTTACATGCATTGTGCGGAAGTGGCGCTTGGTACCCAAGCATTGCAGAAGAGGATATTATGTATGTGAGCCGCTTGCCAAGCCCAGACAACTACAAATAAAAAATGCCCATGTGTCAAAGCCCCTGTCCTCTTGTGTGTACATGCCACACTTCTGTCCGTCTTATTTTTGAAGGCAAAAGTACCTGATCTCATGATTGTACCTCTTCTCTCGGACCCCTTGCTATGCTGCAGCTGCAATACAGTCTGCTCGACCGCAGGCCTGAGAATGGCATGGTAGAGTACTGCTTGAAGAACAACATCAGGTAGGTGTGTGTGTGTGCGTGCGGGGGGGGGGGGGGTGTCAGGGGTTGGGGGACGGAGCCTGAGAATGGCATGGTAGAGTACTGCTTGAAGAACAACATCAGGTGTGTGGGGAGGGGCTGGGGGTTGGGGGGCGGAGCCTGAAAATGGCATGGTAGAGTATTGCTTGAAGAACAACATCAGGTGTGTGTGTGTATGTGGGGGGCGGGGGCGGAGCCTGAAGAGAGGGGGGGCGGAGCCTGAAATAAGCATGGTGGAAAAGTACTGTGCTTGAAAGATTACTCCAGGTGTGTGCAAACAGCAACACAAAGGCAGCTTTGCTTTGTTGCAGAGGGTTGCAGAGGTTGCAGTTTTCTGCCCTCTGTGCCTAACAATATTTTTGCTAAGCACAGAGCTAAGTACAGAGCTAAGTACAGAGCGTCAAGGTAAGTGGAGGTCATGGCACGGAGCCTGCCTCACACCAGAGCCAAGATTGCTCCTAGACAGCCATATTTTTTTGCCACGACTCTGCTGGCAGCACGCATGGGACATCCAAAACCCATCCTCTGCTTGTGCGTTGTAGCGTTCCAGCCCTGTACTGTAGGCCTGTTGGCTGCCATGGGTTTGTAAATCTGTAGCTGATGCTTACACAAGCACCGAACTCGTTTACTTCCGGAACGTTCCAATTTTGACAGGCTGCTACCTTATGGTGTCCTAGCCGGAGGCCTGCTAAGCTCCAGATACCTGGGAGCACCTGCAAGCAGGTGGGTGTCAAGGATGCAAGCACATGGAGGCACGAGGCACATGGAGGCATGAGGCAAGCACGCGGTAGCACAAGGCTTTTGCACTATGGCTAACTCGCCAGAGGCCTGCTGGAGCCCAAAAGGGCACCTATGTGCAAATAATCTTGATGTTTTACCTTCGGTAATTCACCTATGACCAGGATTTGTATGCCAGGTAGATTCCTGTGGGACGCACGCAAGCAGATGGATTGCATGGATTGTCAACAGACAGAAGATTGTCAACATGGATTGCAACAGGCAAAGGACTTAGGTGACACTGAGAGGGTGTTTGCAGGATTGAGTGTGTGTGTGTGTGTGTGTGTGTGTGTGTGTGTGTGTGCGTGCGTGTGTGTGTGTGTGTGTGTGTGTGTGTGTGTGTGTGTGTGTGTGTGTGTGTGTGTGTGTGTGTGTGTGCGTGCGTGTGTGTGTGTGTGTGCGCGCGTGTGCGCGCTCGCGCGTCACTCAGGGTGCTCAACCGACTAGCCTTTTTGGGCGTAACCTCTTGTGCTCTGGACATGTCTGTTACATTATAGTTCTTGCAGTATGGAATGCACGATCCAGCAGTGAGGTGCTCTGCTTGTGCAATGTGCATGTTTCTTCAAAACCAAACACCTGCGATATCCTCACGTGTTGGCCTACAACATGCTACTCAAATCACATCTTGCCTATTCTACAGCATGGTACCCTGCTCACAATCTGTACTTTTGATTCTACATCAACTCTACAAAAGAGAACCATCTTGTGCATGCCTCTGCAGTGTTGTGCTGGACACATTCAGCAAAAGAAAGTATGCCCAGGTCATCGGGCAAGCTGGCGGCTGGGAGTGGTTCCAGTCTCTGCTTCAAGTGCTGGACAGCATTGCGCGCAAGCACAGCACCAGCCTATCTAACATTGCCACCAGGTACTTGTGGATATTACCCGAGTGGCATGTGCAGTGCTGGATGATTATGGTAATTGGAGCAGCTCTGGCCTGTCAAACATCGCCACCAGGTACGTGCACGAAACACCATGGCAATGCTGCCCAGCACGTGGGCAAGCAGAGCACCAGCCTACCAAACATTGCCACCAGGTCGTCGCCAAAAAATACGTTACAATGCTGCCCAGCACGTGGGCAAGCAGAGCACCAGCCTACCAAACATTGCCACCAGGTCGTCACCAAAAAATACATTACAATGCTGCCCAGCACGTGGGCAAGCAGAACACCGGCCTTTCAGACATGGCCACCAGGTACACGCGAAATTTCGCGCTGTTGTCCAGGTGGCATGTACAGGCGGCAATGTTGTCCTGGTGGCATGTACAGGCGGCAATGTTGTCCTGGTGGCATGTACAGGCGGCAATGTTGTCCTGGTGGCATGTACAGGCGGCAATGTTGTCCTGATGGCATGTGCAGAGCTGGATGGTTCTGCTTATTGGTGCAGCACCAGCCATTTTTACTCAGTTGCTTGTTAAACAACAAGGGCTCAAAGGATCTCTAGAAAAAGACAGCTGATGTGACAGGCCGCGTCGATGACTAAAAAGGTGGTGTGTGTTAGGTTAAGGTTTGAGAGATGTCGAAGAGCGTGTGATCCATTCGGTCAAGTGCATAATTGGATTTCCAGAGAATCTTGGCGTGCTGGACTGGACCATCAACGGGCCCATAAACTTGCTCAAAAACTCCATGCCCATTCGGTTCAGTATGCCCATAAGCTTGTTACCACTAGACGTGCTATGGAAAATGATGCTTCTCACAGCCAGGTTCTGGAGCCGGGTGCTTCCAGTAACCCTCCAGATCCCCATTAGCTTTTCTTCTTTGTAGCTTTGTGGCGGAGGAGGCTCACGGCTCTTCTGAGCCAATGTGTCTCCTTTTCCTTAATTGATGATGGGAGAGTTTCCTCTGCCTACGTAGTTTTTCTTTTTCTTTTCTTTCTTGACGTGCAAGTTGATGAGAAGAGACCTATCATAACTTGAAAGAGAAAGCTGTATGGCTTTTCATGCTGTTATTGCGTCAAAGCAAGCAGATTTGCTCCAGATCGACCAGATAGATCAACATAGAGAGTAAAGTGCATACAAGCATTTACTTTCACCTTGCAACTACCAGGATTTTTGGGGGCGTAGAAGTCTAGTGTAATCCACAAAAATATGCAAGTGTGTGATCTCTACTTCAGCTCCTCCCTAGAGTCTTGTGGAATCAAGGTTTCTCAGCTGTGATGTGCTGTCACTCTAAATTGTGCTATGGCACAGGCAATGTGGACTACCTCATGTTGCCGAAACTCCCACCTCTCCACTGCTTAGTAACCTGTGATGTCAAAATGTGCTACCCACTTTTGCCACACGGCAATTTCAGGACTGCCCGTCTTGTATCTTGGCGTGAGACATTGCTCGGAATCATGTGGTCATCACGCTGTAAATCAGAAGAGTGGTGCACGCCTGTGCAGCGATGTAATGACTGTCTCACCATCAAACCTTGCTTGCAAATTTGCAGGTGGGTATTGGACAAACCGGGCGTTGCAGGAGCATCTATAGGTAAGTGTTGGGGTGGAAGTGGTCATGATACTTGATAAAAAGGTTTGTCCAGACCTCCAAGTGGGTGCAGAATTGTGCAATGCAGAAGTGTCATATTCATAGAATTTGGATGATGGCTCGGTCTGAGTGAGCGAGCACTGCTCCTCATGTCTGCATTTGGATTTGAGGCATGTCCTGATTCCCCGTGAGAGCCTATGCAAGGAGGGTGTGACCACTCCCTTAAGATGTCAAAGCAGGTGGTTTCAGGCTCTCAAAAGAGAGTGCCAGAAGTGGGATGTGTCCAGGCTCACAAGATGTCAAGGCAGGTTCTCAAAAGTAAGAGTGTCCTGGAACAGGATGTGACCAAGCTTCATGGGATGTCAAAGCAGCAGATTGCAGGCTCTCAAAATTAAGGCGTCGAGGAAGAGGATGTGATCAGGCTCTGTGGGATGTCAAAACAACAGGCCTCAGGCCTCATGTGTTTTCTAGAAGACGTTCTCGTTTCAGATTCCAAGCAGGCTTCAGGTAGTTTCTAAGAAGAGGACACGTTTCAAGTTTTGGCATGCCAGCTCGCTCTCCTGACGTTTTTCATGTGTGCAAATTGACCTTCTGCAGGTGCCCGCAACACCTCTCACCTATCGGACTACGCTGCGCTGTTCAGCTTCAACTTGGATGCTGGTGACAATGCTGCCATCCAAGAGGTGCGTGCTCTTACCTTACTTCAAAGTAAAAGATGGATTAAGCAAGAATGCAGCACATTGTAACCCATGATGATGGTGACAATGCTGCCATCCAGTAGGTGCGTGCTCTGGTATGCATGCTGGCTAAGAAAGGCGCCAGGGTGCAGAACTTTCAGCAGCCTGCTCACTAGTAGCCATGAAGCAAAGCTGAAGTGCACTAGGTTGTGTCTGTTTGTAACACGCCCTCCTTACTTTGAATTGATAGATGGATGGAGCAAACTGTAGCACACCATGACCCATGAGCGTTGCTCGGCATAGGTGGCAATGGTCCTGCTTGCTTCAAAGTAAAGGAGCAGAAGTCCTTTGCAAGGAGTAAGTAAGGCCTGACACTTGAGCATACTCTTCAAGCATTGTCACTTTAATGCAATGCTGTCATGAAAAGGCGAGAGAGGTCAGCATATGTTGCCAGCAGAATATGTGAGCAAGCCCAGCAAAATGCATTTTTGGAATATGTCCAACAGCAATGGGAAATGGGAAGGTGATCCAGCTTTTTAGGAAGGTATGGAGGAATAAGACTTTTTAGGCTGGAGAGTATTTGATGTTTCTTCAGCCTATAGCAAAGCCCAGTAAAGGAGTGTAAGACCCTGGGCTTGCAGGCTTATCTAACTTGCATACCAGGCTGCCTTGGGCCAGGGGAACCGCTTTCAGCACATCTCTGCCCAAAAACCTGGCATTGTGGTCTGTATAATATGTTTCTTCAAGACGTAGTTATAGGGAGAATTTTTGTTTGGTAACCAGGAAGAAGCTGGCCTGCATTGTCCCAGCATTGCTCTTTCTTTTGTTTCTTCTACGGATCTAGCATGCCAACCACTGTCTTTTATAAGATATCCACCAAAAAATACGAGAACTGAGGGCCCCAGATCAATTTCCTGGCCCCAAATCACCCAAAAGGGACCCACAGCTCAGGACCATTGTCACCCCAAAATTCTGTGTCTGTCATCTTGATACGCACTGTTTACATCCTGGGCAAATAAATGAACATCATGCCAATTGTTTTTGGTGGGAGCCCCTGGACCCACCCCCCGCCCCCCAAAACCCCCTTCCAGTGCCCCCATCCAGACGAAATGGGTGCCAATCTGCTCCTCTTTGAACACTTTTTCTATCGGCATGCTTACTGCAGCCATAAGAAGAGACGCAGCAGAGTTAAGAAGCAAAAAGTGTGTCACGGACGCTCTTGCATGCATGTCCTACTAGGCACACACAGGGAGCTTGCAAGTGCACAAACTGCTTCTTGTCTTAACAATTCAATTGGACACCTTTAACTGTCCGGGAAGTTGGTTTGATTGGCTGATCCTTTGCTCCCACGCCACATGCTGCCCACACCCTTGCGTGCATAAGACTGACTCCTAGTCATGCAGACAGACCCCCTTTCATCCAATTGCACCAAAAGGGTGCCAATCGACAGGTATTGGGCCAAAGAATCCGATGATGCATTAAGGGTTATATAGAGGTGGTCCAAAAACTCTGGAGGGGGTTCCCAAGTAGTTGGAACCCTTTCAAACCACCCACTATCCCCCCACGTCCTGGATATATGGATTGGATCCATATATGCCATGCCATACCATACACCATTCCATACATGTACCATACCATATATGTACCGGGCCACCTCAAATCATGATTATTCCTGAATCATGGTTATTTGGGTTGGTTGTTCAGTTGGAGGTTATTATTGCTGGAAGGCCACCTTGTGCCTTGTTTTAGAGAACTCTCTACTTTCTGGTTTTTATTTGAGACATGCTCAACTCCTTATAAATGCCCGGGAGCAGAAGAACTCCAGATGGCAGCGTAAAGCAAGCGGTCTTTGGGGAGGGACGAAGCTGGCTAAAGGCTAGAGGCAAATGGCAACCAGTCTAAGCAATGTGCATGTGTGCACAATGAGAGCAGAGCAAAGCAGAAGGGAAGCACTGAACCTAAGAGCTCTGAAGCAGCATAGAAGAGGAGAGCAGAATCTAATGCACTCGCATCTCAAAATATTAGCTTTTAAGTGAACTAGCCCTTTGTTGCATAGATTTTGGCAACCCTGGACGTTAAGCATTACATTCTGTAAAACAAGGCACAATGTAGCCTTCCAGCAATGATAACCTCCAACTGAACAACCCATATAACCATGATTCATAACAACCATGATTTGGCGTGACAGGGGTTGAAAAGTAAAGTTGGTATCACAGTGGCCCCGCTGACATTCCAAGGCCCGCAAGGATCAAGGACAACAAAATAAACCTATGCAGCCTCAACATAATGGTCTGTATGCAGCCAATTGACGAAACTGCAAAGAGCAGAGAGATGAACAATGGATGCAAGACCTAACAAAAAGATGCCCACCTAGACCTGGAGCTTCAGGTCCCGCCCCTTTGATCTGCTCGTGAATGGTGCGCCAACAAACAAGACGTTCTGGCAGTGCCGGGGTGCCCTTAAAACTTGTACCCAGTTAGGACACACCGCCAGCCATTCACAATACCAGGCGTGCTCATGTCCATACTGGCACTAGTTTGTTACACACTTATGCTGGGCTCAACCGCGCGTGGCTGCCATCTTCAAACTCTGCTTCAAAATACTTAATGCCACTGCTAGCCCCCAGATAGCTGATGCTTCCCCAGCTTGGCCATGGTCCGGCCTCCTCACCGCTCCTTGTGGGCGATGCGACCCTCAAAGGCCTTCTGCTCCTATAGCTTCCTGCGTGCCGTAGCATCTCAGAACAGGGGCACATGCTTGCCTCTCAGTGTGGCTCCTGTGGTTCTGGCTGTGTGCGTGCGCACACACGCCAAACACAGATCAGGGATCAATACACCATCATGCACACATCTCGGGCACAGCCATTCCTCCTTGGTGGCGAGTGTTGTGCACAAGATGTGTGCATATGATGGATCATTATTGGTGCATCAATCCTGGTCTGCATTTGGCGCGCGCATTTAGTGATATGCCTCTTGAGAACAGTAAGACGTGGCTGACGCTGATCTTCCATGACAACCAACCGATAGCTCTCAACCTCAGGATTGCAGTTATACAATTTAATAAGATTGAAAAGTCATGCTTTTTAAAACCCCTTGTCCTGGTCGTCCCCATGGCTGGTCCACCCTTTCCTAGGCAAAAAGTGGCCATTGTAGTAAAACGTGCTAAAAAGCATATCTCAGCACCCACTACACCATTCCAGGACCTGAACAGTGCGTTTGATAGCTGCTGTTTTGGCCTACAAGGAGGTGTAAAGAGGGTGGGGTGGGGTGCAGCTGGTGGGCAACAAGAGCTGCTGGGCACCCATTTTGCAGAAATAGACGGATGTGGGTGCTGCAGGGAGGACCTACGCCAGCTTACCCCTGCTGCAATCTGCTGCCCCCAATTTGGCACGGAGTTGCAGGCAAATACAATACTTTGATCAAAACTCGAATGGGCTCAATTGGTGGCCTGGCTGAAATCAGCGCACTGAAATGCTTCTTGGCACGCATTTTCCATACTTCTCCATGTTAATGAGTCTGAGTTTCCATATAAGAGTGAGAGTTATGTTCATTCCATTCTTTTGCAATATTATTCTTTTTAAATGGGCTCCAGATCACTACATATCACCCAATTCAATGCAGTAGATGGTCCGGAATGCAGATTTGGTGGCAAAAAGTAGGGTTCACGCAGCGGCTTATCAGGCATGCGCCCCCCAGCTAGTAGGTAGCGCTACAGAGGAACTCAAAGCTTCCAAGCAGCCAGTTGGGGGGCAGCTACACTGAGAGCATTTCTTGCACCCCTTTTTTTTTAGGCTTCAGACAACCCCTTCTGGTAAAATCAAACCAATTGTAATTGTGTTTGGGCAACTAAGCTGAGCCTGGAAGAGGTCTGGTTAAATATAAGGGACCTTATATTTTCCTACAGATCAGCCCAATTTGACAACGTGCCGGCAGAATCCTTTATTTGAATTGCATATTTTTTTATTGTAACGGCAATATGCTGGATATGTTATCTTGGGCACTGTGTCCCATGTCCCATATGTCCCACGTCCCATGATTTGAGTCAAGGATAAGGGCTGAGCCAATTTTCAAAGAAATATTCAGAATGGGATCCAGGCTGTGCACTGCAAGCGCACATGGTGCTTTCAAAAGCCACTGTCTTGCTTGCACTCCAGGCGTTTTTTTGTCTTCACGATTGAATGCCGCAAACTCATGCGCATAAGCCCAACTATGCTCATGCACAATGCCTGAGCCATCCAGAGTTTGCAATTACAATACCATTCTACCATGCAATTCTGCACCTCACCAAGGCAAGACATCACAAGCAATCGCAAGCAAGCAGGTAGCATTTGAAGCAATTACAACACCATTCTACCATGCCATGCTGCACCTCACCAAGGCAAGCAATGCAGAACTTGCGATGAAATACCACTCAGCAAAGTGTTGATGGTGACAGCTATATTCTGGCAAGGTTGTGATTGCCTTCATTTTTTCGCAGCTTTCCTGAAAGTGCGCAGCAAAACTTGGACAATGCAGTCTCGTTCTTTTCACCTTAACTCCCAAGGATGTTCCATGCTGATCCATACATAGGGCAAGGCAGGAAAATAGTAACATTTTTGCCGATGCACAACTGCAGGTTCTGGAGCGAGGTAAACAACCGCTTGGCGACTGCTACCAGTTTGAACGAGGCCTGGGGCCTTTTTGAGGCTTTTTCACGCAACCTGCAAGAAAGGCTTCTTTTGTGTGATCTCGGATTTTCAGCAAAGACTTCTACTCTTTTGAGCCTGGAAAATGGCTTGGTTGTCCAGCCTCTGTAGAAGAAAACTTCGCAGGTAGATTAAACTTAATGAGGTGGATGATTCTTAAAAAAATATGCATGTTATCTAAAATGCTCCCAGTATAGGTGAACCAAAGCCTTGGAAACTGAGACTTTGTAGGTACTGGAGTCCACCTGTCCTCGCTTTTGGCCCATATGCCTTGTTAGCCGCGGCGTGGACCTTACTTTTCCACCACAAAATCTACAAACCCGACCACCCACTGCACAAATTGGGAAATTCCTGGTGTCTTGGAGTCATCGAGACCAAAAACAATATCACAACGGAAGAAATGGAGCTCAAAGACCCAATGGTAGATGAGGTACAGGATTTTTAGGCAAAAATTCAGCACGTTGGGTGCCAAAAAGGTTGATTCTTGACCTCCACTTCATACTTCCTTTCTTTGAATATGCAGAGTGTTTTCATGGTATACAGAGGTAAACAGACTTAAAACAATGCTTAAAACAATGCTCAAATGGAAGAGGTCCCAGGATGAAGCCGTCAGCTGTTTTGGGGTGATCTGAGGCCAGGAGAGTGTTTTGGGTCCTCTAATTTTCATCATTTTTGGGTGTTGGCATGTTCAGTTTCAAACTCTCTCTCAAGTTGAGAAAGAAAACCAGACAAGAGCATTTCTAGCAACTTAGGGGAGCTGCCCATCTCTGTAATAAAGCTTCCGATGAGTCATGAAAGAACCACACCTCTCCACAGTTCAATTTAGCAAAAGCCCTTGGGTAGCAGGGCTTAGAACTTGCTAACAAAAAAAGAAACGGGCACGTAGTTGTACCTGCCTACAATGACAGCTTAGCTGAAGCACACTTTGAAGGACTCCACACCTTGAAGGTGTGACCAAGCCAGTCCGATCTGGAGCTCAGGTGCAAAAAACATGAAACTCAGTCTCAGCATTTCAAGCATGCTGAAACGAACTTGGCTACTCCTAGGTTACAAGGGAATAAGGAGGCTCCCAGTCAAAACGACTGACTGCCAGCCTGTTCATGGAATGGAGTAATTCGTGCAGAAAAAGGATAAAGCTTAATGCTGTTATGGTTCATGAAGCAAAACATGCCAAAAGACTGTACATGGTGAGCAGGCAGGTAAGGAGCTGTCTGAGGATAAGGGTGAGGGAGAGGGAGGAGAGGGCCAGAAACCAAAGAAGCATAGTTCGACCTAAGATTGCAAACTTGGGGGTGGGTGCATGGAAGATAACATGCTGTTCATCCTGCACATCATCTTGGGCATCATAAAAATCACAAGTAGATGGAATATTGTCATCCCATGTGGCTTGCTCAACTTCTAGAGTATGCAGACAAAGCCAAAATCGGGCCACGCTGCGTACAAGTGTTTAGGTAAGTCAAGGTAGGGGTACTTAAGCAGAATGTAAGGGGAGTACGTGACATCATGACATGCATTCATGGTAAGGATACCAGAGACTCTCGGAGCACACTGTCACGTTATATCATTGTAATTGCTCGATTGCTGCAGAATCCTGGATCGGGTAGTTTGGTCAGTTGGATGAGATATTAATCTAGCCCTGAGCAACTGGCAGAGCCAGTTATATAGAACGCTTGCTTATCCCTAATTGATATTGGATATATTCAGTCAACATGTAAAGCACGACAGATGGCTGAGTAGAGAGCTGTCTGAGCTCCGACGGGAGCAGGGCAGGCAGGCAAGCAACCACAGGGAGTATGATTTGGGTGTGCTGCTTTTGATGGGGAGAGCAGCTGAATCAACACAGAATCACTTCCCCTGAGGCTTGCTGGAGATAGCGGTTCCATCCTTTGCGCTAGAGTTACCTAGCCCCTGAACCTCAAACCAACCATAGTGTTGCAGTATGCACAGCCAAAGAGCTGTACCACCATGCTTCCACATCAGCCACACTGGCGCTGTGTGCTGCCAGGTCAGTGGAATGTGCATGACAGCGATCTCGCACGACAAGGTGCCAATTTGTATAGCTGTATGTGCTAATGTTTGCCGTACCCGACTTGTATTCGTCATCTACTTTTTGTTTTTAATTCGTCTTGCAAGCTAAAGTAATGAAATGTATTTTGTCTTGCAAGCTTGGAAGGGCCCAGAGCTCTTCTGTTTTTGGCCAAATTTGTATTGGTGTTGCAAGCCATTCAGATAAAAGAAGGGTTTTTCTGCTTGGTTGAGTGAGGAGTGAGCTCCAGCAGGTATCTCTGCTGCATGAAGGGCAAGTGCATCAGTGGCCTCATTCCCAAGGATGCCACTGTGTGAATTGACTTCGTGTCAAAGTGAAAAGGAGCCTTTGACATGCTAATATGCATCAGGTTAGGCACAAGTGAGTTTGGAGTATCTCGGAACAGGCTACTACTCTTACTATCAGAGCTTGTTACCACATCTAGATAAGAAAATCAGCGATGCCTTAAAAAATATGCCCTGTATACCCTCACCTCTGAAGCACCCCGTCTTACAGCATCGCATAGGCACCCTCTATGACCAAAAACAGGAGGTTCAATTCAAAAGATCCACATACCCATCGTGCCCTCTCCCAAACTGTCATTGATTAAAAAGCGCACTTCACGTGCTCTCAGGCTGCCAATGATACATATATATCATCTCCAGCATGACAAGCAAACGGCACAATGTTGCTGGAAAAATGACCATCAAAGCTCTTAGTGAAACCCTTTTAAAGTTGGGGATCAGGCTTGGTTAATACAGACATAGAAAGTGATGATAGGTTGGTGTATCACAACCTCCAAATCCCTGCACATGCATCGAATAGAATCGTATCCCCCTTGCCTCCTTCCTCTTAGTTTCCCTGGGAGATCTAGACCCACATCAAGTCGTCCTGATGCTCTATTGATTACCCCCTACCATGCCTAACTTACTCCTTCTTCTTCTTCTTCTTCTTCATCTTCTTCTTCTTCTTCTTCACCTTTTTCTTCCTCCTCTTCTTTTTCTTTTTCTTCTTCATCATCATCTTCTTCTTCTTCTTCTCCTTTTCCTCCTTTTTCTTCTCCTCCTCTTCTTCTTCTTCTTCTTCTTCTTCTTCTTCCTGCTTACACTATGTGTTACGCAGCAGGCACAGCAACCCACGCAGGTCCAACACAACCATTCGCGTTAAGCAACCCCATCAACTGAGTGCAAAACAGCGGCATGTACACTAGATAGAAATTAGACACTGGGCCTAGGCAAAAGTTGTAGACAGCACAGCGGCAGCATGCAGATCTATGCAAGAATCTAAGTGGAAAAGCTGTCACGTTACATACCATCCTTCTGGGTGTTGGTGGGACCTGTTATATTGAGCATACCCTTGACCAGTTGAAACAACTGGGACTTGACCACCACCGCGCCATTAAACTTGCTCGCAAACTTCACACCCATTATGTTATGTATGCTAACAAGCTTGTTACCACTAGACGTGCTATTGAAAACAAAGTCACGGCTCCTCTGAGCCAATGTGTCTCCTTTTTCCTTAATTGGTATAAGGAACCTCATTAATTATTCCCCCTCGGTTCATAGCTTGGTTTGGGCTGGACCTGTGAACCTCCTCGGTGAGGCCCTAGCTAGCTTGCTAGTGAGGGGACCTTTCCTTAATGCACACAGCTGGACATGGCTTGCGTGGTCTTTTCTATTATTTTATTAAGGAGGATTTTCTTTGCCTACGTATTGTTTTCTTTTCTTGGTGTAAGGATTGGATATCACTTTTTTATCCCAAACAGAGAGGAACATGAAAGTGGCCTCTGTGATGGCAACCATTCTCATGGTGGCTGAGTGAATGGCATGCCACACAATTTGAGTCATATATCCAAATCCTAAATGATATGGGAGATGTAGAATATTGGACGACCTATTATGAGAGGGAGGTATGTTGGGCGCCAATGAGAATGCCGCGAGGGTCAGTGT
This sequence comes from Dunaliella primolecta, assembly GCA_914767535.2. Classification (NCBI taxonomy): domain Eukaryota; kingdom Viridiplantae; phylum Chlorophyta; class Chlorophyceae; order Chlamydomonadales; family Dunaliellaceae; genus Dunaliella; species Dunaliella primolecta. The sequence goes on along the minus strand of OU611754.1, from coordinate 14,757,124 downwards.
TAGGAACAGGATTGACTCGCTCTGGAAGAGATGTGGGCACAGTGCACACCCGCAAGCATGCATATGCTGTCTGGTTATATCACTCATCTGACCCTAGGACCTGGAAGAAAAAAAGCAATGGAAGCGAAAGCAGTCTGAAACTAGCAAGCTAGGCAGGGTCTCACCAAAGGGCATTCATGCGCATGCTAGTCTGATATGGCCGCTGCTTTTTATGAGATGAAATGGACGGCACCAATCGCTTGGTATTACACAACTGACAATTCATGGTATAACCATAGGTCTTTTTGACACCGCTCTCCTGGCAGTCTTTGCTGTAAAGCCATCAGCAAAGGCGCTCTTCACCCGCCCATTATCTCCAAGGGTGCTTGCAGCAGCAAGTCGCTCCATCCTGAGAACACGAAAGTCCATGAGAATGATACATGAACTCATCTGGTTAGCTTTCCTCAGCGGAACCAGCTCAAACACCAGCACAGCCTTCACAGCAACTTTGGACGCTTCAATTCTTGACACGTCCGGTGCAGACATCTTCTTTGTTTCCAGTGCCCTACATTTCTTTGCATAAGGGGATGATGTAATGAGGTAAAGACATTCTACCACCTCTCCCAACCCATTCGGCTGGGCTGATCCTTACCATCTCCTTCAGCTAGAATGGGAAGTGACGTGGTGTTTGGGCGATTGGTTTTAAAGTTGGTATGAAACTACATCGCGAAGCGCCTAGAACAGCAGACAGATTTCATTGTCAGGACAGTGGCCTTGGACTTAAAAATGGCGCCCTTTTGACTCCCAACTGTAGTTAACCCCAGCACCCCCTTTCCTGCTCCCACGTGCGCGCACCTGAGCCTTGCATGCCTAAAAGCCTGCCCCAATAATGAGGGGAAAAGCCTGAGTCAACAGCTGTCAACATAACCGTCACTCTCACTGCCTCTCTCATGCATGTTGGGGCTAAAAGCCTATCCAGATACCCTATGCACAGCCATTGCATGCAGAAGCATCAACGGTGCCAGTGCACAGCCGTTAAGTTCCAAATGGTGCCAGGGACGGCACACACCAGGACTGCATGCCCAGCGCACTATGTGGGCGCAACCTGCATCAAGCAACACATGGCCCCCCCACACTTGTGGGAAAAAGCCCACAGCAGCAGCTCAAAGCTCACAAGCAATGTGTACAAACATACATGCTTGAGTCGCACTACTTCTGGCGCACTGCGCCACGACCCTAAGTTGAGCAAGAACACATATGCTTCAGATCCCTGCTCAGAGTAAGGATGCTTGCCTTGCTGAACTCAAGTTCATTCTAGAGTCGTGCTTTTAGCTGCAAAATGCACGCATGCATCTGCATATACTCATATACGCATATACGCATGGGGCCCATGCGTAGGGGCTCACGTGTGGCCAGCTCAAGTTCAGACCTAAACTGCCTTCTTGCCGTCCTAAACACATGCAGCCATGCAGGCTACATGCCGATGCAAGCGAGCGGCTTTTGTTGCAATGTGCAACGTGTTGGTGCGTATGCATGCATCCATGCATGAATTCCTGTTAGAATGAAGTAATCGAGAGTCCTCAAAGGAGGCATTCCTTTGAAGCTGGGTCCAGCACTTGAGCTAGTTCAGGAAAGAACTATTGTCTGTCAAGCACATGCTCAGTGCCAGTGTGCCACCTTGGGCCACACCAGTCAGTAGTGATCTATGCGAAATGATAAGCAACCCACAGGGCAAACGTGCATGGCATGAAAATCTAGATGCAACCCTTATTTCATCTGCGAATCAAGGGATGCAGGGCTCAAACTAGAATAGTGTGGAAGGAAAGGTGGAAAATTGTGCACTGTGCGAAGCTCCAAGCTGCAGCTCAACTGATCACCCAAATCAAAACAGGAGTACTGGAACCCATGATTTGATTGCTGCATACTGAACTGGGTCATTTAAGGTGTTTCCTGCAGGCTTCGCTGGGGAGTGATCTCCCCAGCCTCCCATGAGGAGGAACCAAAGCTGACCCCCAAACCCCAACCCTTAGAGGGCTCCATCAAAGGCAATAAGGTCTCTAAATAGAAGCTTACACGAATCCGGAAGGAGGAGGGGCGACAAAGGAAGGGTGCCGCAGACAAATCCGATCTCTCTTTGCGGCTCTTGTTGTGCTCTCCGAGAGACAATCTATCTAATCCCCATATGAAATGAAGCGTCCCACGAGGAGCAAGTTCTCGGGCGCGGAACTGAGGGATTCAGCCAAAGCGGGCAACCTGCCTGCGCTGAAGGAGGTCTGGGCGACCTACTTAGAGGGGGACGTGTCTGAGAAGTACAAGGTGCAACACTTTTGCGTTAGTAAACCCACACACATCTCCTGGCAGCCCAATCGTGGCGATTTGTGTGCAAGCAGTACTACAGCGGGGGGTTGTGACACGAGTGCTGTAAGCTGCCCCTCCCGCAGGAAGCGCTGGGCCTGCTGTCCATCGCCATTAACCAGAATGACAGCTCGCTGTTCTCCTGGCTCGCATCGGAGCTGGAGAGTTTGGAGCAAAAGTGGTCCAGCCTGCCCAACGCCCTGAAGGAAGGCAAAACTGCACCTGCACGTCTGAGGGTGAGCCTGGTATCGCTGTTGGGCATCACCTGGGCGCCCAGCAAATCAGAGCTGGCAGAATGGATGGATTGCTGAGATGAATTCATCTGTAAGAAGTAATTGAGGGTATTCCTTAGCGCCCTTGAGCTGCAGGGGGAGCTGAGGTGGGGTATCTGGCACACATGGTAAACACCGCCCATGGTGCTTGCACATCCT
>OU611754.1:14641859-14751859 GCA_914767535.2 Dunaliella primolecta | reverse complement strand
TTTTGTCAGGGGTCCAGCAGGTCCTCTGACTGCTCCTGCTCCTTCATTGCTCTGCCAATTGTTAGGGGAGGGCCTCCTCAGGCAGTCAACAAGGGTGCACAGTCCATAGTGCCGCCGGTATGCAACTTTGCCTCGTCCTCTCTTGTGCCATTCCGGAATGCTGACAGGTTATCCCCAGCAAGCTGTCCTCAAAGGCCATGTTGTGTCTCGTGAACCCTACTCAGCCAGCCTTCTATGTTTCCTTGCACTGGTTTGCGCTGGTTTACACAAAGATGTCAGACTTCTATGTTTCCTTGCACAAACTTACATACACACACGATCTGCACACGCAGCATGGCTACACGCCGCTCATGGTGGCCATTATGCAGCAGGACTCTGAGGCCATCACCACGCTGCTGCGCATGGCTGCTGACATCCACCAGGAGACTACTGTGAGTACTGTTGAGTCAGGCAAATTTGGGCTGTGAGGGTTGTTGCGCTTAGTGCTCTTACTCGCTCATCTCACTGAGGACAGGGATAGGCCTCTATTGTTGGTTGCCCCGCCGACAGTAAAACCCCATTCCCTCCCTCCAAGGGGTATGAGATTGCGTACGAGCATCATGCAATTCTGTTCAACAGACGGCTATGGTGTTTGGGCCGAGGGCACGCAGAAATTTTATGTGAAGTGTTGTGTTGTCAGGGCCGTCTCCTTTCTTCTGCCTTGCATACTGTATAAGTTGGAGAGGGATGAAGTGGGCAGGCATCCTTGCCTGTCCCTTCAAGAGGGTCACAGAAGGTTCCAGACGCCCGGCCCTTATCCCTGCCTCGCGCACACTGTGAGGGGTTTGATCTCGGTGCCTGAAAGATGTGAGCATGCTTTGGGTGGCCGCATGGACTTATTGGTGACATGACACTTCCTGCTTGGGTGGTCGCACAGACTTATTGGTGACATGACACTTCCTGCTTGGGTGGTCGCACAGACTTATTGGTGACATGACACTTCCTGCTTGGGTGGTCGCACAGACTTATTGGTGACACATGACATTTCCTGCTTCTGCTTTTTACATGGGGCACGACCATGTAATAGGTTGTATGAGGTTGTGGGAGTAGACTAAAACTTTTCCATTTTTTGTGTGCAGAGGGGCATGACTGCGAAGGTGGTAGCCAGCAGCGTGAATCTGGTTATTATGGAGCTCATGCTGACACAGCCTGAGGCGTTTGTTTGGTGGTAAACAAAAATTTTGTCACTGTGTTATGAGCAGAGGGGCGTGACCACGCTGGGGGTGGCAAGCGGCGTGAACAACATAGCCATGATGCAGCTCATGCTGGGAGAGTCTGAGACAAATGTGAACGCAGTGGATGAGGTGCGTTTTGCCAGTGCGTACGTTTGTGTGAGTGTGTTTGCGTGTGTTTGTGTGTGTATGTGTGAGTGGTGAAGCGGTCGAGGGGAGGTCTGTAGATGTGGGTCCGTGCTGCTCACGTTTGTAAAGCAGACGCTGCTTTTGTGCAGGCATGCCTGCTTTTGTGCACCTGTGAGGTGCTGTCAATCCCCTCCCCAATATGCACACACACAGGGTTGGGTCATACGCGGTCTTGGGAGGAGCCTTACGCCTTAAAACGTTTTAAATCCGCGTGCGAAACTAAAATACGTAATTTTAGAGGGCCATTTTGGGACGGGGGGTCTTGGGTGGTTGGGGCCCTCTGAGGGGGTCCCCAACCCACCCCCCCGGCCCCCAATGGCCATGTACATTAAACGTGCCCAAAGAAAAGGGTCTTGAGTGGGATTATGTCACAGTGCCACAGCCTGAGGATGATGCATAAGGGGAGAGCAAGGGGGTGAAGTGCGAGTGCAAGCTGTGCAAGCACAAGCTGTTGCTGTACATGTACAGCAACCTGCGCCTGCTCAAGCGCACCCCGGACCTGCAGCAGCTGGGGAAGGTTCAGCCTTGGATGGAGGAGAAGGAGGAGGAGGAGGAGGTGGGGCAGGAGGGGTCCAGCAGCGAGGGGGATGAGTGGTCCACAGGTGATGAGGACGATGCAGATTAGAAGCTGGGGCACAGCGTGTTGTAATTGTTGAAAGGAAGCGTTGATATTTGAAATGACATCCTTAGGGCGGGCCCGCGAAGCACCGCCTGCAGGCGTATTTTTCGACGTATGGCAAACAGCCATTTTTAGCATACGCGTTTAAAACGTTATTTTTTAAAATACGTGTGCAAACGCTTTTTTGCGCATGACCCAACCCTGCACACACACACACACACACACACACACCATGTAGCGCGCGCTCGCACAAGTGGATGGATACCTAAGCATGGGCCCACAAAACACTGCAACTGCTTGATGGCAGCATGCATATTCTAACGCGCACACAAGCACAAGCACACATGTGCATATTATTGTATATACCACCCCCCCCCCCCACACACACACACAAGCACACACAAATTTTCTGTGCTGATGCACATGGAATGATGCTAATGTGCTTAGGGCAGCGTGCACAAACACTTGCGATACATTCGCGCGGGTTTGATGGCACCACCACTGTGCCGGTTTGCGCAGAACAATGCAACTGCGCTGATGGCGGCGTGTACGTTTGGCCACGTTCAGGCTGCAGAGCTATTGTTAGACCACGGGGCGTACATTAATGCGCAAACCAAGGTGAGGTTACAGACACCTTTTGTGCAAGCACGCACACGTATGGGCATCTCAAAAAGAGGCAGCAGAGCTGTTAGACCTTGTGATGTACATCCATGCACAAACCAAGGTGAGCTTAGGGTGTGAATAAAGTGCAAGCACGTATGCTCATGGACGTGGCAGAGGCGGCAAAATGCGGCATTGAGGGTCGTTGTGTCTTTTGTAGTCTGCAGCGAGCGTACAAGGCACATGTTATTTAGCCACTGAGTTCTTTTTTGACAGTGGTAGGACGCATCAGCAAAGTGCAGCAGGAGTGCAAGGTGTGCTTTTGCAGAGCACGTGGGAAAGGATGTACTATTGCATATGTTTGAGGTGTTTGACTCAATAATATGCCTTGCCTTCAGGGACACGCCCCTGTTGCTTGATGCAGAGACGATGACATGCCAAAGCTCCAGGGACACACCCCTGTTGCAAGCTTGAAATTCTAGGCAATGTGTAGCTTCCCTCTCACAAACATCAGACAATGTGTTGCTTCCCTCTTCACAGACGCAGCAATCCAAAGCTCACCTCAAACGACATCAAAACTTTCCTCAATCTGGTGACAGCTGTGCTTTCCTCCCTGCCTCATTTCCCTTCTGCTCACAAAGGGACAGAATCAAATCGGCGAAGGTCGAGCTCCTCTCCCTGCCTCTATTGAACTCACCCCTAATCTGACCACCCACAGCATTTTGGTTTAAATTCTGACTCTTTCCCTGCCTACTCCACGCACCCCTGTACATGCACATGTGTTTATGTGTGTTACCTTCGTTTCCTATTGTGTTGACCACCCACTGCAGATCAGCAGCACCGCCTTCTGGCATGCGCGCGAGGTTTGGCACTTAGTGCTCAAGCTTCTGTTTCTATCCCTGCCTATTTTCACATCTTCCTGCTGCTGCTGCTGCTGCTGCTGCTGCCACCCACCGCAGGTCGGCAGCACGGCCTTCTGGCATGCATGCGAGTTTGGGCACTACAATGTGGTGCTCATGCTTATGTTCCTTTCCCTGCCTATTTCCACACCTTCCTGCTGCTGCTGCTGCTGCCACACACTGCAGGTCGGCAGCACGGCCTTCTGGCATGCGTGCGAGTTTGGGCACTACGGCGTGGTGCTCAAACTTGCACAACGAGGGGCCGACATCAATATCCCAAATAGGGTGAGCACCATAAAATATCAGTTGCAATAAGTATGATGCACCAACAATCCATATAATATTAATTGTGTAAAAAGGGTGAGCACGCTTTCATGCTGCTGACTTGTTGGGCTGCATGCGTGCGTGTGGGGGGTGGGGGGGTACATAAAGAGGCTAAGTAAAACTTACCTGTGTGTGTGAGTGGCACCACGTTCTGCACCCGTATCCCTTTTGTGTTTGCAAAAGCACTTGTGCCGTGTGTGGCTGATAAGGGTATCCTGCTTTGATAATGAATATTTTGCAAACAAGGTATGGGTGAAAGTATTTTGCAAGCAAGGCCAGGATTACTGACAAGGGCAGGGTGCTTGATACATGCAACATTGGCGTGAATTTCTTGGCACCATGCTGGCAGGGTAAAGCAACACACACACTCTGTGAGCAACACTGCCGCCGGCACACCGCTGTTTGCGCTGCTCAACAGTGCAAGCAAAGCACTGCTTGTGAGCAAGTCAGCAGCTTGCAGGCTTTTTTTTGGCTGCGCCACACGTCACGGTAAATGAAGCTGTTGAGCCTGCCAGCAAAGCAACACACAGTGCGCGCAATGTCGCCAGTGACAGCCATTGTGGTGCTGCTCATTGGTGCAAGCAGTGTAGCTCAGTCGTCTGAAAAACAAAACAAATACGCAGGCTGTGGAACGCTCCCGCCAATTGCTGTGCAAGTGTGTGCATCCAAGGCCATGCGCTTTGCTGGGTATGCCAGCTTGTGAAGCCTGCAAGACCATGCTTGGATAGGCTCGCGCTTAATGCCCCTTCCCTTGCAGCCCCCAAACACATACACTGGGGTGCATCTAACCTCGTAAGTCGTGTACACAAAGGCATACCAAAGCCCTTTGATGCCCTCATCTTTTTGTTCCCCCTTTGATTCCTTGTCAGTCTCCTTCTTGGAAACTGCTTCAGCTGGGCTTCATCTTCTGTCTCTTGAAAGCACATAGCTGCACGTGACCTACGTGCTTCATCTATATTTCTCACCCTTTTGATCTCCTGACATTTAAATCCATCTTGTACCTCATGCATATGCAGGCGGGTGTGACCCCTTTGATGGCTGCTGCAATGGGAGGACACCTGGACGTGGTGCAGCTGCTAATAGGTTATGGCGTGGACATTAATACCATTGAGCTGGTGCGTCAAGGAAAGATGTGATGGTGCGTCATGGGCAGAGTAGTGCCTGCTTTGTAGCCCTGTGGAGGAAAGAGCAGGCTGCTGCTAGTAGGCTATGGCGTAGACGTTGCTGCAATGGAGCTGGTGCGTCAGGGGCAGATGTTGGGCCTGCTTTGAAGCACTGTGGAGGGAAGAACAGGAGAGATGCTGATGGTGTGAAGCGCAAGTGTTGTCCAGGTGATATTTATTTATCCTGATCACACTCAATAAGGTGCACAAGCTTCGCTGACACGTGCCCCAGATAAAGGTTGCACTCGTGCATTAAAGGAGGTCGTAGGCTGTTTTTCGTGTGTTTGTTTGGGTGCGGCAGAGCTGGTGAGCTGGTGCCTGAAAAGAGGTTGCAGGTTGTTTGCCGCCTGTTTGTTTGGGTGCAGCAGAGCTGGTGGAATGGTGTCTGCCTGTTTCCATGCGCAGCGGTGAGTGCATATCCAGGTGTGTGCTCCACCGCTTGAAGCAGCGCAGGCTTTCATGTGTTGATTGCATACAACGTCGCTGCCTGGAGAACCCCCTGTCTTTACTGGCGCTTTGTTATCAACACATTCATTAATCACAAGTTTTTGATTTGAATTGGGGCCTCAGAAGCTCTCTGTCTTCCTTTGTGCTATGCCTTCAACGCAATTGATGCTTAAGTTTTTGACGTCAAATGGATTGCTGCCTGAGGAGCCCTCTGTCTTCACCGGCGCTTTATTTTTCTATGCGTTTACGGTTGCAATGCAATTTTGCAAGTACTGCTGGTGGTCATGGGCTGCAGAGTTACTTTCCCACGCGGTGGTTCCAAATCCCATGTTCAAGGACCCATTTGGTGGTCTGAGGCTACAGGCTTAAACCCATGTATGCAATGTCCATTGTCATAACCAGTGCCATTATCAGCATCAGGGTCACCAGCAGCAGCAGCAGCGACAGAAGCAGAAGCAGCTGCGAAGGTGTCTACAATGTTGGTGGGGGGGACCACATCTTTATGCACTTCTGTGCCCGTGCGTGCTTGCACACACACACACACACACATACACACACACACACACACACACACACACACACACACGCACGCACACACAGGTGCACCACAAGACGGCGCTGCATGAAGCCAGCGGGCGGGGCTGTGTGGAGGTGGTGGCTGCGCTTTTACAAGCAGGCGCCACTGTAGACTGCTGTGACCTGCAGGTGTGCTGCACTCTGCTTGTGGAAATGAGAAAGGAATCTACTCTTGTCTTTGCTCCTGAGAACTAAGAACCGCAGTCGCAAATGTAGACTTCCTATTTCGATTGCAGGAACTCATCTTCAGGTAGGCTGTCCATTTTGAAGTAGAAATCTGTGGCCGGTGGGCTTGGATCAGTAGGCCACCCACTTTGGTTGCATCAGGAACCTGTGAAATTGTGAATTGTGGGCCTGTAAGTGCATCTGAAACTTACGGCCTTATCTGCACACACGGTGCAAAACATTCATTTGGCATCAAAGTCCCCGGCCATTCCAGCTTATTGCAGCATTCCATGAGCAAGCTTCACTCATGTTTCCCTCCAACGTCCTTACCAATGCCACTAGTAACAGACACCATGGATCTGCAAGTGAGCCGCAAGTGAACAAAGAGCACAGGGCATGATGTTGTCTTTGCCATGCACTGCCAAAATTTGAGCTTGACCTGGCGCTGCACGCAGCTGTGGTGTGTTTGACTTGCAGCAAAAGCATTGAAATGGCTGACAGTTGGCATCACTGACTTTTTTGCCTCAACCAAGCGCTGTGGCAAAGCACGCAGCTTGAGGATGCAAGAAAGCAAGGGGACACAGATATGGGCTTGCTTTCTCATCTGTTACGATGCAGTGGCAAAGCACCCCACTTCAGTACGCAAGCAAGCAAGGCCATGCAGACGTTGCCACGCTGTTGCTCCAGCACGGCGCCGACATTAACAAGCCCAACGCGGTAAGGCTGTGCTGTTTGCTGTGAGTGTGGAAGTGCAGCTCTGTGAGTTGGTTTGCTTGAGCACAGTAGCAAAGTGTCATGAACAAGGGTGTGCACTTGATAGTGGATTTCCCGCTATGCGTAGGTTCATTCAGGGAGGTCAACATTTGGCGAGGTGGGAGGATGTGCAGATATTACGGGAGTTCTGCTGTGAATAGGTTGTGCTCAATAAGGTTCAGTGCGTGGTGTGATTAGAGTTTGTGCAAATGTTTGTGAATGGAATATCTGGTGTGCGTGGGTTTGCTCAAGGAGGATCAATGCGTGGTGTGATTAGAATTTGTGCAGATGTTCGTGAAGGGAATATCTGGTGTGCATGGGTTCGCTCAAGGAGAATCTTTGTGTGGTGAGGAAAGAGGTCATGCAGATGGTGGCGACATTTTTGCTGCAGGCTCGTCGCTCAAGGTGAATCACTGTGTGGTGAGGTGTAGGAGGATGTGGTGTCTGGCATTGCTGCTGTAAGTCGCTTAAGATGGATGGATGAAAGTGTGGTGTATGTTGGTGGCATCTCTGCTATGAGAGGGTTTGCTTGAGGGGGATCAGTGTGGAGTATAGGCGAGGTGAGGTAACATTGCTTCATCGCCTTTGGGGGGGCCAGCTGCGCAGAGCAGGTCTGTATGATGCCCTGCAGTCCTGTGGCAGCATCATCCATTGAGCCCTTCCCTTCATCCCTGTGTAGGGCAGCTGTGTCGAAGAGGTCTGCACATCTTTTATCCCTGCATAATGGCAGCATCATCCATGATGCCCTTCATCCCAGGTTAGGGTAGATGTGTAGAGCAGGTCTGCATGATGCCCTTCATCCCTGGTTAGGGAAGATGTGTAGAGCAGGTCTGCATGATGCCCTTTATCCCTGGTTAGGGAAGATGTGTAGAGCAGGTCTGCATGATGCCCTTCATCCCTGATTAGGGTAGATGTGTAGAGCAGGTCTGCATCATGCCCTTCATCCCTGCTGCGGAGCACACACTTGAGTTAGAGATCTTCTATATATCGCGCATGCATGCAAACGCTTGTGCAGGACGGCATGACGCCCATCATCTCTGCTGCTGAGCACAACCGCCTTGAGGCTCTGGAGGTACTGCTGGGATGGGAGGGTGTGCAAGTGGACCACATGGACAAGGTACAAATTTGTGTGTGTGTGTGTATGTGCGCGCGTGCCCGTGCGCTTCCTTGCTTTGATGTGGTGTAGGTGCAATGATATTGACTGGTGTGCAACCTCTCAGCCTGGCTGCTCCCATTCAATTCGGCAGCCTTGAAAGCCCATCCACCAAGCATGCACAAGGGTTTGGGCACCTAAACCCTAAACCCAAGGTTATGGACAGGCTCTGGATCATGCATGTTGTTTTGTGTTGTAATGAGTTGTGATTTGTGGATATATTTCCAGACATGGGAAAGTACAAACTCCAAGGCTTGCCTTTACCACACTTTTTCGAACCCTCAGGATGGAGACACAGCCCTCCTGCGCGCATGCCTTCATGGTTACCCTGCCACTGTGGAGCTGCTGCTCGCACACGGAGTCAACACCAACCTGGCAAACAAGAAGGGCAAGACTGCGCTCATGCTGGTGCGAGAGGACGCCGTGAAGAAGCGGCAGAACTACCAGCGCTGCGACCAAATCCTCACAGAGGTGTGTATTGTGTGTGTATGTGTGTGTGTGAGAGAGAGTGTGTGTGTGCGCTCCTCCACCGGCTCTTTGTTCGTGTCTGACAAACAAAGTGCAACTGTGAGGTGCATCCCTGTTGCTGCAGTGCGTCCCAGGTAGGGCACTTCATTGCTGCTACTTCCCTGGTTATTATTACCCCCAGCTGTCTGCTCGTGGTCTATTGAGGGCACATGCGTGGCTGTAGCTTACTGCAGAGTGTTTTTGACCGCCAGCAACGAGAAAGTATTCTGACTGTTTTACATCATTTGCCTTTGCGTGGGTGCTTTCCTATGGTTGTAGCATCTCACGGGGAAGGCGCCCAACGCCAGCAACAAGATAGCTTCCTGACTGTTTTACAGGTCATTTAACATTGCTGGTATATTCCCTGTGGCGCAAACATCTGACAGGGATGGTGCACAACGCCAGCAAAAAGAATGCACTCCAGACTGTTTTACATATCATTTAAACATTGCTGGTACAATTCTATGGCTTGCAGCATCTGACAGGGATGGTGCACAACACCATCAAGAGCAACAGCAACCAAGCCGTCACACATGTCGTTTTCCGTTGCATGGTGCATTCCTGCGTTTGCAGCACCTTGCGGGCAAGGCGTCCAAGGTCAGCAAGAAGAAGGGACCTAAGCAGGCTGCAAAACAAGCCGATGGCAGGCAGAGGTCCTCAGAACGGGAACATGCAGGTGTGTTTAAAGGTGGACTGTGTCAAGGCGATGGCAGGCAGAAGTCCTCAGAACGGGAACATGCAGGTGTGTTCAAAGGTGGACTGTGTCAAGGTGATGGCAGGCAGAAGTCCTCGGAACGGGAACATGCAGGTGTGCTGCAGGGTAAACTGTTTCTTCTGTGTAGGAACATGCGCTTGTGCTCTCTCTTGCCCATGCCCTTGCTGAGGAGGGCTGACGCGGCTGGACAGGAGCAGATCGATCTGGTGATTGATACGGCGCGGCACGTTCCCTTGTTTGCATGTTTTCAAGACCATTGCTGGCTGTACCCTGGATTGCTTCAGTTAGCTGGGTCGCTGAAGGCGTTGTGCTTCCCACCCTGTCGCCGCTCCAAGATTACCACCACTCTTGACACATATAAAACCTTTTTATGTGACTCATCATCCATGATCACATCCATTCTTCCTCTGCTGAGCCCTGCGGGGTGACCTGCTCCCCCTCCTCGCTGCATCTTACACGTAGCACATGTGTGATCCTGCTTCCATGCCCTCTCTTTGCACCAGCAGGCTCTGTTTTTTTTACCTCAATGCGTCCATTCACTCTCTCAACCCACAGGGCCAAGCAGGATGGTGTGCCTTCCAGCCCCCTTTCTTACATCAGCAGGCTCTGTTTTTGACCTCAATGTGTGTCCACTCTCACTCTTAATCCCATTCTTAATCCACAGAGCCACGCAAGATATCGTGCCTCCCTCCCCTCAGCCATTCCTGCGAGCAGCAGCCCGTGCACCACAGCGGCCCAATCCCTTCCACCACCCAGCAGCAGCAGCAGCAGCACCTCAAGCACCAAGCGCAGCTCAGGCATCAGGCGCAGCAGGCGCAGATCAAGCAACGCCAGCAAGAGCAGCAACAGCAACAGCAGGGCGGCAAAGCAGGGCTGCAGGGGCTGGGGGATGCTGGCGGGGGCGCAGGTGCGTGTGTGTGTGTGTGTGTGTGCGTGCGTGCGTGTGTGTGTATGTGCGAGTGTGTGTGTGCTTGTGTGCTTGTGTGTGTATGTATGCGTGTGTGTGTGACACGCACAAGGGTGTGGTGCTGCTTTGTGCAGCAGGGAAGCTGCTCTGTCCTGTGTGCTGCAAACGGATGCCTGAGACACAAGCACCCCAGGCCCTGTCAAGTTGTGCACTCATGTGAAAGAAGGCCCTCTGCTGTCAAAGGCACGCCCTCTGTGGAGACTTGCACTATCAAGGAAGTGACGCGCACTATCAAGGTTGTGACGTGCACTGTCAAAACATCCACTGTCAAGGTGTACACTGTCAAGGCGTACACCATCAAGACACGCATGTCACGCCCCATCAAGGGGTGCACTGTCAAGACGTGACGTGCACTGTCAAAACATCCACTCATTGTCAAAACATCCACTCATTGTCAAAATATCCACTGTCAAGGCTTACGCTGTCAAGATGTACACTATCAAGACGCGACATGACCTGTACTGTCGAGATGTGCACTGTCCAAACATGCACTGGTGTTTCTAAGCTCATGCATATATACATATACATATAATATCATATATATATAATATGGTCAGCTTGCGCAAGGTGGGAGGTGAAAGGCCGCATCATGCAGCAAGATAGGGACCCACGCTGTCCTGCACGACCGCACGCATCTCCCTGCTGGGCCAAGCAAGGAGGAGCATATGGAGTGCTTTTGCGTGTATTGCAGACTACCAGGCGCAGGGTCAGGGTGTGTGCATCCACTGTCCATATCTACACTACCACTGAAGTCAATCTCACGCGCACACACACACACACATGCACGCACAGGGCGTGTGCCCCTGTCCATACACAGCCACTTAGGTCAGACAGAGCAGCTGTACAAGATGGAGCCTACAAGCTGTGAGTGCTGGCTGGCTGGCTGGCTGGCTGGCTGTGCGTGCATGTGTGTGTGTATGAGCGCGTGCGTGCATGAGTTGGTGGGTGCAGCATTTGTGCTTCGCTCTATTTTCAAACCTCCCACCGCTTCATACTTCAAGAATACATCTTACACGCATGCGTATACACACGCGTACACATACAGGCCCCCCCACGCGCCCACCATGAAAAAAACGCTCACTCTTTCTAACCATTCCAACGCAGGCATAGGCACATGGACCAACACCATTCCTGACCATGCAACCAACGCTCATAAACCAACACCATGTCCGATTGTGCGTTTCCAACATCAACGCTTATAAACCAACACCATGTCCGATTGTGCGTTTCCAACATCAACGCTCATCAACCAACACCACGTCTGATCGTGCGTTTCCAACGTCAATGCTCAGCAACCAGCACCACGTCTGATCGTGGGTTTCCAACGCAGGCATAGGCCCGCCCCGCAACGGCAAAGCCGCCGACAAGCAGGGGCCCCCCAGTGCAGCAGCTCCTGCAGGCAGTGGTGGTGCGTGTAACGGAGCCTTGCAAGGCGCTGGTGCGCCTGCCCAAACGGCACAGCCGGCGGTGGCGGGGGCGCTGTGCTTAAACTCGGAGACGGATGTTGTGGGAGAGGCAGCGCGAGCGGCGCAGCAGCTGAAGGAGCAGTATGGGGTGCAGGATGGAGACGACATTACGGGGGATGGGGTGCAAGTACAGGGGAGTGGTGCGGCAGGGGCGGCTGCAGTGGCAGGGGGGTGTGGTGAGGGTCAGCAAGGGGGGTTAGGAGGGGTGGGAGGGGCTCAAGCACAAGGGGAAGGGGTCAGCTGTGAGGGACGCATGCAAGGGTGAGTAGGCGTGGGCGGCATGGGTGTAGGGTGTTTATGCAGCATTGGTGGCGTGGATGGGGTGGGTTTGGGTATGCTGTTGCTGGCAGATGTGTGGGTGTGGGATTTTCACCCTGATCTATGTCATCATGTGAGTGCCCATGTGGTGGCCCTTGTGACGCGCCGCTCTAATGTGTCTAAATTTATAATAAGACATATGATCCATGTCATCATGTGAGTGCCCATGTGGTGGCCCCTGTGACGCGCCGCTCTAATGTGTCTAAATTTATAATAAGACATATGATCCATGTCATCATGTGAGTGCCCATGTGGTGGCCCCTGTGACGCGCCGCTCAAATGTGTCTAAATTTGTAATACAAATATGATCCATATGTCATCATGTGAGTGCCCATGTGGTGGCCCTTGTGACGCGCCGCTGAAATGTGCCTAAATTTGTTATAAGACATATGATCCATGTCATCATGTGAGTGCCCATATGGTGGCCCTTGTGACGCGCCGGTCGAATGTGTCTAAATCTATAATAAGACATATGTGGCCCCGTGAGGGCACGCTGAAAGAAAATGCAAGAGTAGACTAGGAAGACTGTCAGGGGGACAGTGGGTTACATACATGCTGCTGATGCCTCCTTCCCTTTCTTTTGCTCGTGTTCCTGCATGCTGATGCCTCCTGCCCTCTCTTTTGCTCGTGTTCCTGCAAAATGCGTTTGTTCAGTTGCAGCAGACATCAGCCCATGCGCAAGCAGTATTACAACAATAAACACAATAAAATTGCGGCCCTTCAGAGGCGATGCATGCTGACTTCATCGGGTTGCCGCATGCAAGTGCAGCTTAAAACGAGGGGCTAGCGCGGACGCAGAGGGACCTCCTGGGGACATCAAACGCAGGAAATTTGATGAGCTGGTGCGTGGGCAGAGGCTGAGGGTGTCAATGGCTTGGCTGTTCATGCACGGCCACCTTCTGTACAGCTGTTGACAGTGTCAATGGTTCAGCTGTTCATGAACGGCCGCCTTATGTAAAGCTTTTTTCAGTGTCAATGGCTTAGCTGTACATGAACGGCCACCTTATGTACAGCTGTTGACAGTGTCAGTAGCATTTGTGTAAAAGGGCAGCCCGAGTCATACATAACTTAGAAGGTCCGGGCATATGATCAGCAGTGTTCACATGAGAGCTTTTTGGGGCAGCCTGAGGATAGACGATTCGAACCTGTGCGTGGCAGGTTCAACCAGCTTGCTATTTTTCTTGGGGCTGGTGCACATGGTCCATGGCAGCTGAATGGGTTCAGGCGCTGCTTCCAAGTGCAGGAAAGATGTACCTGTTGGGTGGCTTGCACCTGAAAAGTTGCAGAGGAGAGAAGCGAGTGGTAATGCTTTTACACACACACACACACACACACACACACACACACGTTTGCAGTTGGAGGTGTCCAAGGCAATGAACACACGCACAGAGCAACTAAATTCTATCATCGCGGAGCAAGGGCGCGTGGATACGCAGCTAGCAAAGCTTCAGGTGCGGATTTTTGGATGGTGGTGATGTGGTTGGTCGCCTAAGTGATCCAGTTAGTGAGGTTTCGGGCGCACAAGCATACGTGCGTGCGCAGGCGCTCACACACACACACACACACACACACACTTGCACACGCGCAGGCAGCCCAAGTGCAGCTGCAGCAACGCAGGAGCACTACACAAGCGGAAGTGGACCGCTTGAAGGCGCACTACGATGAGCTGTATGCTCAAGTGGGGTTGTAACACCAGCGCACATGTTTGCGTGCGCATCTGTGTGGATGTGTGTGTGTGTGTGTCTGTGCGCGCGTCCTCCTTTTGGTAGTGCTATTGTGAAAGACATGCGGTGAAGCCATTTGTGTCGTCCTAATTGCAAGCACCTGTGTCTCCCTGCGCTTCAAGCGCCTGTGTCTTCCAGGGCGGCCTTTAGGGTCATCCTTTGGGGCTTTAAAAATCCAGCGCCTGTGTCTTCCAAAGCGGCCATTAGGGTCATCCTTTGGGGCTTAAAAATCCAGCGCCTGTGTCTTCCAAAGCGGCCATTAGGGTCATCCTTTGGGGCTTTAAAGATCCAGCGCCTGTGTCTTCTTTCTTTGCACACGTTGCATCACTGCACAAACCCCATCCTTGTCCCCCCCCAAGTCTCCACCATGTGTTATAGCACCAGGGGCCTTTGTGTCTCTTGCACCAGGGGGTGCACTGTGCACAAGCCTCCAGAGCAGTGCCTGAATTTGTCGTTTCACAAGTTTGTGCCTTGGAGCGAATGTTCGGGTTCTTGCTGTGCCTCACATTTCCACGTCCACCTCTGTGACTTGTGCGACTCGTCCAACCCTTTTTCTGGGCGCCTGGTGCAGTGCATAATAGGAGTGGGGTGTGTACTGCATTGTGTCGGGGGTTTTAGTTGGCTGGTTGCTCATAACGGCCCCTGTGGGACCCTCTGCTGCAAAAGTGAGATAGGAGTAGGTGTAGTGTTCTGCATGTCTTCATGTGCTTACATTTGATTGTGTGTGAGTAGAGTCTTGATGAAGCGTGCGCCAGGGTCTCAAGGTATTAATGTGCTGCACTGTGCTGTGCTGTGCTGTGCGATGCAACCCTCATCTCTTAGAAAGCATCAGGCTCAGCAACTGGCAGCATGCCCCTGTGTGATGTGGAGTGGAGGTCTCTGATTGCCTACCTTGCTAGCAGAGGACATCTCCCATGCACACTCCTGCGCGCGCTCGCGCACACACACACACACACAGACACGCAACGGCAAGCAATTAAGTTGGTTTCAGTTGCAAGTGTGATGTACCTCTGTAGAATTGTGCGCGGGCTTGCACAGGATGACATCTCATTTCTTTGGGCTCACGGTTGGGGCGAGTTGTGCATCTATGGCGCATACGCGGCGAATGAGGCGCTGTGCTGTACCTTAAAACTGGTAGAGTGGCACACAACAATTTGGTGTTTGGTGTTGTGTGGGGGCTCTGGCAAACCAGTTTTTGTTGGTCAACAGGCCATTTGTGCAAGGGGGATTTTGTTGTTCGACAGGCCTCTTGTGCAAAGGATATGGTCCACAGGCCGTATGTGCAAGGGGGATTATGTTGGTCGACAGGCCATATGTGCAAGGGGGATTTTGTTGGTCAACAGGCCATTTGCGCAAAGGGATTGGCTTCTAGGGGCTGCTTGCGACGCAAACAAAAGGGGGTGGGCCTGTACAGTGAGGTTGTGTGTGCGTGTTTGCTGTAGGGTGTATGCCTGAGCAGTGCTTGTGAGCGAGCGTCAACAAGCACATTGGTGATGCATCATCAAACTGGTCAAACCTGTGCGTGTGAGCACTGACTGTTGAGTCTTCCCCGATGCACACTGGTCAATTTCAGCACAGGCTTGACAATTGACGAGGGCAGAGCCGGAAGCAACAGAATTTGTTTTTTTTTAATATCCTGATCACGGGTCAGCAGCACTGCGTTGTACATGTGGGCATCCTTCCACGTTCCTTGCACTGATTCCCCTAGTGGCTCCATGCCGCGCGCCTGTTCTTCCAAGTCAACTTGGCAGTTTCCCTGCCGTTAGCTCCTCCAACTTTGTAAATTACAGGACTTGTTGTACAATGTTCATCCAGCGGTACCTTGCTGGAATGAAATCGGTGGAAACTTATGACTGCCCTGTCTGGTGTTCTACATGTAGGGCAGTGAAAGCGCCATGGACATCACTCAATAAGGGTGACAAGGGTTACAAGGGGTTGGCCTACAGCCCAAGAACCTGGCTGATCGGCTAAATCATTCAATGAGTAGAGGTGGGATACTGAGGGGGAAGATTAGAAAAGTGAAAAGTGAGGTCTGCGCCAGCCAAAAAAAGGGCCACGTGCATTAAGGAAAGATTCAATCATTAGCAAGCTATCAAAACCAGCAAGCGGAGACCCGTTTCACGCATCTGCTACTTAGCCAAGCAAGGAGAAAGAGAGCACTGCATGGCATGCGACGGACATATCTACAGCTCTTGCACCCTCTCCCGAACTCACCTTACCTTCCAATTTTCAAAATGCCCTCAACTCCCACGTGTGTGCTCAACATAAACTTTGATACAGTTTCAGGGAAAAAAGCAGGCCTCCAGTCGAGGCGAATGACTGCTAGCCTGTTAAAAGAAATCGTGTAGAAAAGGAAAGGGGTTACGCAGCTGTAACTGCCTATGAGGGCAGCTTAGCTGAAGCATAAAAAAGATGCCTGCAACCAACTTGGTTGGTTTGAAACCAGGGTTACAAGGGGGGTTGGCCTACAGCCTGAGAATCTGGCTGATCGGCTGCTGGTGAGACATTCTCATCCAGCATCAAAAATTGAAACCAGTTCAGACAAAAAATTTGAAAATCTGTGCGAGTCTTGATTTAGGAAAGCATTGACCTCGAAATCAGTCAAAAAGTGAAAGCTCGCCAAGAAAGGAATAAAATCAGTGTTTGGAAGCTGAGCAAAAGTGTGTAAGGTTTACAAGGGTTACAAGGGAAAAAGGGATCAGTCAAGACGTTTGACTGCTAGCCTGTTCATAATGGCAGAGTTATGAAAAATTGAAGTTTGTTGTTTGAAAGACTGTATTATGAAAATGTGAAGGAGTGTTTTTTGTAACCCATGCATGTAAGTGTACAAAAAAAAAACTTGCCAAGAACAAGGGGAAAATTTTCCACTGCTGTTTGTATGGCAAAGCAACGGTAAATGAACATCAGGAGTTTACCAGGACCAACCGGCTGCATCAACAAAGAGGGGAGCAACATATGTGTGTTCGTGTGGTAGCTTAAGGAAGAAGCACGGTCTATCACGCTGAGCATGCCAAGAACAAAGGGGCCAGATAATAGTATATGTAAAATTGATGTAAGGAGGAGCAGCACATGCAAAAAGAGAGGGTCAGGAACATCAAAACATGGTTTGGTTCAGAACTCTCTTGCTGCGGGCCCTGCTGCTAGAAAAGCTTTGAACCAGCACTTGCCTGGCTTAGGCTGTAAGTTTTTCATTAAAACACCTTGAAAAGAAGACTGTAAAAAACACAGGCACTCCCCTTTGAAAGTGTAAAAGTTCAAAAAGATCAATGAACAGGTCCTTGTATTTTCTGCGCAGCTCACACAACTCACAGCAATTGCAATAGAAAATAACATGTTTCTCGTCCTGGACTTCAGCACATCCACACTTATCACAAATATTTGAACCACCCAACCATTTACAGGACTCGACCTTCAAGCAGTGGGCACGAAGCCTAAAACTACTCACATTCCTCATGACTCCTTTATCCAGATCCTTAGATAAATTTGATGGGATATAGAAGGGTGTGCGTGCTGTTTGATTCAAAGGTTTCCCACACCAATGATGGTAAGTCACTGCTTTTCTGTTCACCTCTCGGGGACTTGGGGCGTCTGCTTCCCTCCAAACCTTCTGCTGTCTGTACCTCAAATTCCCTAAAAAATCCTGCATGGGTATCTTGGAAGCACTCAGTAATTTCTGTTTAAACACCTCCTCATTGCGCATGCCATTGAATGACTTAGATACATGTGCAGACCAACAAGACTCATCCATATCAGCAAGGTGCAAATCTGCCTTCAGCACTTGGCGTATTGTTTTACTGTTAAAAATAAGCATATTGTTGAAAAATTTAACAATAGCCCTAAACTAATAAAACTGTAAGGGCTCTTGACCACACCCTCTCAACACCGGCCAGTTCGTGGCAGTACTCTTCACACCTAGAAAACGCCTTAAAGAGCATAATTGCCTTTTTTGCAAATGGCTTTTGAATTCACTGCTTTCTCGTAAGTACTCTGCACCCCACACTTAACATGCGTACATCCCAGCCGGAATGCCATACACCTTAGAGAGCCAAATCAGAGCATGCGGCATATTCCTTAGATCATGTTCATGCACAAACTCCTTAATCCTTTGCTGGGCAGCCATGTAAGGCCGCACTGCATGCTCCTCAGACACCTTCAGATTAATGTGCTTGTCCACAAGCATACCGAGGTATCTAAACTGCTCTTTCTCTGGAAGATCCACGTCTCCATACATGAAAGTAGGCAGAGAAGAACACGACCTAATATTAAAATGCATGACCTCGGACTTTGATGCATTGACAGTCAGCCCTTTTCTCATTGCATAAGCTCGTAATGTATTCAGCATAACTTGCATTTCACCTGGGTCACCTACCTGGGTTGGTAGTTAAACTCAAGTCGTCTGCATATAGCATGTATGAAATGCCATTCACTCCATCCCCTGTCACAGCACCTCTGATACCTTCACTAATATCTCTGCCCATATCATTGATGAATAGAGAAAACAGGAGAGGGGACAGGGGACAACCTTGCTTAACTCCATTTGTTGGACGCACACGTGCCCTTTTGTCCCCATCCATCAGAATATATTCATCATCCTGGTACATTTCCTTAATTGCCCGGAGGAGTAGTGCAGGCATGGCAATGCTTTCAACGCAAGTTGTAAATGTTTGAAACCAGACCTAAGCTTAAAATTAGTACAAGAAAAGCTCTAAAACTGTTTCTGCGTTGCTCCAAAAAAAACAGAGATATATAATGTGCCTCCTTTCCCTAAACTGATGTAGGGAGTGCCCTCACTGCCTACGTTGTCTTTCTTTTTCTTTCTTTCAAGGAAAGTCGTGTAAAAAAGGCTAAACCGTGTTGTTGTTCTGATGCATGAAGGAAATCACATTGAAAAATAAGTCTACGCCAACCAGAAGGCCGGGTGCATTAAGGAATGGTCCGCTAACTAGCAAAATGCAAGCAAGAGTCTCACCATAGGGCCCTCAAACCTAAACTAGACAAAGCTAGCCTAGGAGAAAGCCAGAAGCAATGAACTCCTCCGCAAAGAAAAGAAAAACTACGTAGGCAGAGGAAACTCCCCATACATCAATGAAGGATAAGGAGACACATTGGCTCAAAAGAGCCGTGAGTCCCCTCCACCACGAAGACTACAAAAAGAATATCCTAATGGGGATCTGGAGGGTTGTTGAGGCACCCGGCTCCATAACCTGGCTGCAAGAAGTATTCTTGTTTTCAATAGCACTCCTCCACAATACCAGCTTCTTTGCACGGGTCAATCTTTGACTTTTTCCTCGCCTCCTTGTGAATATGCAGGATGTTGGCACAGTATATGGGGGTTTAAAACACATAATTTTAGAAGTGAAAATGATGTCAGGGTGGAGCTGTGGGCAATTTTTTGGGTGGCCAGGAGAGTGACCTGGGGTACTCCAGTTTTCAGTTTTGTAATAATTTGAAAATCAATAATTGTTGGTCTGGTTAGGTTTGAGGAAGAAACACGAAAAAGAGCATGTCTGGCAATATAGGCTATTTGGCCCCCTCTGGCATTATGAACCCATATGCATATGCCCACTAAACCTGAAGGTGAAAACCATTGCCCAAGGGGTGCTCTGGAGTTACAACTGAGTTCATATAACAAAGCGTAATGTTACTTGGCCTCCAGTTTTCTGACTTTCACTTGGGAGTTTTATGAGGGGATCCTGGTAGTTGATGTCATTAAGGCCAGCTAGTGTGCCTGGGGAGGAGGAAACACGTGTCTCCCTTCATCTAAATGCCTGCTTAATATCGTAGTGAACATGGAGCATTGCATGGGCATATTTGAAACAAAAGCTAATGAACTTGACATGAACTGGTTGAACCATATCCAGCAAGCCTTTGAGCATAGCCTACCTCGTGCTATTTCATACACTAAACCGCAATAAGCATGGATTGTTATCTTATTTGTCCAGTCCAAATTTTGTGGGTTGAGCATTTTCGGGCCAGGTCTGGTTACAGGTCTCAGTGTTTCCGCTCAGGTGCCCTTGTAGGCAGATGTAGCGATGTAACCATACCTAATCTTGGAATTTTCATACCTAATTATGGAACTTTGAAAGAGGCCAAGCTGACTCCAATTCACAAAAAGGGCCCAGTGATAGATCCAGGGAACTACAGGATGATTGCAGTGAGTGGCATGCTGCACAGACTGTATGCCAACCTGCTACGCTCCATGATTCAAGACTGGTGTAGCCAACACAACAAAATCCTGGACACACAGTTTGGTTTCTACCCCGGCCGTAGTACACTGCAACCCCTGTTCATCCTGCGGCACTTGCGAGATGTTGCTCAGAAAGTACAAGGGGGATCATCACGATTGTACACTGCTTTCATTGACTTCAAGTAAGCATGTGACTCCATCCCAAGGAGCAAGCTGTGGGAACATCTACACAACTGTCATATGCCAAACCACATTGTCTCTATCCAGAAAGACTTATACCATGAAGATGAAAACACGCTGCTGGATGGGGACAAAAAAGCAATTGTGCAGCCATCATTTGGGGTCAAACAAGGGTGCCCTCTCTCCCCCCTGCTGTTTTCAATTTACTTGAACGACATTGACTGTCTGGCTGAAGGGATGCAGGGTGCGCTCACCGGTATTTCCAATTTCATGGTGACTCACTTACTGTTCGCTGATGACCTCTCTCTCTCTCTCTCTCTCTCTCTCTCTCTCTCTCTCTCTCTCTCTCTCTCTCTCTCTCTCTCTCTCTCTCTCTCTCTCTCTCATGTCCAATGGCCATACCAACGTGCAGACCATGCTAAACAAATTGAAAGCATATGCTGAAAGGAAGTCGCTGACTGTCAACACAATGAAATCTGAGGTGATGTGCTTCAATTCCAGGTTTGATAATCTGCCCCCACCGTGGGGCAGTGACTTTACTTTGATGGTACGCAGCTCCCCTACACAGACTTCCAAATATCTCGGCATGGTGTGTGACAAAACACTCAATCTGGATGTTGCGGCCGATGCAGCGTTGAGACCATTCACAGCTGGTACTTTCCGAGTCGAAAAGTTTGTTCAGGAGCACGACCTTGCCAACAGATTACACGCCCAGATTTGGCTCCTCAAGACGTACGCAATCCCTGCTGGCATGTATGCAAGTCAGATCTGGGCTACCCCTTACCTTCGGCAAGGCAAAGAGATGGACAATCCCATACAGAAGTGGCTGCTAACAGTGCTTAAAAGAACTCTGGGGGTCAGGGACACTATTCCCTCTTGGTGCATCATGCGAGAATGTAGTCTGGAGCCCTTACAATTCAACTGGTTCCGAGCAGCAATGCGTCTTTACAACTCCTTGACCGATGCAACAGCACCACAATGAAAAAGATTTTACAGGCTGACATGCAGCTGAGCTCGATATCTGATGATTGTTGGTCTTCCCATACTCTGTCAGCCATGGATGGTTTGGCACACTCCCATATTTTCAAACAGATCTTTGGAGCTTGCATGGATGGTTTGGCACACTCCCATATTTTCAAACAGATCTTTGGAGCTTGCACAGATGCCCTCTCAGTGCGCTACTCCGGTTACTCCTTCTGTCACCCCCCTCATGACGATGAAACCATGACTCAACTCCTGCGCCACGCGCTCCACTCCTTCATTCAAACCGATTTGCCGGTTGCCACCTTCATACTCCTACCCCTCTGGAGAGGCTCTAGCGGCAATGCCTACATGAATTGGCTAAACAACCACCCAGGATACATCAAAGTGCTTGCCAAATTCCCTGCAAGACACATCAATTTTGAACCCCCCCAGTACTGGTTCAACACCGTACCCAACCCCACCCATCCTACATACCCCACACAACTCATTGTTGTCTGGAACACACAAGCAAGGGAGACCCTACAAAATGCCAATGAGCGCTGGTTTGAAGAGCTTCAGCACAACGTCCCAGCCCAATGGTTACCTCTTGCTCGTCCTGCCCCCCCTAGGAACCTGAGCTCCAACCAACGACTAATATCAAACAAATGGAGGAAAAAGTTTCTATCCCTTCCCCTCGAGGTGTCCCTTGAATGCTCACACAAGCACACACAAACAGTAGTAGATCACCACCACACACAAAAGACCACATTCACACCCAAAATTCAGTGTTGGAAAGACATCACTTACACTGATGGTAGCGTCACGAAAACCAAGAATGATTCCCCCCCTCTGGTTGGCTCAGGCGTCTACAAACCTAACAAAGAGGGCGACAACCCCTCACCACAAATACAACTGTACATCAAACCCAATGGCCGTGGCCCAACTAACACAATCAACAGAGCAGAACTGGCTGGCATCCTTGTTGCACTCCAACAGGGCCACACAAACATAGCCACTGACAGTGCGTCCTGTCTGTCCCAAATCTACAGGTAGGTTCTCAATCCAATGCGCATGCGGACCCACCTGCATGCAGAGCTCATTCAAGCTATTTCAACCATCATAGAGCACTCACCACACCAGCTCAACTTCTATAAAGTTAAAGCCCACTCTGGCGTGATTGGCAATGAGGGAGCTGATGCTTGCGCACAAACTGCAGCTCTTATCGATAACACAGATATCTCATTGCCTGAAGCCAAGGACCCTTTCCACAACTCCTTTTGGTTATCCGTCAAACCTCCCCGAGGGCACTCCCATACTGCCACACCCCTTTACCTCACCAACTTGAAAGATAAGCTCAAAGTACACATGCATAACAAACACAAACTTGGCTCTGCTGATATATCCAGTTGCTATTACACAAGCTGGCAGCAACTCACACAACCCCCACCTCATAATAGCAATACCAGCACAGGCTTACTTAAGCCATCCCCTAAACTTGCTAACCAAAAAATTAGCAACCCCTTTTGGAGCAACCCCAAGATTACCCTTAAACAACAAATAAACCTCCTCAAGTACCGCACTGGCACAATCTACACCCAAAAACACGCTGTCAGGTTCAATCACACATCTGGGCCCGCCAACTGCCGACTATGCGGCAAGTTGGACAGCATCAATCACATTGTCCTAGGATGCTCACACCCAACATGCCAAGGGATGTTCATAAACAGACATAACACTGCCCTCAGTCTCTGTTGCGAAGCCCTCAGCAAAGGTGCACATGGCTCATTCCTTGTTGCAATGGATGCTTGCTGTAGGGAAAAGCTCCAAGAACAAGGCATTGAAGTCCCTGAAAACATCTCCAGGAAAATTCCTGACTGGGCTTTTCCCAATGGTGCTGGCCCCTCTGCCCGACACCAAAGCCGCCCTGATGCTGTCTTTGTGCGCTCTATCCCAGGGAGAGCAACCCATCTCGACCCTAAAAGGATACCTGCTCAAGATAGGGATATCCACCTTGTGGAACTTAAATTTTGCCCTGACACTAACCCCTTACCCAACCTACGCACAGCTGCTGACCAGCATGCTGGTACCATATCCAGACTTCGCACCCGTAGTCTCAGAAACCCAAACAGAAATAATAAGGTGACATTGCACACCATTTTACTTGGTGTAGCAGGTACTATCTATAATGACTACACCATCACTCCTCTGGTTGAGCTGGGTCTTACCAGACATAGCGCAGAAAAATTAGCCTCTCAATTAAGTTGCCATGCACTCCAATCACTAACAAAAATAATAAACACCAGGCACTCATTATACTTGCACGGTTCTTTGGGCAGGGGCGGCACTGGGAGTGAGACAGGTCAGAGCAGGAGGAGGAGAGTCCACGCCCGCAGGCGCATGGCTGACAGCAACCCACCAGACCCGCATTAGTTGCTCTCCTTTGGTTCATAGCTTGGTTTAGGCTGGGCCTGTGAACCTCCTCGGTGAGGCCCTAGCTAGCTTGCTAGTTAGGGGACCTTTCCTTAATGCACGCAGCCAGACCTGGCCTGCGTAGTCTTTTCTTTTCTTTCAAACAGAAGCTGCTGAATTTGAGCCCATCGATCTTAAGCATTTTGTTGTAGATCTCAGGACCAGGCATCTAAAATATTGGGAGCCTTTTTCCAACACACACCCTGGAGAGCGCAACAGTAAACGCTTGAACTATCACCAGTGGTGCACTCCTCCTACTAAAAGGGCCTTGGTTATGCATTCTCCTTAATGTCTCCCCAAATACATGTTCCTTGACCTCCCCCATGATGTTATTCGCAGCGTGGCTCGGTTTAGACTCCGTACTCACACCCTTCGCTACAAGACAGCAACGTGGAATCATAGCTCTTCCCCAAACTGTGACCTTTATAAGGCTGATGATGATGTCCAGGATGAATATAACATGTCCTCTTCCATAGCACACATCCCCAGGTGGTCTCTCTCTGCAGGAAATATGCTCCCTTGTTCTCACAGGCAGAATCTCATGATGTGTCTGCTTTTTTGAACCAGAACAACAACAAACTTCCTTTTTTCCTTCATGAATTGATTGCCTTTTATGAGCAGGCTAGCAGTGGCACTTCTTGACTGAAGGCCTTATCCTTGTAAACCTTGTAATCATGGAACTTCTCCTAAATGCACGCAGATGGACCTGGCGCGTGCAGTCTATTCTTTCCTAACTTCATTCTTTTATTCACTAAACAATCCACACCAAAGCTCCTTACATCTGTCTAGGCAAAATGAGGTCATGAGGAGCTCTGCCTAACCACTATTTCACAAGGATGCAGGTCGGCTTCCATCCTCGGCAAGATGGACCCAGAGTCCTTTTTCAAGGTGATCATATCTGCGGACAAGACTTTACATCCAAGGTGTGTAATTCTGTCGACCACGGGTTATGCAAGCCCATGGATGACCTTTTGAGTTGAGGTGTAAGGGCACTTATTTGCCATCTGCAGTCGAGTGCTGCAAGCACGCACGCACACACAGGAACACGCACACGAGCACACACACACACACACACACACCACGTTTGCTATGTGCCGCTTTGCTTTCTAATTTTGACACAGTCGCTGCCAGCTCATGGCAATGCCACCAACATCATGCTGGCATAAGCTAGAGCCATGCTGCCAGCCCATAGCAGTGCCACCAACATCTCCCTCCTGCTCAAGCAAATGGAAGATAAGCTACACAAGCATTGTTTTTGAAATAAAAAACACAGTTAAAAAAGGAGGTGCTTCGGCTCAAAGGACTGTGAGCCTCCTCCACCATACTACTCTCCGAGCCTCTCTGTCGCTTTACATAAAGTTTGTAGTGTTGTTGTTATGAGATGACGAGGTTTGCTGCCCCTGGAAGACACGCAACAAGGCCTTGTAGGGCAGCTACATCCTCTTTGCCAAGCCAACCAGCGGCGGTGCTGGGGATGAACTCCCTCCATTCGCATCTGCTGGATGAACACTCTGCACAAGCTGGTCTATCTGATGTTGAGCACTGATGCTGCCAGCCCATGGATGACCTCAAGTTGTGCTGACACCTCCCTGCGGTACTTGTCGGGCACATTGGCCAGGCCAGTGCCGGCATCCACCATGAACTGCCGCCCATCTGCGCACACATCCACATGGAAAGAGAAGGTGGACACACCTGTGTGGGGTGGCAGATGCAACAGTATTCCAGGCCGGTGCTGGCACCCACCATGAACTGCCACCATTTGCATGCACACATAACGATAATGGCAGATTAATATGCAGAGGTTAGTGATTCAGCAGATGCTAAGTAATCCAGGCGAATGCTGGTATCCACCATGACCTGCCACCCTTCTGCATGTACATTGTGATATTCGCGGGTAAAGCTGCGGGGTTTGGTGCTTCAGCAGACGCAAGGTGATCCAGGCGGTTGCTGGTGTCACCCAATAACTGCCGCCCTTCTGCATGTACATCGTGATATTCGCGGGTAAAGCTGCGGGGTTTGGTGCTTCAGCAGACGCAAGGTGATCCAGGCGGTTGCTGGTGTCACCCAATAACTGCCGCCCTTCTGCATGCACATCGTGATATTCGCGGGTAAAGCTGCGGGGTTTGGTGCTTCAGCACACGCAAGGTGATCCAGGCGGTTGCTGGTGTCACCCAATAACTGCCGCCCTTCTGCATGTACATCGTGATACCGTACCGACACTGGGGAGTTTACGAATAATTAAATAATTATTGAGCTCCCTCGCAATCCGTAGTGACTTTTGAAATTACTTTTTTCAAGGCCTCGTAAAGGATGTTGGTTCATATCCCTATGATCCAGGCACCACCTCCTCCTAAGGTAGTTTGGGTGCAGCTGCTCCCCATCAAGCTTCCTGGCAGGGAGGAGGTGTACCCAGGGCAGCTGGCAGCTGAGGCAGCAGCTGGGAGCATGGGGGAAGCAGTGTGGGCCCACACTGCCCCGGGGCAGGGGATGCCTGCCTGGAGGAGGTTGCAGCCATTGCTCCTGAGGAGTTTGTGGACCCCACAGCCAAAGCTCCCAGTCGAAAGGAGGCCAGGGGCAGGGGAAGGGGCTCAGTCACATGGGAGCAAGCTACTGCACAAAGCCAGAGGGGCAGGGGCAGGGACAGGGGCAGGGAGCGGGCAGGGGCGAGTGAGCCGATGGAGGCGTCTGAGGATACCGCGGAGTCCACAGATAAAGAAATGGAGGAAGGTGATAGAAGCAGAGAACCAGTGCAAGAGACGCGAAGAACGCAGAAGTTCGTAAAGTTTGAGTTTTTTTGGCAGACCTCGTAAAGCCTTAATGTTCGTAAATTAATTAATGGAATTATTTTGGGACCTCGTAATAAATAAGTGTCGTAATACATTAGTGACGCTACGGTATTCGCGGATAAAGCTGCGGGGTTTGGTGCTCCAGCAGACGCAAGGTGATCCAGGCGGTTGCTGGCGTCACCCAATAACTGCCACCCATCTGCATGTACACATACCCATGCACACAAG
The DNA here is from genome assembly GCA_914767535.2 of Dunaliella primolecta. Lineage (NCBI taxonomy): Eukaryota > Viridiplantae > Chlorophyta > Chlorophyceae > Chlamydomonadales > Dunaliellaceae > Dunaliella > Dunaliella primolecta. The sequence continues at coordinate 14,725,250 of OU611754.1, read as the reverse complement.
CACTCTACATGCATTCTAGCCAGCCCACGTCAGTCCATGTCAGGCCATGTCAGGCTAGTTGGCCGGGCCAGCACTTGCATCCTCCCCAGTAGCTGCTTACACAAGTTTGTGCGTGCAGAACAAAACCAACGAGCACATGCACTGCACGGTCCTGTGGGCGGGGCTGGAACATAGCAGGGTCGATGCTCGCCCAATTTTGAGAGCGTGCTTTCAAAACATGCTTTGGGGCTGCATGCATTCAGACCTATGCTAGCTGGCATGGCAGAGCATCAGCCCACAAGGTTGACAGAACAAAAGAAAATGTTTTAAGGAACGTGGTAGACATGCAGGGCATCAGCCCACAAGGTTAAACATTAAAAGGAACATGGTAGACATGCAGGGCATCAGCCCACAAAGTTGACAGAACAAAAGAAAACGTTAAAAGGAATGCGGTAGACGTGCAGGGCGCTCCTGCAAACATCAAGACTGAAGAGGGGGGGGGGTGCATAAAACTCAGGCTTACCAGCCGCTGGGTGCTGACAGTAATGGCAGCAGGCTCTACAAGGGAAGCAAGCAAAGGGAAGCTGTGTAGGCAGCGAACCCACTCCCCACATCAAAGGCTCTACAAAGCAAAGGCATCAGGGCATCATGAGTGCATAAGGGTGCATCAGAGTATCATGGGTGCCATGTGGGAATGGTGGCAGCAGGCTCCCCAAGACAATGGCACCTGGGCAGCATGGGTGTATGGGAGTGCATTATGGGCGTCAGTGATGGCAGCAGGCTCTCCAAAACATTGGCATCAGGGCATCACGGGTGTCATGTGGTTAAAATGGCAGCAGGCTCTCCAAAACAACAGCACCTGGGCAGCATGGTTGCCAAAATGTTTGCCGCATGCATGTGCCATCCTAACTAGGCATCGGACGCAGAGCGCTTTTCGGCACACAGGCACATGTACCAATCGGCATGCATCCTACAACCAAACCAAACGCATGCAAACAAGGTACTGGCTATGACAGCATGTCCTCAAGAGCGCACTGCCATCACGCTTCAGGAATACTGTTACAAACTACCGCGCATGATCATGGACCGCTCACTGGTCTCACATTTCCACACACACACACACACACACACACACACACACACACACACACTTTCCTGACATGGTGATGATGATGGCATGCTCCTCAGGCCCCGCTGTGCCCCATCACTCACCACACCCATACGGATCAGTGCTCTTAATGAAACCAGCGTGCTGTTGGGCTTGCCATCATGGCCAGCATCCCAGGTATGCATGATGGTCAGGTGCAAGAGATTGGGGGAAGACGGGCATCGACCAAGCATTTACACAAAAGAACAAGCATACCTGGGATACTGACCATGAAGACATGCTCAAAAAGCATGCTACTGTACTACCAGGTGATCATCCTGCACCCCCAAAACAATTTATTAATTTCACAATCCTGCACCGTTCCCGCACCCCTCTCAATAATTTGTTTTACAATCCTGCATGTTCCCGCAGGGTCAGTTTCCCCCTTGTCAATTCTTAAAATTCTCTAAAATATTTATTTTCACTTTCCCCCACTTTCCCGCATCGTCATCTCGCCCCTATTATAATTGTTTTCTGATCATCCCGCAGTCATCTTGCACCCCTCAAAAACATTACTTTTGCAGGACGATCTAAAAGTAGTTTGGTACTCAGAGTCTCAAGACCTCCACACATGCTCATACGTACCTGTGCACATATTTCCAGGCGTGTCCTGACCAGCCTCAAGCCCCCCCCTCCCCAAACATCCGCACACACCCACACCCACCTGAGGTGGTGACCATGATGGCATGCTCTTCAGCGCGCTGGGTGCGACCTCGTGATCCCGGGCGCCTCATGAGCGTGAAGCCACCCATGTGCAGCGGTGCCTGTGCAAGCACGACAGCAAGGTGCGTACACAATATGAACCAGCCCACACCAGCATAAGCTGCCTAGTGGTTCTTTTGTGACTCATGAGTGTGCAGCACCTCATGGGTGTCGATGTGCAGCGGCGCCTGTGCAAACATGACAGCGAAGTGTAAACTATGCATGACACCTCTCAGGTGTGGGCAGCCCTTGACCCTCAAGAGCATTTTCCAAGAGCAAAGCCCCCTACATGCAGCTGCGCCTGTGCAAACAGGACAGCAAAGTGCGCATGGGCTGCGACTCAATTCACACCAGAGTAAGTGTTCTTGCAGCCCTGGGCGCTCCATGAGTGCGAAGCAGGAATGCACAGCAGCGGTGGTGCAAACAGAACAGTTAGGTGTGATGATAATAATGACTCAGCTGACACCTGAGTCTGTAGCCCCTGGTGACACTAGGCGCCTCATGAGCTTGAAGCTGCCCGTGTGCAGTGGCGCATGTGCACATGGGAGAGCAAATTGTGGGTGATGCATGACGTAGCCGACCAAAAAGTGAAGCTTACGCGGGGATATGCCCGACTGCAGCTTAAAGGGCACGGCACAGGGCTATTTGTTTTTGAGTTGACACTCCTCTGCTTGGTTGGCTTGATTTGGCTTCAGCGAAGTTGGCCTCATAGGAAGGGGCAGCTAAGTAACCCTAACTAACCCTCTCCTTCCTTATAGGCATTTCCCAGAATGTGATGCAGGGTCGCAATGAAATGCGATGCAGGGCATTTCCCAGAATGTGATGCAGGAGTGCAATGCAACGGAATGCAATGCAGGGCATTTTCCACAATGTGATGCTGCTGGGGGCAAGCCAGGAGGTCAGGGTGCACCCTGTGGGGTGTTGGCATTTCTTAGAATGTGATGCAAGGGTGCAATGCAAGGGAGTGCAATGCAGTGCAATGCAGGGCATTTTGCAGAATGTGACGCACAGCATATTGCAAGCCAGCAGGTCCTAACAGCCACAGAGGGTGCAGCCTGTGGGGTGTTGGCATTTCCTAGAATGTGATGCACAGCATATTGCAAGCCAGCAGGTCTTAACAGCCACAGAGGGTGCAGCCTGTGGGGTGTTGGCATTTCCTAGAGTGTGATGCACAGCATATTGCAAGCCAGCAGGTCTTAACAGCCACAGAGGGTGCAGCCTGTGGGGTGTTGGCATTTCCTAGAGTGTGATGCACAGCATATTGCAAGCCAGCAGGTCCTGGCAACCAACGCCGTGAACAACAAAGCGGGACAGAAGCCCTTCAAAAGCATCCATGCAAATGACAGCACCCTCAGGGGAGGGCCAAAGTGTGGCAGCACTTGCAGCCTGATCTGCTGGTGGCAGATGGAAAGGAGGAGTGCTTCCTTAAAGCCAATATAAGGGGCTCCGGGGGGCTGGCAATGCGCTGCTCTAAATCTGTTCCGGTCTTGCTGGTGATGCTGTCCAGAGTAGCTTGACCACAAATTCAGCAAGGCTAGGAGCTTCCCAACACTTCACTCTCTGGGTTGACGTTCCATACTCTCATGTGTGCTCAGCATTAGCATTGCATGAGCTACCATCCGATCATCTGACCCGTGATGTCTTCTGCGCTCACCATGGGTCCCAGAGGCGGGTCTTGTGTGTTATAGCCACGGTCACAGTGCGTCTTTGTGAGTCATTGTGAGTCATTGTGCGTCATGGCAAACCATTGTGTGTTATAGCCACGGTCACAATGCGTCACTGTGAGTCACTGTGCGTCATTGCAAGCCATTGTGTGTCACAGCCACGGTCACAATGCGTCACTGTGAATCACTGTGAGTTCATATGTGGCGCAGCATGAGCGACCATGTGGGTCACTGTTAAGCGTGCTCACCAGCAACACATGAGCTACTAACCGATCCATGATGTTTTCTGCACTCACCATGGGTCCCAGATGTGGGTGGTGCGGCAGGTGCGGGTGGTGTGGCTGGTGTGCGCGCGCACCCTCCGCGACCTGGTGAGAAGCAGGCGTCCTCTCAGGTGCTGCGCGGGGGACCCCATGCTGTTGCGGCTGCGCAGAGGCGCGCCCCTTGCCGCCGTCTTTTGCGTTCTGATGAGGCTGCTGCTGAGGCGGCTGCTGCTGCTGGGGCTGCTGGGGCTGCAGGGGCTCAGCAGGGGTGGCTTGGTCTGGGAGCTCCTCCCGCTGCTGCTGCTGCTGCTGCTGCCCTACCTGGACCTCCTGTTGTCCTTTTGACTTGGGCTCCGTGGGGTCGTGTGTGGGCGGTTGGGTTGGTGGGGGCAAGGATGAAGGGACCTGGTGCTGCAAGGCTGTGACGGCGGCTGTTACCCCTGAGCAGGGTGCTGTGCAAGGGGTGTTCAGAGCAGGGTCCATGGCTATGGCAGTGGTGGGTGGCTGGCTAGTGTTGGGAGGAGCACCTGCTGCCGCTGCTTCTTGGGCCTCCACTGCAGCAAGCGCACGCGCCAGGGGGTTGTAGGAGGTGTCTGCGCCTGCCCCTGTGTGTAGGCATGCATGAGTGATGCTCAAGTGGGATGATCAATTGATGCACTGCTTCATGGGCCTCTCCTGCAGCAAGCACGCGTGCCAGGGGGTTGTAGGAGGTGCCTGCGCCTGCCCCTGTGGACGAACACGCACGAAACGTGCCAGCATGGGTTGCCTGGGGGTCGTAGGGGGTGTTTACATCTGCCCCTGTGGGCAAGCGCGCATGGATCGTGCCAGAATGGAAGTACTCACACAAAGATAAGCTGCAAGGTGTCTCAGAAAGGTGCCCGCGTGCGCGTCTGGCTTGTTTTACAAGTAAGGGGGGAGAGGAGAGGGTATTTTGGGGGGCCGCGTTGCCCAGATTCACATGACATGAATCTGTGAAACGTGCATGAGGATTAAATTGGCCAGACCGAATTGAATAAGGGCCCAACTGCGAGCGTGCGCTCTGCAAGCAAGTGGGGCGGGCCCTTGGTGTTTGAGGCACGCCTACAGGTCCAGTTGTCACTGTGTGCGCATGCATGTGCAAAGCACATGTGGCAGAGGAGTTCTCTGAGAGGACGGTGACAAAAGTGAGCTTAACATTTGTGACTCCTGGTGCTGCTACTCACAGATGCCTGCAAGCGTCCATTTGCCACTGTGTGTGCACGTGCAAAGCACATGTGGCAGAGGACGGTAACGATTGCATACTTGAGTCAAGGCTCTTGGTATTGCTGCTCACAGATGCCTACAAGCGAGGAAGCGTAGGCACTCACATTTCACAGTCACACGCTTGCAAACAAAAGGTGATGCATAGCAAAAGAGGCTTCCGTCAGAGTTCTATGCTTACGTTTGCCGCGTGTACGGCCAGATACTCCCATGGCAGGCACGGGCGCCTATCCCCCATACCCTCCCAAGCACTCACAAGCTTAGACCCAGGGGCATTCCTGCTGCCACGGCTTGCCCTATACCTCCCCAAACATTCACAAGCTCAAACTAATGTGCACTCCTGCCACCTATGCCTAGTAAGTTTGGCCAACTCTATACAATGATACTCGTCTTATAGCATATAAACAGACTTTTTAGCGCTGGATGTATGCACAACACGTACAGTTGATGTACGTAATTGGCCAACTTTTCTTTATTTTTTAGCGCTGAATGTATGCACAACACGTACAGTTGATGTACGGAATTGGCCAACCTTACTGCCTAGGCCTTGTGGTTCTTCTGGCATCACATGAAACTTCCCTTCCAACTAAATCCACCTGCCCATCAAAACGTGCGCATGTACACCCCCCTTCACCTCCAGGCCCCCCGACATCACACGAATCCCCCCTTTTGATGCAACGCACCTGCCCATCAAAACATGCTAACGCCTTCACATGCACCTGTCTTCACCTTGTGGTTCTTCTTGCATCACATGAAACTTCCCTTCCAACTAAATCCACCTGCCCATCAAAACATGCGCATGTACACACACCCCTTCACCTCCAGGCCCCCCAACATCACAGGAACCCTCCATTTTGGTAAAAGGCCATCAAAACACATAAATGCCTGCGCATGCACCCACCTTCACCTTGCGGCCCTGGTGCGGCTGCCCCGCCGCCAGCTCCTGGCTCCTCTTCCCGAGCCCGCCTCCCACCATCAGTGGTCTGGCCTTTGCTGCAGGCGCTGTGGAAGCCTGCGTCATCGTTCCCTACGCGCATTCGCGTGCGTAGATGTGTGTGTGTGTGTGTGCCTGTGTGCTTGCGTGCGTGCGTGTGCGTGTGTGTGTGTATTTGCGCGTGCGCACGCGTATGTGTTGCATGCGTGTGTGTGTGTGTGTGTGTGTGTTCGTGCGCGTGCGTGCGTAAGCTGTGCTTGCGTTGTTGATGACATGCATGTAGCATGCACAACAGACAGAAAAAAGAGATTTTGCCCCTGGCCTCTCCAAAGCCTTTTGGAGGCAGCAAAATCTGCAGATCACTGCAGGACTTTTGTTAAGGCTGCCAAATCATGCCGCTGTGGTTGATGCTGCTGAGGACTTAGGCACTTTGCCGTTCCTCACCCTGCTTTTGCTGCTCGGCTTCTTCTTCATTGAGATCTTGCTGCTGCTCCTGCTGCTGCTGCTGCTGCTGCTGCTCCTCCTGCTGCTGCTGCTCCTCCTCCTGTTGCTGCTGCTGCTGCTCCTCCTCCTGCTGCTGCTGCTGCTGCCGCTCAGCAAGCTGCTGGCACTGATCCTCCTGTTGCTCCTCATTCCCTCTCTCCTGCTGCTGCTCCTGCTGCTGCTGCTCCCCATCCCCCCTCTCCTGTTCGTCCTGCTGCTGTTTCTGCCCCTCCTTTGCCTTCCGCTGCTCTTCCTTCACCTGCTGCTCCTCCTCTGCCTTCTGCAGCTCCTCCTTTGCCTTCCGCAGCTCCTCCTTTGCCTTCTGCAGCTTCTCCTCTAGCTTCTGCTCTTTTTGCTGCTTCCCCTTTTCCTGCTCCTCCTTCGCCTTCTGCTGCTGGCTCCCGCCCCCCCCCTTCTGCTGCCCCTTTGTCTGCTGCTCCCGCTGACCCCTCTCACTTCCCTGACCCTCCCCCTCTTTTTGCTGCTCTTCCCCAACTCCCTCATTCCTCACCGTACCATCCATTTCCTGTTGCCCCTCCTCCTGACGTGCTCGCTTACCCAGCCCTTCCTCACCTACCTCTTTTGCCTCCCTTCCTTCCAACCCAGCCTCCGCCACACTGCGCTTCCCCTTTCCCCTTCCGCTTTTACCACCTCCAAACACGTTCCTCAGTGCGGCGCACACACTGCCAGCCGTCGCCTCCCCATCTGCCTCCTCTTCTTCCTCTTCCCCTCCATCAATCTCCATCGCCCCACCCGGCCAATCCCTATTATCCAATCCACCTTCCCTGTCTCCGCCTCCACCCTTATGCTGTACACTGGTTGCTGCCTTGTTGGCAGCACCACCAGCAGCAGCGCCACCGCTCCTCGCTTTGCTGCGCCCTGAACGTACGCATGGGAGCATGCACAAGATGGAATGCTTGCTTAGAATGCACACATGAGAGCTTGCACAGGGTAAAATGCATGCATGGAAGCCTGCACAGGATGGAATGCATGCTTAAAAAGCACGCAAATGTTAGCTTGCACAGGATGAAATGCATGCATGGAGGCCTGCACAGAATGGAATGCACTCTTAGAATGCACGCAAATGTGAGCTTGCACACAATGGATTGCATGCATGGAAGCCTACACAGGATGGAATGCACGCATGGGAGCATGCACAGGATACTCTTTCGTGGCATGTGCTTATGCAGTTACAAGTGCAACGTATGGATGAAATGTTATGCAATGTAATGTCATGCTTGCTTGCTTGCTTGTGGCATTTGCTCATGCCACCACGGCAATCACCTCAGGACAGCAATCATATGCTTCAAAGTCAGGATGGAATGCATGGAATGCACAGGATGGAATGTATGCACGGAATGCGCGCATCGGAGCATGCACAGCAGGATGCTCCTTTGTGGGACGTGCTCTGCATGTGCTTATGCAGTTACGAGTGCGACGTATGGATGTCATTTAATTTAATGTCATGCTTGCTTGCTTGCTTGTGGCATTTGTTCATGCCACCACGGCAATCACCTCAGGACAGCAATCATATGCTTCAAAGTCAGGATGGAATGCATGGAATGCACAGGATGGAATGTATGCACGGAATGCGCGCATGGGAGCATGCACAGGAGGATGCTCCTTTGTGGGACGTGCTCTGCATGTGCTTATGCAGTTACGAGTGCGACATATGGATGTCATTTAATTTAATGTCATGCTTGCTTGCTTGCTTGCTTGTGGCATTTGTTCATGCCACCACGGCAATCACCTCAGGACAGCAATCATATGCTTCAAAGTTCCGGCCTTCCTCTTTTTTTCTTAACTGCGAGGATGTACACTGCTTGAGTGCCAATGCGCGCATGAGCATGCACCTGTGAGTATCCACACCCACATGAAAGCCCGGACCCACACACCCAGACGTCCACGTACCTGATCTCATGAGGGAGCTAAGGGGTGGCTTCGCTGAAGAGGGGATGCCGGCAGGGCCTTGAAGAATTGGCAAGAGCAAGGAAGCAATCAGAGGTCAACGTCAGCGATCGTAATTGATCAGCAATATGCACTGTGCCTCAGCACTGATCAATTTCATGAATGGGCTTCATTGAGTGTACCAGCCCGTAATAAGCACCAAGCATATTGAAGAATGAGCTCCATCGAGTTTACTTCAGGACCACTTAACTGACACATCTTTGAAGGTATCATGGGTGAAGTCACAGGCTTGATGTGCATTTCTATCGGTGACGCATCTGAAGTCACAGGCTCGATGTGTTTTTCTATCGGTGACAAAGGTGAAGTCACAGGCTCGATGTGTTTTTCTATCGGTGACAAAGGTGAAGTCACAGGCTCAACGTGTATTTCTGTTGGTGACAAAGGTTAAGGCGCAGGCTCGGTGTGCATTTCTATCAATGACATAAGGTGAAGGCGCAGGCTCGGTGTGCATTTCAAACCGTCCACAAGAGGCCAGTGCAGTCCATGGTCTGATGCCTGGCTTGGCAATGGCGTGGCTGTCTTGCAAGCAAGGCAGGGAAAAGAAGGGACCTTTCCATATCTGGCAACACAATGGAGATCAATGAAAATTGTGCACATGTGCACAAGTGCTTAAGCGGGTGCGCGTGTAGCTTGCACGACACACCCAGAAATGCACACATGCCCACTCATCAAAGGAGCGCACCTGCAGCGTTTGGAGCTGGTGCTGCAGGCGGCGCTTTCTGTCGCGAGGCCCTCTTTGTGGGTGGAGCAGCAGGAGCAGGGGCAGCAGCAGCAGGGAGGTCCTGCTTGTCAGCCTTCCCTGTTTTGGGCTCCTTTGACTCAGCTGCCTTCTTGCTCTTGCTGACAGGCACTGCGCAAACACAGAATACCAAAAAGCATATATTTTGCCAACAAGGACAAGAGTGGATAGGAAATGAGATGCTCCTGCTGACAGGCACTGCGCACGCAAGACATGTAAGTGGCCAAGCTCAGATGTGACCAAGCATTGTGTGCATGTTTGGGCTTCTGCGTCCTTCTACTTGCTTAACCCTGCCATAAGGCGCTGCAGTTTTTGGCTGAAGGCCTGAAGGGAGAATAGGAGGAAAGGAGGGGTAGGCGGCAGAACCGCATTGCGTACCCAGCAGAGCCACTCACTACCCCGCCAAAGAAAGTGAAGCTTGCATTAAGGAAAAAATCAAAGAGAAAGGCTGAGGCACCCCGGGTTCCCATTCCGCCCAAAAAACATTCCTACATGCATGCGCGTCTTTTGTAGGTCCTTGAGCACCTCCTTTAAGATCATGAAGGAAATTGGCCCATGTGATGGTGCAAACACTTGATTGAGTTTAAATGCATACCCCATCCTGTCCCATGTCCAAACAAAGATATAAAAATGTCCTGTCCCTCATTGTAATGGAGAAGATGAAAACCCATTTCTTGCTCTACACGGGTCGCCCTTCTCCTTCAAGTACTTATCCTCTATTTGCGACTGCCCGTGCTTGAGCCCGCCCGAGACAACCTAAAATCCAACGCTAAAGTTCCAAGCTCAATGCCCACGTTAAATTCTGCATCACTTCAAATCTCATCCCTTACTTGTGAGCGCTTGCGATCCCCCTAAGCATTGAAATTTTTTCATATTGAGCTCGACAGGTCCTGCAAAAGTGGCTCTATTCTCAGGTCACTCCTGTCACCATTTTCAGGGCACGTACGCCCCCTGCCCCCCCCGCTCACACACATACCCTCTTCTTCACCTTTCCACCCCCCAATGTACCCTTCCCTTCCCCCTCTATCGAACACACACCTGGGCCCGGGGCGTAGGTGGGGTTTAATGCGCTGGGCCCCTCCCTGCAAAAGTGTTCCCACGCCTCCTGTGATCCCCATGTGTAGGTGTCCAAGCCAGCCCCAAAGCTGGTGGCAGGCTCCTGTGTGTTGTCGCTCGGATCATCGTAGCCAATCCACTTGACCTGGGTGTGCATGCGTGCGTGCGTGCGTGTGTGTGTGTGTGTGTGTGTGTGTGTGTGTGTGTGTGTGTGTGTGTGTGTGTGTGTGTGTGTGTGTGTGTGTGTGTGTGCGCGTGTGTGCGTGCGTGTGTATGTGTGTGTGAAGATGTCTGAGGCTTGTTTGTTTCTCTCAGGCCTTTTGATCCATCATGTGGACCTCAACGTCATGTACAAACAAACCTGAACCATTCATAACCGCTTGAGGGCACTGCTACCAATGAACCATCACCAGACAGCCCATTGGCAGCTTGATCACCCAAATCAAGGCGTGGTGACTCAACCTTACAAAACAATTCCACAACGTTGGGGGAGCCTTTGTGTGTGCACACCCTTCCTACAAACTCGTTACTTCTATGAACAGGCTAGCTGTAAGGCGTCTTGACAAAGAAATGCCCCTTTCCCCCTTTCATCTGCTTCGCTGGTCAGGGCTGTGACTAAAGAGTCCTCACAATGATTGACCCTGAAAGCTGCGACCAAGAGGCGTGTGCATTGTAAAGGTGATCATACAGGGCCTGGTGGAAGGTTTGTCCACAACAATCAATTGCTGCTATCCAGCACTGTGCTACACACTGGTCCTGAGCGCTACGACAAGCATCCTGGAAAATGGGTCCTGCATTGACCTCTTGGACAGCCTGTTGACAAAGTGTTCCTTGTAATGGACAGCACTAGTCCTGAGGATTGCGACGAAAAACTCTGACTGGATTACCCATGTGCCAATTGCACCCGAAGCATGCCCTGACCTGAGGATCGCGACGAACAACTCTGACTGGATTGCCCATATGCCAATTGTACCCGAAGCATGCCAATCATGCGCACCGTGCAGTAACATCCTCAAGATGATCACAAGTCACGTAAGAGAAACCGTTAACCCATAACAGTGGTAAAGACTGCCGTGGGAGATGGCAGGAAAATGTGAAGTAAGCTCCATACATGCCTATTCCCACCCATGTGAATGAGGAGCTCCATCGAGAAGCTCACACTTAATTTTTCTGAAGCAAAGCAATTTTCCTGTGCCAATCTCAGTTCGGTAGTCCGACCTCGGATGAACTCACTAAAGCACAGTGAAACGCAAGAGTCGGATTTGTCTAGGAGATGCACAGGGAGAAACGGCAAACTGTGTTCTCTCAGTTGTTCAGGCTGTTGTTGTTCATCGACACCGTGAATAACCACGAAACAGAGCATTCACAGATCTAAGTGCAGATGTAGTGTGCCTCATAGATGTTGGTGCAGATGCAGTGTACCTCTATAGTGACAGCACAGCAAGCCTCCATGCTACAGTGACAGCAACCCATGTGTATCCCTCCATATGCTTTAGTAATGGAGTATGCCTCCATGCTACAGTGACAGCAACCCATGTGTATCCCTCCATATGCTTTAGTAATGGAGTATGCCTCCATGCTACAGTGACAGCAACCCATGTGTATCCCTCCATATGCTTTAGTGATGGAGTATGCCTCCATGCTACAGTGACAGCAACCCATGTGTATCCCTCCATATGCTTTAGTAATGGAGTATGCCTCCATGCTACAGTGACAGCAACCCATGTGTATCCCTCCATATGCTTCAGTGATGGAGTATGCCTCCATGCTACAGTGACAGCACAGCAACCCATCTGTTGCAACCAAGGCTTACTAGGAAGACAGCATCGCTGTTGTTTCAAACACGGCTAATTAGGTAGAAAGCATGGCCATTTCTGCAAGCGTGGCTTACCAGGAAAAAAGCGTTGTCACTCGCATCTGGGTCAAATGCCAAAACCTGCATATCGCCAAACAAAGTTGTGTAGAAGAGGGATGAAGCCTTGCATCATCAGAGGGCAACGGAAATATCTGCAATGTACACAGGCCAGGCTCAGCCTTGCGCAACCCTTGACCTGCACAACCTTCAATGCGTATTTTTGTAACTACTTCCTTGTGCAATTGCTTGAGTGGTCCTGAGCACTCCATGCCGTGAAATCCACATGTGAGGCTTGCACCAATGCTCACCTTTTCCACTTCGTACGTCTCGCCCCTTCTTGGTTGCTTGCTCCTCCTCTCTGCATCTGCAACCTGCTCTGCGGTGCGAGTGAAGGGCCGCGTGCTCTTTGAGCAAGCCTCCCAAAACCTGTTTGTATGGTAAAACGTGTATGTGTGTGTGTGTGTGTGTGCGCGTGTGTGTGTGTGTGTGTGTGTGTGTGTGTGTGTGTGTGTGTGTGTGTGTGTGCCATTTGATGATATGCATCAGCAAGCAGGCCTGCACATGTTTTGGATCCTCGAGACCTCAGCTCAGCCTTGATGTCAAAGACCTGACCGGAATTCAGGCGTTTAATATTGCTGGCATGACTGCCCTATCAATGTGCTCAGCATACTGCACCACGGGCACTGACCTTGCCCAAACACCCGCACCCCTCCATACGAATGGCTTGTTGCCTCCAGGTTCCGCCATGCCCAGCGGATTTACTTTGTCTGTGTCTGACCACCAACACTTGAGCTGCAATCAAAGTGCACAGGGAGGGAAGCTGCTGGCATGAAAACTGGGGATCATACTGTGCGAGCTTCCTGTAACACTTGTTCATGTGATCCTCATGTCAGCTCCCATAAATGCAAATGCACTCACCTGTGTTTATGAAAGAGGTTCATGCAGCATGTGGGAGGTGAAAGCATGGGTGGCACCTATGCGGAAATTTGCAATTGCACATGCTGCACAGACGCACCTGCTTGTTCTTCATGATGGAGATTTTGATCTTGATGACACCATCTGCCTCTGTCACTTCTTCAATTATCCTAGGAGGGGGAGGTGCCATGGCGATGCCTCAGCTGCCTCTGAGCACTCAGCGTTCTCCTCTCCCTTCTTGAGAGAGTAGGATAAACCACCTTTCTAGGAAAAATAGCCTGTAGAAAAAACTTATTGCCAATGAATTGCTATGTAGGCTTTTGATTCATCAAAAACAGGTAGGCTGAAAGCACGCTGCATTCCAGCGTCACAAGTGGGGAAATTCATGTGCTTTTGTTTCTTTGTAGTTATACATCGCTCCATTGATTAGCCCTCAGGTCAAATCATTTTTGCGAGACGCGCCGAGATGCTGATATGTTGTATGATTTGTATTTAATTGGTTGGCAAAGTTCATTGAAAGGATACAGGAAGAGAAAGAAGAGTTGCGCAACCCCTGCGCAACTGCTGAATAAGCAGCAGGCCTTCCTGGCACCATGGTGAGGGTTCTATTTCTTTTTTGTTGTGCAAGAGAGATGCACCCTGATCCTGCAAGCAGGCTTGCTGGCAAATAGGAACAAAGGCCCAGCGAGAGATGTCATACCGGTAAATGATATCTTCCCTGAAGAGTTCCACACTTCACATTGACCTGCCCTCCATGCAGAACATGAGTACCAGCCTCCTTCCGCCTTCACTGGGCACCCCACAAAACCTCAGGAGGAGAGGGCATGCGCTGCCTGCTTGCAGCAACCTCCCCTCCCTGCGCCCCAGCCACTCGCTGCTCCCACTCCAAGGAATGAGCACCCGTGCATCTGCCCCAGGCCAGGCAGCATCCACTTCAGGCAGCAGCTCAAGGCAGCGATCCAGGAGAAAAGAGGACTTGGTTGACCCTGCCGGCATTGGGGCGACGGGCACTTCAACCACGAGGCTGCAGGTGAAACCTGGTGATTTGTTTGGCAGCACATGCTTGATAGAACGTACTTCACAACTTTGCCATTGGCAACTCAGAACTCCCACCCTTTTAATGCGCAAATAAGCCAACTGTCACAGAAGCTACTACTCATGCAGTCAGCTGATCTTCACCTAGACCCCTACCACATTCAAGCATGCCAGACCTGCCAATGAAACCTACCACTCAACAGATGCCCAGAAAAATAACAGAGCGGCACATGGGCTCTTTTGGCATCCTGAATTCAATCCTAGCAGGGGAGGATTTCAACATGCTTTAGGGCGGTTGAAAAAAAGCATGAGCACAAGAATCTGCTGCTACAGATGTTTGGCTCATTTTGCTGTTGGCCTGCATGCTGCTTGTAAAGACAATGATTGGCATGCTTCTTATTCAACCAATTTGCAAGCAGCCCTGTCAAGCTGTTCCCTGTATGCACATTTCGACTAGGAGCGTGTGTCTGTTTCACACGCACCAAAACTTTTACCATGTCGGCTGATCAAGATACAACATGATTGCAAAAAATAAGCTTTTGTGTGCTGCAATCGAGGCACTTGTGTCCGGACATTCTTTTTCCAAAATGCAAGTCAGCAGATGCAAGACTGAAAGCCATCTGGGAAGCAATCAGCGAGACGTGCTCTGGGTTTCATGGCAAGGCTTTCAAAGCTTCCATACGCGAACTTTTATACGCGCCAGCATTCATAGCACACCCTGTACAAGCCTGTACACCGGTGGAAACTAGCACACCATGGAAGGCGATACCTTTTTACCCTAACAGGCGTAGGTTGCAGACACCAAAGGCCACCTAATGAATCAGTCGATTGCTAGCCTTTTCATAAAAAAGGAGGAGTTTGTGTCAATGCCTCAAAACAGGTGCAAGGTACTGTTTGCAAAAGCCTGTGCTCCACTGCACGCTGTTCCCTATACGTCTTGGACAAGAATGTGACCATTTCTGCAGGGCCAGTTTGGTGGTGTCTCCCGCAGCAGGTACAAGGTCTGCAAGGGAAAGCCATCAGTAATAAAACCTGACCTCCGCAGTCCTTTTTGATAATGAGCTCAGGACCAGGATGGTGATGGTCTCCCTTTGCAGGTGCAGTACTCTCTCTGTGGAGCAGCTCTGCCTTCATCATCCAAAACGCCCGATTGCAAGGTTCCTTTCCTCTCCACTCGTGCAGGTCCAGGGTGGTGATGTCTCCCCAGCATGTGCTTGACCCTCCCTGTTGAGTACTTGTTCACCATCCAAAACGCCGGACTGCAAGGTTTTCATACTTTTCCTTCCTTTTCATGCCACTTGTGCAGGACCGGGGTGGTGACGTCTCCCTGAGCAGGTACATGACTCTACCCGTGGAGCAGTACTTTGTCTTGGACCCCTCGCAGATCCGGCACATAGGCAACAACCGCTTCATGCTGAAAGTGCCTAGGATCAATGTGAGTCACATGTTTATTGTCGTGGGTTATCTTTCTTTTGGATATGAAGCAACGTAGATGCATGAGCGCCTGATACTGATGATACCGAGGATCTACGTGAGTTTTGGGCCAGGGCTCGCAGATAGCTGAAGGGGCTTGTGCTTGTGTCTCTGTGTTCATGTGTGTGTCTGTGTATTTGTACATTTTGTGTGTGTGTGTGTTACAAACTCAGATGCGTGCACGTGGCTTCATTGGGTCATGCCGCCGTTGCTGAGGACTCATGCCTTCCGTCCCAATCGTTGTCTCGATCATGGACGCCCAATCATTGCCACGTCTTGATGATGGACGCCCACTTCTGAGTTTATAGCAGGCCAAAGTGTTGCCAGCTAGCCTGAAGGCTTCCACTGAGAGTGTTGGTGCACCAGATGCTGCTGGTGCTCAAATTCATTTCTCAGCCACCACAAGCTTGGGGTGTCAATACCATGATTCAATGCCAGTTGCCATTTCCATTATCCCATGCCTTGGTCATGGTCAACGTCCATGCCAATGTCAACGTCAACGTCAATGCCGCTCTCATAATAACTCCCGGTCAGAGCACCTTTTGCCCTTCCACTCCAAGTGCAGCTCAGGCTTGCATGCGTGCACACATGCATGACTAGCAGAGTTGGTCCGCTGTGTCTGGGGCCTGAGCCCAAGCTGTGACCAAGGATCCCATGTACACATAATTTCCAAGCAGGCTACACCACATGGTACAACATGCACGAATATTCCATGCATGCACCGGCGATTCTGTCTGCTGTGTCTCGGGTCTGAGCTCACGCTGTGGCCAGCAATCCCATGCGCTTTGTGTTCGCGCGTTGCAGGTGACAGGAACAAAGGCCTCCAGTCAAACGATGGACTGCTTGCTTGAATTTACTCGGGTGTACTCCATCCACGTGTATTCTGTGTATGCACCGGATGCAGATCTTCAATGCGTGGCTGGAGCCTGAGGTGGAAATCGTGACCACCTCCTCAGCATCGCCCCCCAAGGTGGTGCTGCAGGCAGAGAACTGCCGCATCCGGTGAGCGCAGGAAACGTGCAGATGCTCCTTTGCACACGCACAGTGTCTGTATGTGTGTGTACGTGTGTGTGCAAGTGCATTTGTGGGACAAGAAGAACATAGCCATATGCTTTGCAGCTGTCTTGCATACAGAAGGGTCCAGCTGGTCAGGGAGCATTGTTTCTGAAACCAGAAGGCAGCTCAGTCCAATTTGTTAGTCAGCTATTTGGAAAGCAGGGTGGCAAGCCGTTCCCATGCTGCTCATACCTGGGAAACAGCACACTCCATCTCTCTAAATGTCCTTGTATGTCTTACAAAAGCTGCCCTGACTTGTTAGCTAACCCACCATCATGTGGTGCTTTGGCAGCAAGGTCATTGGTACTTGGGAGGCACAGAGTTCTGGTTCGAGTGTGATGTCCTTTATCTTTGTGATTTATTTATTGATTCCTGTCCTTTATCTATGTGATCTACTTACTGATCTTGTCCTCTATCTTTGTGTCGTAGTGGTTGCGCAGGCATAAATTTTGGGGAGGCACAAACTCATGTGATCTATGCAGATTTTTCATGGAGGTTTGCATTCTGATCTTGTCCAACTTCTGTGTGTTGCAGTGGCAGTGAGGGAATTGAGAGCTGGAAGCTGGACCAGCGCTTCTGCCTATCCTTTGTTACAGAGCTCACTTGGTCCTCAGAGCAAAGGTAAGCATGAGGGCGCAGGCCGGGTTTACCGATGGCTTTTGCTTTGCAAAGCTTTCGCAAGCTTTGTGGCAGAGCTCACCCGTCCTCGGAGCAAAAGGAAGTGTGGGGGTGTACACAAGTGCAGTTGGATAAAGGGTGTGCCATATACATATATGCCATACATATATATGCCCTGGGCATTTGGTCAAACAGGCTCAAAAGAACAGGCCTTTATGGCCCTCTCTAGAGCCTCATTTGACAGACGCTCAACCCAACCATAGGCATAAAGCAACCCAAGGAGGAGCTGCTTTATTTTGCATTGTGCCTTTGGTTGTCACACTCAGACAAAATGTTAGCTGCGCATGGCCATGCAGGATGGGGAGGGCCCCAATGATATGGTGCTCATCGGCATGACCTTTATCCCAGCTGCTGTGCTTGCATGCCCACCTGTGTCCTGTGTGCATGCAGAGTCCCCTGTTTGCAAGCATACCTGTGTGCATCCCCTGCGTGCATGCAGAGTCCCCTGTTTGCAAGCATGCCTGTGTGCATCCCCTGCGTGCATGCAGAGTCCCCTGTTTGCAAGCATACCTGTGTGCATCCCCTGCGTGCATGCAGAGTCCCCTGTTTGCATGCACCCTCTGCGTGCATGCCCACCAGCCCCCTGTTTGCATGCAGTAAGTAGCCCCCGCATGATCAGGTCATGGGCTTCGAGTTCTTGTTTTCACTCGCTCTCATGGCACAGGAACTGAACAGGGCTCATCTGTGTGGAATGCCCCAGAAACGGTCAGATCCTGATTTGGTGTACAGTAACTGACGCGAGAACCAACAAACATGATATATATAACAAAAATTGGTTGCCTTGCTGTTTAATGCCTCCTTGCCATTGCTGGGCAATTTTTCTCTTGCTTGCTGTTGGTGTCCAATTTTTCTCCTGCTTGCCATTCCTGGCCATGCAGTGTGGATGGCCCCAGCGACAGCTAAATCATGAGCGATACTGGACTGGAGGTGCCTGTGTCATCTCATGTCTTTCATTCTCATGGCCATGCAGTGCGGAAGGCATCAGCAAGGGCTAAACCATGAGCGATACTGGACTGGAGGTGCCTGTGTCATCTCATGCCTTTCATTGTCATGGCCATGCAGTGCGGAAGGCATCAGCAAGGGCTAAACCATGAGCGATACTGGACTGGAGGTGCCGGTGTTATTTTCTCATTTTCAATTTCATGGCCATGCAGATTGGAGGGCCCTGGCCCGGGCCAGATCACGGGCAACGCCAAGCTGGAGGTGTTCTCTGAGGTCATCCCCCCCTTCAACCTGATGCCCAGGTCCATGCTGGAGGTGCGCCTTGCATTCACATCACCCCGTCATGTAATGCATCATGTATCCATCGTTCTTCCAATTGCACTCGATCCACCGCATGCACCCGTCAGCTTTGCAAATGCATCAGTGGGTTTACAAATGTGCTCCCCTGGTCGCTAAGCTGCAGACAACCCCAAAGACCTGCAGCCCTCTTGTGACAGATCCAGGCAAAAGCCGTGCCTCCTGTGAATGATGCCCTTGCCTCGCCTATGCCGAGAGGAGCAGAGTGGTGCCTCTTGTGATAGCTCCAGGCCAAAGTTGTGCCTCCTGTGAATGATGCCCTTGCCTCGCCTCGCTTACGCCCTTGGCGTAGTGGAGCAGAGTGGTGCCTCTTGTGACAGATCCAGGCCAAAGTTGTGCTTCCTGAGGAAAATGAATGCCATTGCTCTCTTTTGAATTAAACGTGCCCTCTCCCCTGTGCTTTTGAGGGTCATGCTCACACACGCACGAGTCACGCTGGTTTTGACTCACCTAAAAGATCAAGCATTCAATTCAACATAAGTTGTACAGCCCCCAGAACTCTTAGGCCCTCACAGATATTGTAAGTAGATGTTGCGCGCGCGCACACACACACACACACACACACACACACACACACACACACACACACACACACACACACAGGGCTCGTGCAATGTGGTGATGGCGGGTCTAGTGAACACCCTGCTGCCGCTTTTCCTGCGGAAGCTAGGGGAGGACTACACGGTGGGTGAGCTTGGTGTCTGTGTCGGTGTGTATATGTGTGTGTGTCCTTGTTTTGTCCTGAATTTTGAATGACAAGTAGGGTGTGATCCTCCGGATCACAAAAAAGGGGGGCGGAGCCTGTGCTTCCATTTAGAGTAACTACAATGAAGAATGCAGGGGGGCGCAGCCTGCAACCCCCGCTCCTGTTTACATGCATTAGCACCTCTCAACTCCTGCTCACATCCTCAAAGCATTGAAGCATATCACCATGCAGGTCAGAACTCCTGTGGGCAAATGGAAGAGATGTGCATGCAGTGGAGGAGATGTGCGAGGGGAGGGTCAAGTGCACAGTCAAATGCTGGGTCACTGGAGTTGTAGCTCTCCTTTAGCCAGCCCAAAACACCAGTCTCCAGGGTGCCTGTTGCTTGGTCCATCCCTGCCTGCAAGCTCAGGTCTCCGCCACTCCATGCCAGCTCTCTTGCAAGGCGGCAGACAGCGATTAAATTGTATCGATATAACAATAATGTAAAGTAAAACCTAAGTTTGCATGGACGGAAGCTTCATCAGCGGAGAGTAAACTCGGCTTGGCAGGTTAGCTTGATCGAGCATCCGAGGGCAGCTCTGGAATGGGCACAAAATTAACTTCCAATCGTTCAATTCTTATGACGTAAGGTGACCTGGGTGGCTCAAAGATTTATTCTTTCAGGGTGTTGACCCGTTGACCGCAGTGAACATAAGGGGGACTACGCCCCAGGGGGGCTCCGCCCCCAAAAAGTGTCAAGGATTAAACTGCATGTCCCCGTGGTAGGAAGTAGGCAAGCAAACATATTAATGATGTTGGACGGCACATGCCCAGAAACGTGGCAGGGCCAGCGCAGCATGCAGTGCTTGAATCGACACCAGTAGCTCTCAATGGTCTGTCAAGCCCCCACCCCCATCAAGAAGATGATTTTTTTGTTCATTGCAGGATCGGACCTTACCTGACCTTATTTGAGACATGCACTTGTTGTTGTTGTTGTTGTTGTTGTTGTTGTTTGCAATCAAGCAGGCGCGTTCACTCACCCCATGGTGCTTCCTTATGCAAAAATGGTCAGCGGAGCTTGAGAATTCAACATATGGGCAATTCAAAGTTTGTAAACCTTTTAAAAAGGTCGAGCCCGTGAACAGTTCTAAGTTTTTGGGTTGATCATCCCTGTCCGATGGTGCTTCCTTTTGCAGAAATGGGCAGCGGAGCCAGAGTACCGAGAGGCACGTGCGCAGCGGTCCATGCCCCTGAACTCACTGGAGGAGGCGCAGCTGTAGGATGGGTTTTTAATCACTGCAGGAGGTGCAGCTGTAGGGGAGGGTGAGAGCAGCAAGATGAGGAAAATCCCGTTAAGCTTATGCTGAGGCGCATGAAAAGCGCACCTGGTACACTTGCAGAGGGCATAGATTGTGGCTCAGGACGGTACGGTGCACTCACAGAAGATGCATCAAGCGTGCTGATGGATTGAGTGCTATTAGGTGCCTGCCACAAGAGGAGCGGGACATGTCCTGGAGACTGACAGTGTGGTGTCAGGCTCCATGAAGGAGCGACTCTTTTTTGACACAGGAGTTTGAGAGGCTACGAGTGAGCATGTCGGATGTGGGCAGAACAAGGCTGTTTGATCCTGTCCCACTTGGTGACGTGCATATGGCCTGGAAGAAGCCTCCAAGGGCATGCAGAGCATGAGCAACGGGCATGGGCCTGAGCATGCGCATGCACGTGGGCAGCAGGCATGAGCATGGGCTTGCACAGCGTGTTGGGCAAGGTTGCTGGGAAGGGGCCCCTACCTAACAAGGAGCTCAGCAGTGGACGATGCAACAATGCACCTGGTCATTAATGTGTTGTGTGTGTGCGTGTGCGTGTGTGTGCATGTGTGTAGCAGCGTCCATTGCTATTGACAGGAGCGTAGAGTGGGGCCTTTTTGGCGTGAGCAGTTGCAGAGCTCAGCTGTGATTTGATTGTAGGGTGCTGATACGCTGCAGAGCTTGGCAGAGCTTTGATTGCAGGGTGCTTGAACGAAGGGAAGCCTGCGGACCACATATGCAGAGTATGCATGACGGTTGGGCGCTCATGCAGATGCCCTGACTGAACACATGACGCCTGCTCCTTGCCATTTTTTATGCCTTCCAACTGACCATACCAGAAAGTGTTTTAAAGTGTTATCTGGCATGAACAAAGGTTGAGTAGGACCTCGTGTCAAGGGAGTGTAAAATGATGGAGTTGAAAACCTTTGATGGCAATTAGCAGGCAATGCTGGAGGGGCCACTAAATAATGCTCTGCGACATGCTAAGGATGGTAGCTCGCCCTCCACCTTGCAGGATCTTACATGGATTGCCTGCAGCTTTTGCCCCAGCTACTGTACTGATTTTGGTTGATGTTTCTCGTCCGCATAATTATTCCTCAAAGGTGTCAGAGGCAAGTTCCTGAGTTTCCGGGCTCGGGCATGTCAGGGAACTGAGTTCATGCATGCTAGGAAATTGCTTTGCTTTTCAAAGGCAGCAAGCAGATCACAGAAGGGACAAGGTGCCACCCAAGTGGGCGCACGAGCGGTCCTTTCTCATGTACCATTATTACAATTTTGGGTTTTCCTGAGGTGCTCCTTTTTTGTTTTGTGTCAGGTGCCTGGCATTCATTTCTTCTAATTTGACAAAACGTGTGACAGAAGGAAGGAAGGCAGACTGAATGTGGTGCTCGGACCGTATTCAGCTCAAGCATTTTTGGCTCAGACTCCGCCTTGTCCTGAAATCATTGAGCTTTAATGGGGGTAGGGCGCAAAACCCCGTCCGCCCCTAATTTTGATCAGCACAGCAGCCCAGCTGTCGGCAACTTCCAAAAATGTTTTAGGTGCTTTTAGGATGGGAACAATTGGGAAACTAACTCTTTTCAACGGTGCTTGGCTGCTCAACTTGCTGATCACTGGTTGCCACTGGCAGTTTTCGGAATTTCCCAAAAGAACTTGAGGATAGGGAAGGGCTACATTACATTACATTTAGGGAAACCTAACCTTCAGCCAGGTTAGGGGTTACATAGCTGTAACTGCATACGTAGGCAGCTTGGCTGAAGCGAAAACGGTGCCTGGAACCAAATCAGTCCAAGCTGGAGAGCAAGGTAAGATCACATCACTACAAGGTTTACAAGGATAAGGCCTTCAGTCAAGAAGTGCGACTGCTACATCACTACATCCACCTACAAGGGCAGCTGAACGGAAGCACTGAGGCCTGTAACCAGACCTGGCCAGACACATGCTCAACTCACAAAACTTGACCTGGAAATAAGAGGCAACAAAATCGTCTTTATTGCGGTCTGGTGTTTGTAGAAGCACGATGTAGGTTATGCTCACAGGCTTCAAAGTTGTTGGATCAGATAAAAACTCCTAACATTTGGTGAACAAAGTGCTGCTGCATATGGTTCGTCAGCATTCGCGAAAATATGCCCATGCTCCATGTTCACTACAATATTAAGCAGTGTTAGGCATTCAGATGGAAGAAGACACAGGCTTCCTCCTCCATAGGCACACTAGCTAGCCTAAATGTTATCAACTGCAAGATCCCCCCAGATAACTCCCAAGTGGGAATCAGAGAATTGGATGCCCATTCCCACAGTTTGGAGACCTGACGTATCCCCCAGAATGAGTTACAATGGGGTTTGACCTGCAGCCAGGTAGTCAGAGTCCCATATCTCCTGGGAGGGCCCCATGTTGCTTTCATTGCCTGTGCTATCTTGCGCGCTCAAGCTCGGCTGTCTTGGTCTGTGCTTGCTCCTTGTCTTTTCTTCACAGCTCCTCTCGTGTTCTGCTCTAGTGCTGCTGCTCCCGCTGCTGCTCCAGGAGAACAAGAACAAAGTATATCAGTCACAGCATTTCAGGCACGCTGACACGAACTTGGCTATTCCTAGGACATCAGCCTAAATCATGAAATATCTGAGACGTAATGCACTACTTTGGGGTGCAGGACTAAAGAGGCGCTGGGACTAAGTGCGCAGGTTTGCTAAATCCTGATAATGGCATTCCAGGATAATTTGCTCTTCGTCTTGAACAGTGTGTTGATCGCATTTGCTGCAAATTTTAAGCTCGCGTGGGCACCTTGTTTTATTATAACTTGAGGACAAGAGGCACTCCTGAGTTTCAGCTCCTTGATTTTTCCCTGGCTCATCTTAAACATCTCTCAAGATAAGGCTTACCTATAGTATACTCAAGCCACCTGCTGGTGCCCTTGCAACAAGTGGTTGGCTTGTTCATGGACTCCCTGGTGACACTGCAGCCTGAGCTTTAATTTGAAGTTGAGGTGCCCTGTTTGAAAGACAGGCCAGGTAGAAAGGAAACGTGTAGAGGGAACCTTTCCTTATTGCTTGCAGTGCAAGTTGCAGTGTACAGTTGAAAAAAAGAAGCATTATCTACTTTGGGAGTGAGCACTCAGCTGGGTCAGGGTGCTCTCCTGCCTCTTTTGAAAGATCCAACTGAGCTAATCTAGGGGAGGAAATGTGGCTGTATGCCTGCTAGCTTTAGTTAGCAAACCTTTCTCGATGGTTACAAATGTTACAACCTTTCTCAAACAAAAAAAAATCATTTCTAGTAGCCCTGATGCAGTACTAGTCATTCCAATAGCCACCAGCTCTAAGTAACCAATAAGGACTCCTTAACTCGGAGTAGAGGGTGGTGCAGGGTAAGTTTGGGAGCACTCAGTGTCAGCCAAAGCCACGCTACCTGCTTCCAAGGTCAGCACCCTAGCCAGCTCCACCCAGAACAGAGGCACATCCATCTTACGGAGATCAAATTTTGTGAAGATACTAGGCCCAAAAATCAGCTTGAGGCCCCAACTTGAAAGCAGCAGCACTGCAACCTCTGTCACGATCTTTCGAGGGCCTCAGCTCTAGTCGCCCTCCATACCATTTTGTTAGGTGTGGGTGGGGTCATCTACACCCCTCACACTTCAAGGCCCCTTAAAGAGCTTGGCTTTGACACTCATAGAGCCACCAAGCTTACTCTGAAACCTAAGGTGAAGTTCATGCCCATTTTGTCCAGTACGCTGACTCAGAACGCATGATGTGTTCTCTTAGCAGGAGGACTCTTGCACACCTGTTCTTACTTTCCCTTCCTCTTTCACAGAATTCCTCTGGGCGAGTCTGATGCGTTCTACTGTTCCTGAAAGTATCTTTTATTTCTTGCAGAAGCGACTCGCTTAGTTCGGAACTAATGAGACTTGACTTTTTTGCAAACTCATGAATGTTTTTTGTACGGCTGGCACAGTCAAGCAGGCAAAGCAGACAAACTACCTGGCTGAAGGTCAAATCCCATTGTAACCTTGGAAAAATCAGGCCCCTAATGTCCTCTTAATTCATAACAGCAGCAAGGATAGGCAGTGATTAATTTGGGGTAGGGGTCTGTTAATTTTTTTCAAGTCCCAGTTAGATGAGTGAGCATATTTTTGGACAGGTTTGGTTACAGGTCCCAGCGTTTCAGCTCAGCTGCCTTCGTCTGAGGATCAGCGGAGAAACCTTTACTTACCAAACTTAGTCTTTCCTGGAGTGTCCTCCGTGAGTGTGGAATCGAACCTATCCAATTTAACTGGTTCAGAGCATGTGCACGTTTATATGATTTTCTCACCCATTGCAACAGCGCTCTACTTCACAAGGTTTTTCATGCTGACATCTCCCTCAGCCCCAGGAATTCCTCCTGCTGGACATGCCATCTATTGTCTGCCATGAATGGCTTGCATCACGCCCATTATTTCCAGCAAAAGATACGCTCTGCTGATCATTTGGACTTGAGTCTGCTTGTTGTGGATCTCAGGTCTCGCCATCTTACATATTGGAGACAATTTTCTGGTTACGACCCACGAGACACAAACAGCAAAACATTTACTTACCATCATTGGTGAGCTCTCCCAACCAAGCCTGCACACGTTACATATTATCCTTATATTCTGCCCAAATATTTCTACTTGGATTTACCTAAACGCATCGTCCGCAGTGTGGCTCGATTTCGCCTTCATGTCCATACCTTGAAAGTCGAGCAGGCCACATGGGATGATGCTATTTCCCCTGCATGGGATCTATGTGATACCCAAGATGATGTGCAGTATGAGCAACACGTTCTTTTCAAAAGCACTGCCCATGTTTGTTCTCTTTGGCTTAAATATGCTCCCTTATTTTCTGATCCTCTCCTCTCTTTATCTCACTCTTCCAATAGCGTGGCTCCCTACGTGCCTGGCATTCACCATGTACAGAAAAGAAAAGAAAAAACTACGTAGGAAGAGTGACTCTCCCTACATCAATTGAGGAAAAGGAGACACATTGGCTCATAAAGAGCCACGAGCCCCCTCCACCACGAGAAAAGAAAGAAAGACAAAACTAATGTGGATCTGGAGGGTTACTAGAAGCATGTACAGTCTTATGATATATCTTTTTTCTTAAATCAAAACAATAACAAGCTTTTTCCTTTTCTCTACCTACGTCAAGGTATTCCTCATAAATTATTACGCAGTATGTCATGCATACGCCTTTCCGTTCACAACCTTCGGGTGGAAACTCAACGGCATCCTGGTAATAGGTGCCCATACGAGCTTAGAATTTGCAACAAATGCGATTGGCACACTGTTCAAGACGAAGAGCACGTCATCCTGGATTGCCCATCTCAGGATTTAACAGAACTGCGCACTCAGTTCCAGCACCTATTTAGCTCTGCACCCCCAAGCAGTGCATCACGCCTTAGAGACTTCATGAACCAGGCTGATGTCCTAGGATTACCCAAGTTCGTGTCTGCTTGCCTGAAATGCTGTGACTGAGCTTCTAGCTCATTTTGCTTTTTAGATTGGACTGGTTTGGTTGCAGGCACGTTTTGCTTCAGCTAAGCTGCCCCCGCAGGCAGGTACAGCTATGTAACCCTTCCCCCTTTTTCCTTTCCTACATGAATTATTGTTTTTTATGAGCAGGCTAGTAGTCAACCGTTCGGACTGGAGGCCCTCTTTTTCCTGTAACCTTACCAAACTTTCAAGTTATTCACCTCATTCCTTTCCTCTCCTTTTTCTTATATAGTGCCTACATCCATTTCTTTTAGATACACTGATTGATTTTGTTCTCCAGGTCAGGCTGAAAAGGTTACAGGAATTTTCTTTTGCTCCAGCTAAGCTGCCCTCGAAGGTAGGTACAGCTACGTTATCTTTTACTTCCATCTTCCTGATTTTTCACCCTTTCATTGCCGCCTGCTCTTGCTCTTGATAAAAGTAGTTTTACAGAGGATGAGATGATGCCAATGGTCTGATCTGTTCATAAGCCATGTGAAGCATAGCAAATAGGCTATGTTTCAATCATCGCCGGTGCACCTTCGGCCAGGGAAAAAAAGAAGTAAGGACATGCCCAGCTAAACTTGTTGCCCAAGTGCACAGCTGCCCCAATGAGGGGGACCACTATGGTGGCTTTAAATCTCAGCCGGACTTCACTTTGAGGTCACAGCAAGAACCAGCCAATAACACAGCGGCAAACAGAGCACGTTCTGCACTAGAGTGGACGACACTCAAGCACTGTTTTCCTGAGGCTTGATTGCTGATTTGGGCACGACCTGCAGGCCGGCAATTCCACCACAGATGCAGCATCAGGGCCGCCCTCTCCTGCGAGCTCCACATGCCTGTGTGCATCTTATCTGATTGCAACACACATCGAGGGACATACTCACAAGCACACAGCAGCTACAGTGCTCTGCTGTAGATTTCAGCGGAGAATGGGGTGAGAATCATAAGATGGCAGTGTGGCCTCAGCTCGCCCTCCTGTACCCTAGCATATTGCGCATGCAGCCACGTCTGTTGTGTCGTCAATTTGTGCTTGCATGAGCGCGCACATTCCAATACCCAACAAGATAATGGACAGAGCTTGCAGCTGCAGGGTACACTTGCCCAGAGTGAACAGCCTCAGCTTGCCCCCCTGGATGCAGTGCCTGCTTGTGGCCAGGAGGCCTGAACTACATGAAGACAGAGGCATGCTTGCTGCCGCTCATACCACACCCGAGCCCAGCACGCATGAGCAGGCGGCTCCAGTTCTCCCTCTCAGAATGTAAAATGGTACCCTCTCAGAGAGCAACACAGGATGGCTCATGCTCCCCCTCAGAGAGTGGCAGAGTGCGGCCTTGGTTCCCTCATAGAGAGCGGCAAAGGGCAGCCCATGTTCTCCCCCAGAGGGCGCCAGAAGGCGGCCATGGTTCTCCCTCTCAGTGAGTGGCTTAGCTGCTGTCAGCTGCTGCAGTGGAGGCAGCCTTCTTGGCCCTGGCCTCTTGCAGCCTGCGATGCAACAAAGCGTTGCAAGGAAAGCAAACTGAGAGACTGTTCCTCTTAGGAGAATGGCAGTCCTCTTTGCCTATTGCAGCCTGTGATGCAACAAAACGTTGCAAGGAAAGCAGCTTGAGAACTGGTCCTTGTTAAAAGCATCGAGTGGCAGCCCTCTTTGCATTGGCCTCTTACAGCCTGTCATGCAAAAAAGCATTGTAAGGAAAGCAAATTGAGGGACTGGCCCACTTGCTCCTTAGGGGCTTCTACAAAGAATAAGAAGAAAAGAGGTACTGGAGGAGGGCACATCAGGGATGGCAAGGCGGACGCGTACAGGGCAGCGAGTTTTCAGCGATTCTTTCTTGCAGTGCTGTTCAGTCCGTGCAGCAACCAGTGAGGAAAAATTACAGTTACAATTCTGCGCAGGCCTCGGGCAACCCAGAAACATAAAAGTTGGCTTGATGCAAAATCATGGGTACAGATAAATAAGGCAAGTAAAGCAGGGATGGGTACTGAATCAGGAAAGGTAAGGAGGGCAGAGGGGGACCCTCGCCTGCTGGAAGGCCCAGGACGAGCAGCACTTGAGCACATGCAGTCAGTGTGGAAGTGAATAAGTGGCATAACATGAATAGATAATGGCATATAGCGCTATGCCTCACATCTTCTAGCACTGCATAGCGTTAAAAAAAACTACTGTAGGCCACCATTGTAAACCCCCTTTCTAAACCCCCCTTAAAAAACACTATCGCACTGTCACACTGTTGACCCATGCCGCTTCTTAAAGACCGGCATACAGCGCTATATGAGGGTCTTCTACAGCGATGTAAGCATACAGTACAGCATACATACAGATACATACATACAGCATACATACAGATGTAAGCATACAGCGTTATATGTAAGCATACAGCGTTATACATATGTAAGCATACAGCGTTATACAGCGTACATACATACAGCATACATACAAATGTAAGCATACAGCGTTATATGAGGGTCTTCTACAGCGATGTAAGCAAATGCTCACCCCTAAACAATCGTCCTACTGTGCGTGTTGCAATCATGCAGGTAATCAAGAACATCAAACCTTCAGTCATTGCTTCCCCCCCGGGCACAACTTTTGCATGTCAAAACCACACTTGCTTCTGAAAACCCTGAGGGTAGCCTGTAGGCACAGGAAGGCCAATACCCAGAATCCTTTAAAATTCTGTGGACTTCGCTGCCTTCTTGAGTGACTGGTGAAAACATGTGTCGCCCGCGCTTCTCTTTTTTGCAGTTCAAGGGAGGTGCCATGCAAAAGACATGCAGGCACATGCAAACAGAGCCATACATGGAGCACGATGAGCAGGGACAGCCTTTATGCTGTGTCAAATAATGTCACTACCAAGATGCAGAAGAAAAGCATGTGCTCTAGGTAAAAGGATCCCGTGAGGACTGTTAGAAGGCACCCTTTTCTTGATTGTATAAAACAGGTGCATCTTGTACTTGACGGACAGTCCTCTTGCTCTTTTCCCCTTTTGACTAGTGGGGCATGATGCCTGATGCTGTAGCCCATAGTTTGAGCACCCCCCCCTTAAAAGGCTTGAATCAGACACCGGCAGGCATTTGCAATCAAGCCCTCAATTTGTGTTTTGGGAACATTATACCACTTTTGCTTGTGGTGTGAAAAACTGATATGGAACCTTAGCACAGCTTGCCTTACCTTGGTCTCATAAAAGGTCTTGTTTGGCCCAAACAATTATGCGTAAAACCTTACTTAACAGAAGACAGGTAGCTCTGGAGCTTGAAACCTCCCCACTTTCATATCCCATTTCCCATACATACATACTCATGGCACAATTCATGGCACAATAGCGACTGCTTTTTCCTGAAGCATTTCTGTGAACCCATGTTCTTGCTTATCAATCTCTTTCCTTCGAATTGTAATCCTCTTTGAGCCCCTCATTCCCCTCCTAAAGACGCACCTGTTCTGGAAGTCAGCCATCTGGTAGTCTGAATAAGCCATGACCCAGACAGGCAGGAAGAAAATTCCCAAGGTGGCCACAGTTAGGGTGAACGTTTTGCCCATGCTGGGGGGCTCGAACTGCGAGCGTATTCACATCACCAATTTTAACTCTTGGAGGAATTTAAAGAGATTTCAAAAAAAGCAAAACAAACATCTCACCTTCAGTGTACAGGCAGTGGTGAGATAGCATGGACTGCGCATA
Organism: Dunaliella primolecta; assembly: GCA_914767535.2. Taxonomy (NCBI): domain Eukaryota; kingdom Viridiplantae; phylum Chlorophyta; class Chlorophyceae; order Chlamydomonadales; family Dunaliellaceae; genus Dunaliella; species Dunaliella primolecta. The sequence goes on along the minus strand of OU611754.1, from coordinate 14,695,617 downwards.
GATTGCATTGGTGGCAGCAGGCTAGCATTCCCACCGATTATCATGCAACTCTTGCTATTTGGCATGGGCAATGCCAGCTATTCCAGGTGAATGAAGTATAGCATGCAGCATAGTCATGCCAGTGGATTCATGCGTGAGTGCATGTGTGTGTATGTGTGCACGCGCGTGTGCGAGGGTGTGCTTGCAAGCATGCGAAAGTGTGTGTATGTGTGTGCTTATACGAGTGTGTGTGCGCGCGCGCGTGTGCACATGCGTGCATGCATGTACATGCATGCGAATATGTGTATGTGTGTGCTCATGCAAGTGTATGTGTGTGTGCGTGTGTATTTGTGGGTGTTTGTGAGTATATGTGTGCGTGTGTGTGTGTGTGTGTGTGTGTGTGTGTGTGTGTGTGTGTGTGTGTGTGTGTGCGCGTGCGCGCTTGCGTCCGTGCGTGTGCGAGCATGCGAATGTTTGTGTATGTGTGTTCATGCAAGTTTGTGTGTGTATATGTCTCTCGTGTCAGGGATGCCTACATCCAACATCCTGTGTTTTTTCCCTTTCTTTCCTCTTGAATTGCAAGTACATGTACGACCCAAACAAGGGGAGGCATCGAACATGATGGCACTGTTCCCTCCGAAGAATCCAGGAGCTCAAACAGACTTGCACTATAAAATGAGCAAAGTGTCATCACAAGTCCATCTCAGGAGTCATGCGTACTTGCATCATAGGTGATGATGCAGTTCTGTCTACTTTGTGCTCACTCACGTTATGAGGCAGGCGGACAGAATTATCCCCAAACACATGATCCATGCTGGTGTCAGGCTTGGGAACGTACACGTCTGCCATGGAGCGGGTGTTCTTGGGCTGGGAGTTCAGGACCCTGCCCACGCCGCGCCTCAGGAGCGCCATCACCATGGTGAATAGTTTTCTTTACTTGATTTAATTAATAATTCACAGCCCTGGAGGTCAAGTAAAGACTGGTATTCAGGTTATTTCAAACCATTCAACGCGCTGCGCAGTTTAGAAAATACCAAACATTGAATTAATCTATTTCGGTTAGTTTAAACACGGTGCCTTGGACGTCTGGAAGCCCTTGATGATGGAGGTAGCTCCAATCTATTGGAGCCCGGCATAAGTCCTGAAAGAACCCACAAACAACTTCTTCTTTACGAAGACCCTCATTGCTCAAGGGTCATGTCGCAAGGTACTGCAATTGTTTGGGTCCACTGGCCATAAAACATAAAAAGGCTGTGAATGTTGCCACTAAATACCAACTAATTTAGCGCATCAATAATGTCGCAATCTAAGGTGCATCTGTCCATTCACAGTGCAAGGCAGCAACAGCCTCCAGAGAATGCTTCTTTGCATTGGCTCCCCTGCAAGGCTGGGCAAAGCTGTGACGCGGATGTAGCCAAGTTCTTCAACCCAACAATCCAGGTCCTGAAACCGGTTGGCGAAGAGCCCCAAGGAGGTGGGGTGTTGCCCAGCTGTCTCAGTCAGTACAGCCAGTCATGCACCTCTACCCACAGACTCCTCACGTAGCACAAATACCATATTTAAACTTTTTTTCAATGCAGAGGGTTCCAGCGTCACACAACCGCTACTCGAAGCCAGCTTCAGGGGGCGACAGCTGCGAGGTACAACCATTTGAAATTGTAGGCATACCGGAAGGCTTGGTACACCTTCACACAGCAAGTTAGCATGCAGAGCATACTTAGAAAGAAACATGGATATCAGAGCGTCTGCCTTTAAACAAAGTGAGCGATCCCTCAGACAGAAAAGCAAATGTTGTGCTCATGCAGGTCAGAGACTTGTTTTGCCGCCAGGGTACAAGGGCTTCGTCACAACTGCGGGTGCTCCAAGCTCTTCCATACAAGGGTGTACAGGTGCTTGTTTGCACTGCCTTTGACCTGTGTCATTTCTCTTCGTGCCCCAGCAATGCTATCACCTTTCATTACCTTTCCGCAAGATTCCCTTTGCAAGATGATGCTTGCCAAAGAAGTCTCAAGCTTCATCATATTTCCAGGGCAAAATTTTCCGTCGTTAATCTGGACCATATTAGAAGCAGGAGCAAATTGAGCCTTGCTCACCCTCACACTAAAGCTGCTTCAGTGAAGCAAACTTACAGAGTCTTAGAGGCTTGTGTGCCAGAAGAAAGGTTGTTAGGCATTAATAAGCAAACAAGCAGCCCAAAATGGAGAGGCCCGCCTAGGTCTAATGCAGGAGAACATTGGAGGTGCAACTTGTTGCTCAACAATTGCTTAGAATGAAATCTGTCGCTGGATCGCATTGTATGAATGCAGTTGCACGTTTGTGGAGCTGCGAGGCACAAGCAACAAGTGATTCCAAAAAGCTCAAGACTCAGACTCAAACACCGCACTCAAACATAGCAAGCTTGCGCATATTATCCAATAATGGCAGCAGACATGGTGTGACAATAATACAACAAGATCGTAGCGGGCGAAGTGCGCAGGAAGCCAAAGGACCAGGCCCATTCCGGTGGCCGGATGCCACTACGGCACCTTCCTATTCCTATATTACAGAACGGGCGGACTTACACACCATATCCATATCAGCCTGTTATTGTTCATCTAAAAATAGTTGTCCATTTCTCTGGGATTGATTCCCGTCCACTTTGGAGACTACTTCTGATGTCTGGTCTCCAGTTTTCCCGTCTGTAAATTCAAGTCCAACATTCACTTCAAAGCACTTAACTTCAAACAGAACTGTGCCCCTTTCCAGAATTTTTTTAGTGGCTGTTCATCCTGTAAGTAGGGATGGGTAACCAGCTTGCCAGGCCTTGCTCAGGCTGTGTGGCTAGACAGGGCTGGTCAGCAAAAAGGTTTACACCAGGTGGCAAAGAGTGTCAACTTGATACCTGGGAAATGTGCGAGAAATGAACAATAAGCTCACAGGTTTTCTTAGATAATAAGGAAAATTCAATGACTGAGGAAGTGTCTTTGGTGAAATTGATAAAAATAGAGTTTTCTCAGTGTGATGTCATCATGAGGGTAAGGAAGAAGCGCCTAGAAAGGAAATGAAAGGGAAGGGGAGGGCTGCATAGCTGTACCTGCCAACAAGGGCAGCCGAGCAAAAGCAAAAAGGGTGCCTGTAACCCAGCCTGTCCGATCTGGAGAACAGGTGCAAAACAATTGAGACTCAGTCACAGCATTTTGAGCATGCTGATACAAGCTTGGCTATTCCTAGGACATCAGCCTGGTTCATGATGCGCCTAGGTTTGCATGAAGAGCTGTTTGGGAAATACGACTGGGGAGAATGGAGTTTCCTGGCAGCGTGAGTCATTGGGGACCAGGGAGAAGCGCCTGGGTGTCAGAGTGCTAAGTCATTGTGGGTTGGGGAGAAGCGCCTGGGTATGCATTAGTATGCTATGTCATTGTAAGTTGGGGAGAAGCGCCTTGGGTATGCATTAGTACGCTATGTCGTTGTGGGTTGGAGAGAAGCGCCTGGGTATCAGTATGCTAGCCGGCGAACTGACGCCCAGATGGGGATGCTGCTTGTGAAGCAAACAAGGAGGAGAAGCTAGGGAAGGCATGGTGTGGCAAGACATATGAGTGCTTGCAAGAGCATGCCTGCAGTGCATGCGCTTCTCGATGTGTACTAGTGCAAGTGGTTGGCTTGGGGTCAGTAGTGCCAGCACTCACCGCTTGCATGCTTGCAAGAGCACGCCTGCGGTGCATGCGCTCTTTGACGGTACTAGTGCAAGTGGTTGGCTTGGGGCCAGTAGTGCAAGCACTCACCGCTTGCATGGCTGTAAAGCAGGCAGGAATCTGCGAGTAAAGCAACTGAAAGGGACTACTTAGTAGGCTGACAGAGACCAGGTTGCAGCTGTTCAAGGAGAGGGGTGTCTGGTGCAGAAGGGTTCTTCCAGCCGATGAGGGCAATGGGAGAGTGTGGGGCAGAGAGGACAGAAAGTGCCTTTTGTCCTGGCTTGTGGCTAACGGTCCATTTTATAAATCTGTAAATCTGTAAATCTGTTCTGGCTTGACAACAGCCGACGCAGTTGAATTCCCCAACAGATGCTTTCAAGACCTAGAAATGTTTGAGTGAATGAAGGCTTCTGCGAAAACCAGGCTCCAAACCATCATCTTCCCCTCCCCTCCAAGCTAAGCCCTACCCACACAGGCCTCGGCTCTTCTAGCTTGGGACTTTTTTGGGGAACTGATACATACATTTACTATATATGTGCACCCTATTTGCCTAAGGCTAAGGCTGCACCCTATGGCGGAAGGCTTGCCTAAGGCTGCACCCTATTTGCCTAAGGCTACAAAAAAAGTGCCAGTGGGCACAGCTGTCAGCATCCTGCAGCCTACCTCCACCACTTCCACCCATTTCTGACGTGATGCATTGCCAATCCAAGCATCCTCCCCCCTGCCTGTTTCTGCTTGTTGCAGTTGCAGGGGGAGAAGACAGCCAGGATGAGGAGGGGGATGACATGGGTGAGGGTGAGGGCAGTGCGCAAGGGCAGCGCAGGCGCCCCTGCAAGCACTGGATTGTGCGCCACACCTTTGACAGCGTGACTTATTGGAACCATGACACGCCGCCCAGCCGGTCGGATTTGCCATGTCGTGTGTTTGATTGGATGGCAGTGGCAAAGCAGGTGTGTGCTTGCTTGGGTTGGAAGCGCGCGCGCGCGTGTGTGTGTGTGTGTGTGTGTGTGTGTGTGTGTGTGTGTGTGTGTGTGTGTGTGTGTGTGTGTGTGTGTGTGTGTGTGTGTGTGTGTGTGTGTGTGTGTGTGTGTGTGTGTGTGTGTGTGTCGCGCTTATAATGGCAGTGGCAAAACAGCTGCTTGAGGAACAACAACAACATGCTACCGGATGGCTTCTGTAACTTTGTTTTAGACGTCCATAGAGTGTGATGCCCGATGTTATAAAAACGAGGTCTTGCCTCTTCTTTCTTATCTAGGACAGAATCCTACACTTGATTATCCCAAGCTGATTGCAACTTGTCTGTGGCACTGACCTACTCCTTTGCCTGCTTGAACCTGTCATCCCCAGGTTCACCAGCCAGTTACAAGGGAGCAAGTGGAGGAGCAGATGCACAAGATGCAGTAATGCAGCCCACAAGAATCATCATGACAATGCAAGGTTTCACTCTTTGTCAGCTTTTGCGCTACATCTTCAATGGAAGAAAGATGATGGGATGCAGTTTTGTTTGGATTGTCCTCTTTTGTTAAGAAGCGGAATACCTTTTGCCAATTCACGTTTTGGGATATTTAAAAAAAGCAAAAGGCCTAGTTTTGTGTGTCCCTTAATGCGTGCTGGTGCCCAGCATAGATTTTTGCATCATGATGATCTGTGTTGTGAAATCCATTATTTTTTATTTGAGTGGGTGTCTGAGTACGACCTTTTTGTCCATTCAAGCTTCCATGCTCCTACTGCCCACACCCTGCATCGCTTTGGAAAGCTACAAACTGACCAGCAAAGGTCTACCAAACTTGCACAAAAGCTCCATACCCATTCAGTGCAATATGTGCACAAACTTACCACATCTACACGTGCCATTGAAAACAAGAACGCCCACCATTAATCTTGTGCCCTGGAGCCACGTGCTGCCAGAAGCTCACCAGACCCACATCAATGCTACGAGGTCACAATGGGATTTGATGTTTTGGCTAGCCAAGTAGTTTGGCTGCTCGGCTTGCTAGACAGTGCCAGCCAGACAGAAAGTATCCATCATGGATACTCATGATGAGTTGGAAATAGATTGATAGGTCTCATCAGTCTCTTCTGTATGAAACCCACCTGACCTTCAAAAGATTTGCCCTTAAATTCTGATACGGGAGACGCACAGCCTTTTGAGCCAAAAACAACTTTTCAAAAGTGGACAGCTCCACCCCCCTAAAAAGGTTTTTTAGAATGCTCATTACACAGGTCCCCCCCAATCTGAGGCACATAAGTTATGATGCAAACGTGTATTACAAAGGGCATGGCCAACAACCTGCCCGATTTTCATCAGCCCAGTCTCTAATCCTCTCCTAGGCTAGCTATAGAAAAGAAAGAAAAGAAAAGAAAAACTATGTAGCCAGAGGAAACTCTCCCTACATCAATTAAGGAAAAGGAGACACATTGGCTCAGAAGAGCCGTGAGCCTCCTCCACCACAAAGCTACAAAGAAGAAAGCTAATGGGGATCTGGAGGGTTACTGGAAGCACCCGGCTCCAGAACCTGGACGTGAGCCTCTGAGCTTCTGAGAAGCATCATTTTCCATAGCACGTCTAGTGGTAACAAGCTTATGGGCATACTGAACCGAATGGGCATGGAATTTTTGAGAAAGTTTATGGGCCCGTTGATGGTCCAGTCCAAGTTGTTTAAACTGGTTCAAGGCATGATCAGTATAGCAGGTCCCACCAACACCCAGAAGGATAGTGTGGAGAGTCACAACTTTAGCACTAATGAGTTTGCTGAGATCTGTATGCTGCCGCTGTGCCGCCTCTAACTGTTGTCCAGGCCTCATGTCTTCACAGTACTTAATTTCAATCAAGTGCACATGTCACTGGTTTACATGAAGTTGGTGGGGCTGTCTCACGCGGTTGGCTCGTATGGTCCTCTGTGTTGGGTTGTGTCTGCTGCGTAACGCATGGTGTGAGCGAGTGGAAGAAGGAGAAGAAGGAGTGGGTTTGGCTTTATAGGGAGTAATCAGTATGGCATCAGGACGACTGGATGTGAGTCTAGATCTCTTGGAAGTTTTTCTTGGAAAGAGGTAAGGGGGTATATAATTTTGTTTGATGCATGTGCAGGGATTTGAGGGTTGTGCTGCACCAACCTATCACCACTCCCAATGTCCATGTTAGCCAAACCTGCTCCCCAGGGGCTTTTGCTAAGAGCTTTGATGATCATTCTTCCAGCAACAGTGTGGCGTCCAGTTTTCAAGCTGGATATGATATGATTTTGGCAGCCCAAAAGTATGTGGAGTGCGCTGTCTAATTGATGACAGCCTGGGAGAGGGCACAATGGGTTAATGGATCTTTTGAATTGAACCGCATGTTTTTGGTCATAGAGGGTGCCTGTGCGATATTGTAAGACGATGCGCTTCAGAGATGAGGGTGTACAGGGCATGTTTTTTAAGGCATCGCTTTTTTTATCTATGCATGGTAACAAACTCTGACAATTTTGTAGCTGCAGTAGCCGGTGCCGACAGGACTTTATCTCCAGGTTTGCAAGGAGAAGCTTCTTTGCTGGCTTCCTTTCCTTGGACAAGCATTGGTGTCATAACATGGGGTAGATTAGCATTGAGAAGGCAATCTCAAGTTTTTTACAAACTGCCAAACTTATCCTTGATTCCTCCTCCAAGGGCCCCTGGACCTGGTGTCTCCTTTCTTGAAGATGAAGCTCTGGCAGGACTCCTTGGAGTTCGGAACTCCTGTGGCAGCCACATGTGATTTTTGTGTTTTTCAAAAGACTGTGCTTACAATGCACAAAACTATGCCTACTCCATGGACGGGAGGAGCGGCACTGATGCAATCAAGTGCCACTTAATCCAGTGGATTAACTTGTCAGCAAAATATCAGGTACAAGCACATTTTTCCTTGCGCGCTATACATAAAAGTACTCTACCTATCTGGAAAGACTTCTTAAGTTATTGTCCTTTTCTGCCGTCGTATTTTCTCTCTTTTTTGAAACGAGCAATTGCCTTAATGGCTTGACATTTTTGGATAAATGTTGACCTTATAGAGCTTATTTAGCGATGATTTTGTCCGGGGCAGAAAGTTTGCAGCTTTTACTTGCGCCATGCTGTGTTACTTGAGGTTGGCAGCAAATGCTGGAATTGCTTACTGCTCCTTGTGAGTTTCTTTTTCAAACTGCCAACCATCTACGAAGGAAGACCAAGACTTTGAATAACTTGTAACCTGAAGACTAAGTCTTCTGATAAGTTTCAGGAAATTGGCATTGCAAGACAACAACAAACTCTGTCGCTTCTTGCTCTTTCAAGCAGAAAGGGCACAAACAAGCTGGCGTTGACATTGCAGATGAGGCCCTTCAATATGCATGGCATGGATGAGCTGTGATGGTGGTCCAAATATAAAAAAGGTAGAAGCCCTGGTTTTTGGAACAGGATCCATTGACCAGCTGAAGAGCTTGGCACCGATGCCAAGTTTCTGTCATTCCTAAAACATGTGTGCCCATGATAGTGTGTTGACAGGACATTTTAATTCGGACATCCCATCCCAAGATCTTTGTAACCCTTTCCTTTATCCCAAGATCCGCGATGAGTTTTAAGGTGCTGAACTAGTTTACTGTTCATAAAGGAGTTCTCTTCCACTTGTATGTTTGAATGTACAGATGTCCTAGCACTTTTGAGCTGAAAACACTGCCTGTATCATTTAAGGAAAAAGAAATATCTTCAGCTTGGCATCCATCGAGAATCTCTGTGCAAGAATGTGCCATACTTTTCATACTGGCATTCAGTTGGCAATCTATTTTGGGGGATGCACACAACACAGACAAGCTCCGGACTTCAGATTTAAATCGCTCCTGTCCTAGTCATTCAAGCCATCAAAATCCTCATACTCCACCTTCTTGCCTCTCTTTGGCTTCGGCTCCCCAACACCACCCTCCTTTCTTTTCACACCTTTCCTAGGGGCATTGGCATCTTGAGCACCCTGATTCCCCATCTCCTCCTGCACCACAACCTTCCCTGCATGTACTTCTTGCCCAACACCTGAAATAGCACTACCGTTCCCTTGCACCCCTCCATCCTCAGCTCTGCCTTCTCCTGCATGCTGCTCCCCAAAGTTATCCCCTTGCTGTCTGTCTGGCTGCGTTGCAGATGCTTTATTCAACGCCTGCGGTGTCAGCCCATCCGATGGGGCCACATTCTGCTTCTTGCCCCACTGGTTCCACTCGTCCTCCTCTACGTAGTAAGGGTCCACACTTGTGTCTGCAAAGAAAAACAAGTCTGGATATTTTTGAGGAAAAAAATATTTGCAGCCTGCAAAACCCTTCCTTCCTCGAGTGGCAGAAAGAAAAGAAGGGTCTAGTGATGGATGGAGGCACTGCCATAATTATAATGAAAGCAAACGTCACAGCTGCAAAGACAGGCACCACTTAAGTCACAATTCAAAACAGAGGGCACGTTCAAAGCATGCTCTCCATTACACCTAAATAAGATAAATCCTTAGGATGCGCTGCAGGGCTGCACACATCCACACTACCGGCATCTCTCATTCATGTTCCCCCGACACATGCAGACCTGAGATATCAATTGGTTGATGGCATTGATGGATCGTCATTATTGCCAGGCCAACACCCAATTGCGTGGCTCCAAAACCCAGTCAGAGTGGCAGGACAAACAAATGTGCATCTGCTTTTAAAATGGAACAATGGATTAGCGCAGCGCACAAGCGAGGCCTCACTTGGGCAGGGTGCAGACAAGCAAGTGCATGGATGCAAAGGCCCCAACCTCAGACCTGAACCTAGAGGGCGCATCAAAGCAAGGGTAGCACCGAGGGAGCCCTGTCAAATGCACACAAAAGCAAGGACCTGGTTTGGACAGCCCTTGCACACAAGGAAGCGCAACACACTTAGCGAATGACTCAGTGACCCACCTTGCTGCTGCCACTCCTGCTGCGGCGCTGCCTCCCACTGCCCCAGCTCAGCATTCCACTCATAGCCCTCTGGGGGCCTCTCGTTCCACTGCTGCTGCTGCTGCTGCTGCTGCTGCTGCTGCTGCTGCTGCTGCTGCTCTGGTTGCCCGCCGTAAGGTTCAGCATCCTGGCCTGGCTGTTGGTTCAGGTATGCAGCGTCCTCTGCAGGCTGCGCGTAGGGGTCCTCTTGCCAAGGCAGGTACTCCTGCGTGAGCAGGAGTGTGTTGTTCCTGCCTGGGTCTATCCAACAAGCTGGTCTTGGGTGAAACCCTTGCTGGCTTGCTAGTTAAGGGACCCTTTCTTGATGCTCGCGGTCTTGTTGGCAATGGTGGTCTTTTCTTTTCTTTCTGTTTGTGTCTGGGTTGACCTGACAAGCTCTGCAAGAAGGCTTGTGTGATCAGGAAAGTGGAACTTGCTTGGCAGGCAGTGCTCTGCACTTGCTTGCCATCTGGTCCAGCTTTTGCGACTTCAGAAGGGTTTGGCATCCTGAATCAAAAGATGAGGGTACAGGCCTTGCAGATTTATCTACATGGTGAACATTGAATTACAAATGAATGATGGCATCTACGACTTATCATATGTGGGCAGTTTATCGGTTGGAAAAAGACCATGCAAAATGAACTGCACACTTACCCATGGTCAACTTAAATGTTCAAGCTGAAGCTTTCAGAACAACAGGCTGCTGGAAACACATGTCACCCCTTTGCATCTCTGTCACAGTGGCAGGGCTCTTTGCTATGTTCCCATTGTAACATGTGCTGTCTGTGCTCCACTCTGAGCCTGATAAACCAGGGCTTTCAATGGAAGCTCTTCTGTTTTTTCATTTCATGTGCATGAGTGCTTATGAGTGCAAATGCTGCCTATGACACCACCATCAAATCCCTGACACCCTTGTGTGAGGCCATCATTGTGACCAAGCAGCAGAGCTGCTGCAGGACCAAGCCAAGCACATGCCTGTCACGTCTGTTTTGTGTGAAGCTGTCACTGTGACCAAGCAGCAAAGCTGCAGGACCAAGCTAAGCACATGCCTGTCACGTCTGTTTTGTGTGAAGCTGTCACTGTGACCAAGCAGCAGAGCTGCTGCAGGACCAAGCTAAGCACATGCCTGTCACGTCTGTTTTGTGTGAAGCTGTCACTGTGACCAAGCAGCAAAGCTGCAGGACCAAGCCAAGCACATGCCTGTCACATCTGATTTGTGTGAAGCCGTCACCGTGACCAAGCAGCAGAGTTGCAGGCCCACAGGCCCACACAAGCCTGTCACATCTGTTTTGTGTGAAGCTGTCACTGTGACCAAGCAGCACAGCTGCACTTTACACCTGTGTTCATAGCATATGTTCACGTGCTCAAGCAGTAGAGCTGCAGGCCCACAGGCCCACACAAGCCTGCCACATCAAATTTGTATCAAGCCACCACTGTGCTCAAGTAGCACAGCTGCAGGACTAGGCCAATACAAGCCTGCCACGCCTGTTACTTGTATGAGTGCTCTCTAGTTTTTGCAATGCTAATCCAGGAGGGTGTACCTGCATCTTTCGAATGGCATGTATCAATCTATTTAAGAACTTTGTAATTAAAATCCTGAGAATAAGAGCTATCAACCAGCAATATACACATATGGGTCCAGTTGTCAGGGGGAGGAAGGTGAATTTTGGGGACCCCCCTCGAGAATTCTCCTTGGCTACTTGTACAGAATTCTAAATATACCATCGGATTCCTCAGCTCAAGCTGTGCTGGCACCCTTCTTAGCGCTTGAAGCAAAGGGGGGGAGTCAATGTGCATGACTCAGAGTCAGTGCCACGTGTGCACGGGCGTGAGCCACGGGGATGGAGGAGGCAGAAGTACAGGAACTCAATCCAAATTTTCAAGATAGCGATGGCAATGTGCCATTGCATGTAAATGTACAATTTTTGCATGGTGAAGTTGAAGAGGGCAGTTTATGGACTTGCAGACCAGTTGTGGGTGCCTGGCAGGGCAGATATCCATGGGCGTCCACTACTCTGTCATGCCCCATAAATCTACAGCGAGAAGATTTTTCAGTGTAGTGGATATGCAGATGGATGGGGAATCATAAGAGGAACAGACTGGTACCCTTTTTGTTTGGTAGGGGCACTGGAACACGGGAAGGGGGGGGGGGGGGCGGAAAGGATCTGCCAGGACTTTTTCGTGCCTTCCAGAAAACAATTCCCCTCCTTCCTGGCTTATCAGGGCTTCTTGTTTTTCAATGCTTATGAGTGCTTTTGAGTTCAGGTGCTGCCTGAGCCTCACCTACAGCCCATTACATATGCTCCTTAGGAGTCATTAACCCACCCCCTGCTGGCATCAGGCGCAACCGTCAATTGAATCAAAGGCAAGCGCTGCAACCACTATGACCTATCGGATCATCTGCAAGACCCCCTCCCAGTACCTAATGGTACAAGCACATGCACACCTGTGGGTATTTGGTAGCATCATGGGGTATCCACATGTCTGGAAGCACTGGTTGGTTGGAGGGGTGGGGAGGGGTAGGCTCGGGGCCATAGTATGGGGGAGACCTGCAAAAGTCATTAATCAAGGGATGTTCAGGAGAGAAGGTAAGGTTTGTCTCAATGGAGTTGCCATGGAAAAGCACTTGTGCCAAGTTTGAGAAGCTGCATGGATATGCAGAGCAGATACAGAGCAGCTCAAATCAAACTTGTCCCTTGACTTTGTCACAACAAGGAAAACAATCTGCGACAACCCATAGAAATTTGCCTTAGGAGTACAGAAAAGAAACCCCAGCCTCCACGAGCCGTCCAGGGGCAACCAAGGGCTTTGTGAATACAGCCAAATCTATCTTGTGCAGGCTGGCAAGCACTACATACCCCTGTGTGGAGCACCATGATATCATGCTGCTCATATCAGACCTTTCTTTTTCATTTTGGCACAACCGAGATTTCAATACTACGAGGGAAATCCCCCTTTATGAGAAGTGCCATTTTAATACTTTGCCCCCCAACCAGACCTTTTTTTTTCATTTTGGCACAACCGAGATTTCAATACTACGAGGGAAATCCCCCTTTATGAGAAGTGCCATTTTAATACATTGCCCCCCAACCAAGCCCGCAAGGTTACGTTTCCTTTCCTTACTGCTGCACTGTGCTGTGCCTTTGCGCTTAGATTACAAGCATGACTCCATGTTCATCACCTGCTTATACGCTTCGCATGCCAAACAGTCCATTAAGCAAGAAGGTTTTAACATTTGTGCACCTTCAAATGTTCAAGTTATGAAAATCCAAGGGTCCCATGGTCCTGCCAAGCAGACTTTGCGTAACAAACATCCCCTCCTAGCCCGCATCTCCACGCTTTTTTGCGTCTAGCCACCTGCCAATTGCAACAGGGTCTAGGGAGGACATCAAATCAAACTCCATGCTTGTCACAGTTGCAGGCACTGGAGTCTGCTTCTTCCATGCTGGCTCATGCTCAAATGCACTGCTGCACCCACTGTGCAGCTAATGCTGCTATCCCACTCCTCAAGCTTGTCAGCATACCCCTGCACCCAGCAAGCCTCGGTCCAGACTGTTGCTCACTCCTTGCTCAAAAAGGACGACTTGCATTGCGTTGAGCTGCTTAAACGACGACTTTGTTGCTGCTGACCGCTTATGCCCGAATCCAGGTCCCGTCAGAGGTCTGAAAGGGGGCCAAAATGGTCGATGCGCCCCTTCGGGGCACATCCCTCATTTTAATACGAATTTCAGCTTTCAAAATCCCGGATTTTTATACGATCGTATTACTTATACGCGAAAAAGTAAGGTCTGGCTCATATACATATCTTAGCGCACAGTTGCGCCAACTGCTCAGGGGAACGACAGAACTGGTTAGACCTAAACCAAAGGACACAGAATGATACCATGCACATGCAACATGCGCACAAACTTGCATAGCAGGGAAGATGAGGTGCTGGCAGCACATGATGTCTGGGCCCACCACACCATTGGCGGCTGTGGCGACAGCGCAGGAACACAAAAAGGTGCATCGCGCATGCACAGATGAATGATACCATGCACATGCAACACGCGCACACACTCACGCAGCGGGGTAGATGAGTGGCTCGTAGTGCATGACGTCTGGGTCCACCACACCATTGGCGGCTGTGGCATCGCCGCCCGTGCCATCAACAGTGGCAGCAGGGCCCTGTGTCCCCTTTTGAGTGGGGGGATGGAAGGTAGGTGGAGGTGGGAGGGACGCAGGCTTGGCCTCTGGAGGCATTGTCGTCAAGTCTTCGTGGTAATGCTGCAGGAGAGTGACGTGTCAAAATGAGTGAAGGTCGTCACGCTTGTTTGCAGCAAGTTGATGGTGGTTGGAATGGAATGGGCAGCCTTGCGTGCACAGCCCAGTGGAAGGCAAAAAAATGTGTGCATGATGTCAAGCCTCTTAGGAAGTGCTGCAGGAAAGGGCCATGCCAGAGTCCAAATTAGATGTGTTTGTTTGCAGCACACTGAACTTTGCATGTGCAGGCTTGGTTGCATTTGCATACAGTCCCATTTTGGTAATGCTTGCCAAAGGCCAGGTGCATTAAAGGATATGTAGAGTGGCAGAGCTAGATTGCTGTCCTTTAGGAATTGTATTCTATCTTTTAATTTCCTACAGGAAAAGCTGACACCATAGAGCACAGTAAGGCCAACGCTTGAACCTTCCCTCACCCCTTTCCCTCCCTTTTTAACACAACTCACAGGCACACAGCGGAAAGTTTGCAAAGCGTGGCTTTGCATGCCGTTTGCATGCCCTGATCTGTCAGCAATGTTAAGCACTGCTTAGCTGAACATGACTTTGCAAAGCATGGCTCACAAACCAGGGCATGGAGCCTGAAGGATCAGGAGCACCCCTCCTGCCCCCAAAGTCACGGGGTCAAAGGGAGTACATTGGCGTGCAAAAAGCGAGGGATGCAGCTTGCAAGCTCTGTCTACATTAGCCCGCCTTCGTAACACTACTCACAGGGACATGGTAGAATACGCTTTCCAAGTAGTCCACGAGCTCTGACTCCCGGATATTGTCTTTGATGGAGGCGATGACCTGAGAGAGGCAACCATAGAAAATTTTTGGACGAGGGCAGTGAACAGAATTACCTGAGAGAGGCAACCATGGAAAATATTTGGATGAGGGCGGTGAACAGAATTTGAAATTGAGAGGCTTCAAAGAGTCACTTGGCTGAAAGACAAAACCCACTTGCACGCCAGCTCTTGGAGGCTACACTTGTTATAGCAGCTGCCTCAAGCGCAATCTGCATCTACCCTGATTAATTGAAACCCAGGCTGTGGTGCCCTACTTCTTTTGCTTTGTCTGCGTGTTGTCTGCACTAGGCTAACCTTAAAAATGAAACGGGCTCTCACAAACCAAGGAACTCTGCAATACCGACCTTGTTGCAAACATAGTCTGCGTTGGGCTTGTCCTTGTCCTCTCGGACGCGCAGGAACTGCCACGACTGCGATGCCTCCACCCAGGTGCACTCAATGATGCACTTGTGGAAGTTGCGACCATCAACACCCTGAAATGTGCAAAAGAAAAGAAAGGGTGAAATCATGGGGAGACATCATCGCTGAAAGCCTGTGAGGCAGCTGGACAAGTGGACTGCGATGCCTCCACCCAGGTGCACTCAATGATGCTCTCGTGGAAGTTGCGATCACCGACACACTGTGGCGTACAAAGCAGATAGCTAGCATCATGTATGAACATGCACATCAGAGACCTTCAACTACATGCTTTTCAGAAGGCAGCAAGAACAATACAGATTTCAAGTTTAAACTTTAATGCAAGGCAGCAAGAACAGCCAACATGTCAAGTTTGAACTCCACAAAACGGAAGGCATGAGTAAGTACTTGCAAGTTAGCTCTGCAAGGCACTCTCAGTGTCTGTCTGGCAAGGCCTGTAATGTTAAACGATGCATACTTTTAAACGATACACACTCTCAGTGTCTGTGTGGCAAGGCCTGTAAGGTTATACGATGCATACGTTAATGCGATACATACCCTCAGTGACTGTCTGGCAAGGCCTGTAAGGTTATACGATACATACAGTGATACGAAATGTACTCTCAGTGTCTGTCTAGCAAGGCCTGAAAGGTTAAAAGATACATAATCTCAGTGTCTGTCTGGCAAGGCCTGTAAGGTACATACAATTTCAAATCCATGCAAGGATGCAAGGACTGTACAGCAACAATCAACACACTAAAATCACAAGTTTTGTATGGCAATAACAAAAAAAAGCATCATTGCAATGTCTGCCTGGCAACTGTAGCTACAAAATGACTGCAAGGACTGTGTGACAATGAATTCTTTCAGCTCTGCAAGGCAATCATGAGAAAGGAGATTTGTAGCGCACTAAGCTTTGCAAAGAAAGCGCATGCAGCGCACCTGGAGCTGTTGTTGACTGCTCAGCTCTTTGCATGTTTTGCTCACAGACACATCTCGCTCACAGGCACATTTCGCTCACATGAGTTGACTTTGCATCTCACAGCCTGCCTTCATTCCTGTGCCCCTGTTTACCTTGACCTCATGACAGGAAACAATTTTTTCTCTCTCACAAAACCCAGTTATGATCTGATCGTCAGTAACTCATATGACAACCCTGTGTGGAGGATTGCCCTGCATGTTAGCAAAAAGACGATGATGGATGATCACTCAAGTCCATGCCCTCTGCTGCCCCCATTATACTCCCACCACTCCTCTCACCGCACTAGTCCCACTGAAGATGGATGATCACTCAAGTCCATGCCCTCTGCTGCCCCCATTATACTCCCACCACTCCTCTCACCGCACTAGTCCCACTGAAGATGGATGATCACTCAAGTCCATGCCCTCTGCTGCCCCCATTATACTCCCACCACTCCTCTCACCGCACTAGTCCCACTGAAGATGGATGATCACTCAAGTCCAAGCCTTCTGCTGCCTACATTATACTCCCACCAGTCCGCTCACCGCACTCGTCTTACTCTGCTTCTTGCTACCTTCTTGAGTCCACAGCATCATTCTTGGGCAGTTTACCTTTCTGGTTATCCAACCAAGGCTTTGTCCACTTTTGTTGCCCAGGTGTGGGGACAAACAAAGCATTTCATTCGGTTAGCATAAGGAGCCTTCTGGTGAGATCAACAGTTACTGAACCTCCTTGAGTCCAGCTTGCCACACTGTAAGACGACAATGCTTAAGATATTGCTTTCCTACCAGGACGGCCAACCCCCTACTTGCAACGATCTTTCCTTCACAATCCACAGTCCTTTCTTGCCCACACTTTTAGGGATCGGCATTTGCCTACAGCGCTATGTAACGCTTTACAGCGCTGTAGGACACCCTCATATAGCGCTATATGCCAATCTATAGGATGCGGCATTGGCCTATAGCGCAATATAGCGTATCGCGCTATGCACCGCTATACAGCGCTGTAGAAGACCCTCATATAGAGTTATGTGCCAATCTATAGGGAGCGGCATTGGTAAACAGCAAGATAGCGCTATCATAATAGCGTTACATGAAGCTGTTAAAGCGCTGGACAACGTGATGCATAGCACTACATGCCGATCCCTACACAGTCAACATGCACCACGCTTCACATTCCATACATGTTCCCATCTGCCCATGCTGAGATCTTTCACTAAACACTCAACATGCACCACGCTTCACATTCCTTGACAAATTTGCAAATGTGGTCCCTGACTTGGGAGACCGAAATTTCCCAAGTTGACAAGGCAAACAAAAGAATGCTCATGCCTCAGCTTAACCTATAGAGATCGTTATCGCTTAACCAATTGTTGAACCCAAACTATAGAGATTGTGATCACTTACCAATTGTTGAACCAAAACTATAGAGATTGTTGTCGCTTAACCAATTGTTGAACTAAAATGGGCTTGATGATCCATTTCCATGCCATTTATGGAGGTCCTCAAAGCAATCCTCGTAACAATTAGGGAAACCAATTTGTACTTGACTTCATGCTCTCCTGCAACTTGCTCTCATCCTATTAACGACCGACACCATTAAGTTCTTGCCAACAACACAAAGAAGCCTGTTGGGCATGACTTAATGTCTGGTCAAGACACACAGCACAGCTTCTGGGAAGTCCCAGCAAAGATGGAATGAATGTACCTTAGGGAATATGACAGACTGCTTGATCTCCTTCTTGTTCCAATCTTGGCCTCGTTGGAACCCTGGGCCTCTCCTGCCTCTGCTGGCATCCAGCACATAAATGTGGTAGCCCTGCAAACGAGAGAAACAGTCCTGTGGTTGCTGGTATTGTGCAAAGAATGCAAAGGTCCTGCCTCTGCTGGCATCCAGCGCATGATTGTGGCAACCCTGCATACAAGAGCAACAGTCCTGTGGTTGCTAGCATTGAGCAAAGAATGCAAAGGTCCTGCCTCTGGTGAATTCCAGCACCTGTTTGTGGTAGCCCTGCACATGGAAATGGAAGCTCTGCTCTACTGGCATGACGTATGCAAATCATGTATAAACATGTAGTATACAATATGGTATGTAGATGTGCATGTATGTAAATGTGGTGGCCCTGTACACAAATGATCAAAATACAGAGCTTGTATAGCCTGCATCAAGCGCATGAATATTGTAGCCCTGCCCACCGATGTGCAAAAAAGAAGCATGGCCTGCTTTCAGTCTCATCCACATTGCCATCACAGTCTGCACAGACGACAGGTGCAAGATGTACAGATGATAGATGCGCAGCCTGTTTTCAGTCTCATCCCACGTTACTATCGCGCCTGCACATGTTCCAGTACATAAATGAAGCTGGCCTCTGTATGAAATCATTTAAAAGGAGGTAATTTCCTTATACTTCAATGCCATTAATAGACAAGAGAAAGGTAGTACATTAGAATTGGAAATCGTTGTCACCAGCATTAATGCTAGCCTTGGCAATGCTCCATCCCCTTTCACAACAATGAGTGATGCGTGTTAAGGAAGGCCTCCTGCTTGGTTGGTGCAACGTGCGTATTTGCTCAGGCAGGAGCGACGCGCGACGCAGGTTCAGGGTCACTAGAGAGGGTCTGCCTGACCACAGGGGTGTGGTGGGAAACAATGGATTGAACTCAGGAAAGGTACCACTTAGGAGGGTTGTTGTGATGCCATGCATCTGAAACATAGGAAAGGTACCACTTAGGAGGGTTGTTGTGATGCCATGCATCTGAAACATAGGAAAGGTACCACTTAGGAGGGTTGTTGTGATGCCATGCATCTGCAACATAACATGCCTTGTGCTTCTACAGCAGCACTTCAACAGTAAAAAAGCCTGTCAGCTTTGAGCACTGCAAGGACCTGAAGGCAGGCGGAAATCAGACGAAGCAGGTACAGACTGTGCAGGGCAAGGCTGATGAAATAAAGCATTTCCAAGGAGAAGAAGCAATACACCAGATGTGCGGCATGAGCTCTTCCGTGACCCCTGCTGTTCCAAAAGCATGTTAAGCACACCGTACGTACCTGATGTCGCCAAAAGAAGGCTTTTATGATCATACATTCCTCGTGCACCACCCTATTAGCTACAGGGCTGTGCCACCACGGTAAACAGTTTGCTGTACAATTAAGACGGAACAGACCGTTTAGGCTGTCATAATCCTTAAAGACACCGTGGTGGTACAGCCCTGATTGGCTACCCTAATCGCATCTGTTTTTACTGCCATGTTAGACAAGCAAAGAACACCGCTCCTGGAGCCTTTTTGGATATAGACACCCTCGCCCTCATAACCCCTCGCAACATCGCACCCACCCACCAGAGGCCATGTGCAAAAGCCTGCAGCCTGTGAAGCAGGAGAAGGAGAGCTGTCACACAGCGTCAAAACGACAATAGCTACCAATACACAGACAATGACATGAATGGGAGTGAACGTTTGGATGCATCGTTTTGCGTCATACGCACTGCCTGAGGGGTCAGCCATGGCCTCCGTCTTCAATGAGGAGAGATGTAGAACAAGAAACATGTAAAGACATGATCAAAACAAAGCAAACCACTGTAATTATGCTACACTTTTTTCTAGTCATGCGCACCTGCCCGCCTGAGGGGCCTGCCGTGGCCTCCACCTCCAGGAGAAAGTCCACAGAGTTCAGGTGCGCAAACTTGAACTTGAGGAGCGCGTTGTCAGTGTTGGCGACGTAACCAGAGTTGCATGACTGTACGCACAAATGTTTGCTCTTGATGTTATCATGCATCATTAGCGGGCACTAAAAAAGTGTGGCTGCCCAAATATGAGGACTGGCATGTCAGGAAGCAGGAGTGTGCGTCCATTTAGGCATCGATGATTGTGCCTTAACCTCACAGTACTTCATAGGGAGCGCATGAGCCTGATAAATGACACTGATTCACCTTATGTTGCACATTTTCCAACAACCGTACTGAGATGTACTCATTACGCACCCTTTTAAAGAAATATCAGTTCTTCACATACGCATCACATACGCACCCCTGACAGAAGTTCTTATTTTCATATACGCATGTTTATGCAGTGCCAAAATGTCTTAGCCCGTACACATCAACCAGCAACCTGATCTTCACATTCCCTTCCTTGCTCTCCTCACTACAGTCCTCCTCCTCTGACTCCTCAGAAGCTGAGCTGGAAGTCGCTGAGGAGGAGGGAGACGCTGCTGCTGCTGCTGCTGCTGCTGCTGCTGCTCACTGCCTGGCTCACTCATCACTTCAAAAATTCTTTTTTCACTTTATTCGCACACACACGCACCGCCTCAAACAAATATATTGTCAGCAGCTGCAATTCTTCCGCACAGCCCCAAAACGTAATTTTTGCGTAATGAAATGTGCTCTCTACAGTAAACTGATGTCATCCATTGTGCCTTGAGATCATGCTACTTCAAGAGCAGTGCAGAACTCTGCACGTGTACATTCAATCCTTCTTGAACCTCTCCTTCAAGTTCTCGTCATCAGCAAACATTCAGGCATCCTAGGGCTGTGGACCAGCTGGTACACAATCATAAACATGCAGGCATGCCATCCACAGGCTGTCTGCTTCACAGTAGAGCCTAAGACGTGATGAACAAAGAATGCAAAAAATTGTGCACAAACTGATGCACCGTCATTAACATTGCGACAATGCCACCCACAAGCTGTCTGCTTCTCGGCACAGCATGAGGAAATACTGGTGCACTGTTGTACACATCTGCAAACTGGGGCACACCATCACCACCTTTGCAGGGGTCATCCATGCAAGATGCGGCTGTCAGCTTCTCGGCACAAGCTGAACATAGAAATGGTGTGCCCCGCAGTCCAGACAAACACACTAGCATGCCATTTGCACAGAATGAGACACACCTGCAGGAGGACACGGCCTGCTTGAAGAACCAGGCTGGGAAAAAGGAATGGCACACTGTCTAGAGCAACACACTAGCATCACATCGTCTGCACAGAATGATCCATACCTGCAGGATGAGGCCGTCTGCTTCATGGCACAGGCTGGGTATCATTTTGTCGATGAGCTTTCGCGCCCGGAACAGCGGCCAAAACTCCTTCAACCGCACGCTGCATGCCTCCGTCTCGTACTTGTAAGGCAAAGGCGGCGCAGAAAATTTCTCGGGCAGCTGCTTCTGGATGTACCTGTGAGACGAGAAAACAGAAGTGTGGCACTCTCTTTCGTGTACAGTGTGCACAGTTTAGTTTACAATTTACCTACCGTTCTTTTAGCTCTTAAAATACCTGTGAGGTAAGGAAGCATGAATTTGGCACACGTTGTCGTGTGTATTTAACATGATGCTGTTTAAGTCAACAGTCATTTAGCGCAGGATGTAAGACTAGGACATTCATTATTGGCCGTTGGGCTGCAACTCAGAAAGCAATAAGCACCTACAGATAACACCGGCTGCCGCTTTAGAGCCTGCTGGAAGAAGCAGTGCGTGCAAGCATGTCGTGTGTTTGCACTGAAAGAACCACTGGCGGGGTATCTGTGGTAAGCCAATGCCACGTTTAACCAGTGTTTCAGACATTCTTTCAACAGAGATCAACAAAAACAAATAAGTTTGCCTTGGCCAGCATCATAAACAACACAAGGTAAAAATTCCCCCACCTTGACAGACAGCCAAGGCTATCTGCACACCATGATAGCAATGCAGGTACCCACCAACACACCCCATTCCTTATTCGCATGGGCTGATCACCTCCCCACGTTCCCCTCTTCTTTATTACGTGGGGTGGTCATTTCCTTTCTCAAGCCCAGGTAGCACTTAAACCAAAGGGCGTGCCTCACAATGGAATGCCTGAAAGAATCCGTTGATAGCAGTGCAGGTGCCCACCAACGCACCTCTTTTCTTTATAGCGAGGGCTGATCACCTCCCCTTATACTTTTTTATTTATCGTGTGGGCTGACCACCTCCCCCCGTACCTGTTTTCTTTACCGCGAGGGCTGACCACCTCCCCACGTACCTTCTTTCTTTATCGCGGGGACTGATAACCTCCCCACGTACCTCTTCTTTATCGCGTGGGGTGACCACCTCCCCAAGTACCTCTTTTCTTTATCGCGTGGGCTGACCATCTCTCCACATACCTCTTTTCTTTCACGTAGGCTGACTACCTCCCCTTGCACCTCTTTTCTTTATCGCGTGGGCTGATCACCTCCTTCTCAAGCCCAGGTAGCGCTTAAACAAAAGGGCATGCCTCGTAATGGAATGCCTGTAAGGATCTGTTGGTGGCAAAGCAGGTGCCCCCCAACGCACCTCTTTTCTTTATCGCGAGGGCTGATCACCTCCTTCCTCAAGTCCAGGTAGCGCTGCAACCAGGGCATGTCTCGTAATGGATGGCCTTTTAGGACCACCAGGTCATAGGCCAGATACCTGCACAACCCAATGGATGGCCCATTTCAGCTGAATCTTGTAAGATGCACAGTAATTAGAGTGGGCACACAGGCGAGCTGCATCCAGGTGAGGTGTGCAATCCATGGCGAGCCACCTGGCTTACGCCAGGCATGCTCAGGTGCCATGTCACTGCTAAGAGGAGGGTCTCTATTATTCTGAAATGGCACCTAGGAAGGGGACGACCAGCTTGCTGTGCATGTGCAGCATGGCTGTGCTGTGCATGTGCAGCGTCCCAGATCCCTGGAAGGGCAAGGCCTCCCAGGGTCAACAGGGTGTATGCCAGGGAAGGGCTTCCGTCAATCTAAGAAAACTGCACAAGGTACATCTATCCAACGCATGCCTAACCCGCACCTGCGCATCTTAATCCCAGTGGAGGGGTCTACATCCACAACCATCTCTCCATCAAGCAGCGTTTCATGGTGAGGGGCACTCACCTGCATTAGCAATGCAGGAAGTAGGTTTAAAACATTGCTGGAACATAGAAGACATGTATGCAAACATACCTGCTCTCTCACTAGCCCACAGACAATGAAACATGCTATGCGCTGCAAATGATCTGTAAACTGCATTGGCACATTTCACTGTATTGACCCTCAAGATGCAAACAAAATGCGGGTAAGACACATGAAAGAAAAAAAGCGAATGAAAGCATGACACACTACAACTGCTCAGATTAGTCGCACCACCTTCCCTTTAAAGGCTGACAATGCACAGTATCATACTAATCTTTACAAGCGCAAGTAAATTCAAGGCAGAAAACCCCCTTCTTTACAGAAAAGTACAGCCTGTACAGTAGCACAAAATAAGTCAAAAGATATGAAATTATTAAAGCTAATGGCGTGAAGCAGTTAAATACTTGAGTAACAAAAAATGCCATGGAAAAGGCTTATCTTTTAGCCTATGAAAACAGTAAAACTTGCTTATCTTTCGAAAAAGCAGCTCACTCACAAAGACCAAATGCAAGCCTTTTCATAAAATGAGCCATCAGGCAAAGTAAATGATTGGGCATGCATGCTTCTAATTATGTCTTATTGCAGGAAGTGGTGGAGGGTGTGCGCACCTCACAGTTGCTTTTCTGCTTGACCCTTCAACCAGTCAACCTCAATTCACCAATAATATCATTGCCGAGTTCATACTTACAGGGTACACCTTGGCGGCGCTGGGCTTCTGAGGCGTAGGGAAGCGCATCTGCACGTCACACAAGTGTGAGAGAACATGCATTAAAAGCAGGTGAAGATGTGAGGCACGCTTACACATAGGCATAAATCGCTTTCTGTATCTAAGTATGTTCCCTCCAGCGTTTCCAATTGGAATTTGTTTTACTTCTTCTCTTCAAAATAGGGTAAAGTGAGCAAAAAATAATATCATTTATTATGAAATATTATGATTGCACTACATAGCAGTAGACATTGTCCATGCAATTTCATTTTTCCAGGGCTTTAAAATTATTACAGCCAGAGTTGGGACCCTCCAGGGGCCTGCAGGAAACCTGCCGAGGCCAAGCGCCACGGCAAGAAGCTCAAGGAGGGCTAACATGTGGTCATCATGTCAGAGCTGGGAGATGGGACCATACAGTATAGCCTGTTCTAGCTGAAGTGCAAAGGCTGTGTTTAAGTGCAAAGGCTGCAGTGGCCGATGGGGTCATGAGCCGCCAAAAATCCCTTGAGGTGCAAATTGCAGCACGGCAGATCAAGCAAGCACCGTAGCAAGGAAGATGATATGCATGCACATATCACATTGGATGAGCGCAAGTTGCTGGTGCATGCACACCCACCACTCACCCCTTGCAAGCCCTATGCCCTTGAAGCATGCAAATCTGTGTGTCTGTGCATGCATGCATGCAAACAGCTCAGCCCTCAAAAGTCCTATGTGCCCAGATGCGCACGCCCATGCACCCATAAGCATTCACATCTGAGTGTCCATGCACGCATACAACTTAGCTCTCACATGCCCATAAGCCCAGAAGCGCATACACAGTCCCAGAAGCAGCAGAAGCTCACACCCTGCCCTCAGATACCAATTAAGCCCAGAAGCACTCACACAACTTGTACACCAACAGCCTCACAGCCTTGAGGCTTGCAAGCTCAGGAGCACATGCACAACTTGCGCACTTGGAGCTCAGAAGCACATGCGAAATTTTGCACCTGGTGTTGAGAAGCACACCCAAAACTTGCGCACCGCTCAGAAGCACATGCACAGCTTGCGCACCTGCAGCCTCACGACCTTGAACTCCCGGTTTATCAGGTAGCAGCCTTGATTCAAAATGAGCAGCAAGTACCGAGTGCCATCTGCTTTCCAGGACACCCAGTATCTGCAAGAGGAAAGCATACAATACTGTTTCAACATGCATAGCAGCTGCAGACAACCTTGACATTGATCTGTGTTGCACAGCGCAAAATGGGCCCTGGATTTGGTGCGCAGGAAGCTGATCTTCACCCAGTTCTCAATAGATGCGGAAATCCCAGCTCCAAAGCTACATTGCTAAGAGTCAAAGGACAGGTTTTCAGAGGAATGCCTGTATTTCAAGACAAATTTCACCTATGCCATGCAACTCTTGCCAAGCCTTGTTGATGAAGCCCTGTCTATAACAGTTTTGGTAGATTACCCCGCCCCACACACCTCCACCCATGCAACCCCACCCGATACACATGTGCACATGTGCTTTTGCATCAAGTAGTACTAGCGCTTGCTGAGTCGCATGCAAGAGACTGAAGCTCTGACGATCCAGTAGTACAAGCCCTTACCGTGTCGCATGCAAAAGACTTAAATTCTGACGATCCAGTGACACAGGCTGGGAGCCTGGGAAATGCGGCTGGCGGCCCTCTGGCAAATCAGATCCAGTAAGCCACTGGTACACTCTGTGTGTGCGTTTCGTGTGTGTTTGTGTGTGTACTGTGTGTGCGTGTGTATGTGTGTGTGCGCGTACATGCTGATGGGTAGGGGCTGCACATAATTTATTTCCAAAAAAAGTCCTTTGCCTTCCACAGCCAGGTCCTGCACCAATGTGAATCAATAACAGGCGGCATTGAAAAAATCAATTCAAGAGGCCCTCATGTAGAAATCCTACATAAATTTGGCCCTGGTGATTTCAAGGGCCAGTCACCAATGGCTCAACCAAATGCAAACTATCCCGCAAAGGCACAACACTTGCACCAAACGGCGTAAAAGGGCTCGATGCATTGCGTCCCTACAGTCTTGCAGCATAATGGCCCCCTCAACAACTTAGCCTACATCATTCTCAATGCATCTTACTTGTTTTGCAGCATCCACGCCTCCTCAACAGGAATGGCTTCACCAATTTCCTCAATGCGCTCATGGGTGACTTCTTTGGGAGGCTCGGGCGCTGGAGCAAGATGTGAGTGCAACAGAAGCATCAGCGAACAGGCCGACCTCAATGAAAATGGCTATCACCAACCTCTTCAATGCGCCCATGATTTACTTTCAATGGGAGGCTGAGCGCTGGAGGGAGATTTGTGTGCAGCAAAAACAGCGTTGAAACAGGAAACGCAGCCCTGCGCATGCAGGAATGGCAATGCCAGGAAAGATCCCCGGGGTTCCCAGCAGGACGAGCAACACAAGTTGTGCGCGCCTGCATTTATTGATATACAAATCACCTTGTACGAACAACAAGAGCAGACAGTGCACATAAGGGCCTATAGCATAACACCAACCCTTTCAAACCACTGATGCCTGCCCATGCCGCCACGCCATCCCACATGTCAAGCAACACACGACTGTCTGCTTCAGAAGGCTGACATATGAATGCCATACCATCCCACATGTTATGCAACCCATGAGTACCTGCTCCAGGAGGCAGGCATACAAAATAAATGTCACGACAGATTGTGTTTATACCGTGCAAACTTTATATCACCGTGCGTAAATAACGTTTTTTTGCGCCACGTGGTGACCGCGCGCACGTAAAATATATAGGGATCGGCGTTGGCCTATAGCGCGATATCGCGTATAGCGCGATATAGCGCGATATCGCGCTATACAATTTTGAAATATAGCGCGTGCTAAAATGTAATACGTTAAAATCAACCATTTACTGCGTCCGCAGCACCTCAGCAATCGGGCACAAATCAATGAATTCGCTGTTCTCACATCCAAGGGCAGTTGTGCAATATGGAAAGCCACTAGGGAGGAGCAAGAGCCTGGCAACACCCTGGAGAAGAGGCGTGGGGGCCACCCAGCCACACCCAGCCACCCAGCCACACGCGCGCACACACACACACACACACACACACACGCACGCATGCACGCACGCACGCACACATGCACACGCACGCAGACACACACACACATGCAGAGACACACACACACATGCAAACACACACACACAAAACATGCGCACACGCACGCTTGCACCCCTGTGTGCATGCACATACCAGCACGCATGGTAGCATGCATAAGTGCGTGCTCATACGTGGCATTGAGGGTATGCATGCACATGCAGGCCCGCATGCGCACACACAGGCGCGCAAACATGCAGGAGCGCATACACACAGGAGCGCTCATACACCCAGGAGCGCACACATGTACCCACACACACGCTGGCAAAAATGGGCAGGCAGGCACACAGGCACGCTCAAAACACAGGCCGCGTGCGCATGCCTGCGCGTGCACACACAGCCACACACACACACACACACACACACAGACACACACACACACAAGCTTATGGGCTGTCCTGCAAAGGGAAGGGCAGGGCTAAGGGGATGTATGGCCATGAGGGAGTGGGCACACCTGTAGTAGGTCATTTGGCCTGAGCAAATATAGCGCTATATTTTGGCCCAGAGGTGTCCAGAGCTCGACAGGATTGTTTCCTGGCTCTCCCTTTTTGCAAGGGAGCATTGTACACGGTGCCCCACCAGCCCGCCGAGTCTGATGCCGAAACTCGATCCGCGAGGGGGGTTTCTGGCATTATATAGCGTTTCAATATAGCGCCATATAGCGCGATATCGCGATATCGCGCTACATCGCGCTATAGGTTTGGCTCATATAGCGCGATACGCCGATCCCTAAAAACATACTCATTTTTAGGGTGCGTGGTTGTGTAATTTAATTGTTTTTGGGACAGCGAGAGGGAGTGGTCAAGAACGCCCCCCAGCTAGGGCTCCAAGGGGGTGGGAGCATAGCTATGCAGTGCGATACGTGATATAGCGGTACAGGCCAACACCAATCCCTATTTATTTAAACAGCAATCAACAAGCAAAGGCCTTGGCCTTAATTACGTTACATAGCAGGTTTCATAATAGCAAGTCCTTAATAATTTATAAAAACAGCGGCCAACACGCACAGGCCTCAGGCTCCCCCTCGTCATCCTCATGCCCCAGCCCTTAGGGAACCCGAGGTACACCCGCAAGGTTTCATAACATGGCAGTCAGCACTCATGGGCCTCAGGTTCCCCCTCATCATCCTCATGCCCCAGCCCTTTGGGAACCCGAGGTAAACCCGCAAGGTTTCATAACATGGCAGTCAGCACTCACGGGCCTCAGGTTCCCCCTCATCATCCTCATCCCCCAGCCCCTTCCAGCTGGGCACAGGTGGTGTGAGCACCTGAGCGGCTGCACGGCATTCATGGTGGTACCTACGCACATATACAAAATGATTGACTCATGTTTGAAGTGGATATACACAGGTGGTATGAGCACCTGAGCAGCTGCACGGCATTCATGGGGGTACCTACGCACATATACAAAATGATTGACTCATGTTTGAAGTGGATATACACAGGTGGTGTGAGCACCTGAGCGGCTGCACGGCATTCATGGGGGTACCTACGCACATATACAAAATGATTGACTCATGTTTGAAGTGGATATACACAGGTGGTGTGAGCACCTGAGCGGCTGCACGGCATTCATGGGGGTACCTACGCACATATACAAAATGATTGACTCATGTTTGAAGTGGATATACACAGGTGGTGTGAGCACCTGAGCGGCTGCACGGCATTCATGGTGGTACCTACGCACATATACAAAATGATTGACTCATGTTTGAAGTGGATATACACAGGTGGTGTGAGCACCTGAGCGGCTGCACGGCATTCATGGTGGTATTTATGCATACATGCAAGCCGTTTGACTCATGTGTTAAGTGGATAAACGCAGGCAGTATGAGCACCTGAGCGGCTGCACGGCATTCATGGGGGTACGTACGCATGCATGCAAAGTGAATGAAACATTGAACTTTGAGGTGAAGGATTGCATGACTATCGTGCCCAATTCCTTTGCATAGGCAACGAAAGCACATGTGCTGCTGTGCGGTATGTCATGGTGGTCTGTGCAAGCGCATCCAATCGAAGGCCAGGAAACGCAGCAGCCTTGTGCTAGTGTGCGCAGAGCTTCTCTGCGCACAGCAGCCTTGTGCTTTAGTGTGCGTAGAAAAGGTGCGGCACCTGTGCATCCTCAGATGCATGCATGCATGACAGAAGGGGAAAGGGGCAAACACACCCTGATAGTATGTATGTTGATACTCATCCTGAGCATGTGCACAGGCTTCAAAGTATCAACCATGAATGCAATAAGGCAGTGCAAGTGCATGTATGTGTATGTGACAGTGGAATGAATGAGGGATAACGAGTACCGTCAGAAATGCCTGCAAGTAAAACAGACAGATGTGAAGCAACAGCCATCTATAAGTAGTCCAGAGGCATCACCGAAGAAGAAGGTCAATACCTTGAATGTCAGGCCCTTACTACTTTGCATTAGACAATTCCTTTTGAATTTCATTATCACAAGCATTCTCCCCCCACAGGCAGGGACTGTGTTCGTTTGCTACAGAAGAAAAAAGCCACCCCTCAGCCCCAGTGATACCAGCTAGCCACACTGGTATTTACACGCTTTTCCTCCTTTAATATGTGTCCTGTGTTCGTAACCACTGTCCCCCAGTGTTAATGGCCATTTGGGTTCAACCCTCAAAATGTCATCAACCAAAGCAGGCATTATTGTATACACTCAAGATACAAGTACTCCCATGTAGCACTGGTGCCAGCTCCCTTGAACAGGTCAACGTTGTAAGCATCCTTGCAGATGCCGAAGGCTTTATCATTCCCATCAATTCACATTTTGGTGCCGACTCACTCGAACAGGTCAACGATGAAGGCATCCTTGTAGATGCCAAAGACTGTATCATATCTATCATTCCACACTGTGGTGCTGACTCACTTGAACAAGTCATCAATGTAAGCATCCTTGTAGATGCCAAAGACTGTATCATATCTATCATTCCATGCTGTGGTGCTGACTCACTTGAACAAGTCATCAATGTAAGCATCCTTGTAGCTGCCAAAGACTGTATCATATCTATCATTCCATACTGTGGTGCTGACTCACTTGAACAAGTCATCAATGTAAGCATCCTTGTAGATGCCAGAGACTGTATCATATCTATCATTCCATACTGTGGTGCTGACTCACTTGAACAAGTCATCAATGTAAGCATCCTTGTAGATGCCAGGCGGGCGGGCCATGGCAAACCGCTTGAGGCAGCGCGCAATGGAAAAGCCCACCGTGGAGGCAAGGCGCACCATGGTGTTGGCGATGACATAACCTGCAGGGAAAGCAACAATGCACTCAAATGTCTGGACTTCTGAGGAAGCACGCAATGGAGAAGCCTACAGTGGAGGCCAGGCGAACCGTAAAGCTGATGATGACGTAACCTGCAGCGACAGAAACAACCAAAAAACAACTTAAATGTTTGGAATTTTGAGGCAGCACGCGATGGAGACGCCTACAATGGAAGCCAGGCAAA
This sequence comes from Dunaliella primolecta, assembly GCA_914767535.2. Lineage (NCBI taxonomy): Eukaryota > Viridiplantae > Chlorophyta > Chlorophyceae > Chlamydomonadales > Dunaliellaceae > Dunaliella > Dunaliella primolecta. The sequence continues at coordinate 14,665,473 of OU611754.1, read as the reverse complement.
CCAAGGTGTTGGCGATGATGTAACATGCAGGGACAGCGACAAGTGATAATATACTCATATGTCTGGACTTCTGAGGCAACGCGAGATAGAAATGCTCTCACTGGAGGTTAGGTGCACCAAGGTGTTGGTATGAAACAACCTGCAAGGACAGCAACAAGTGAACGTGGAAGTTCAGGAGGAAGTTAAAGCAGAGGCGACCCACACCATGGGGTTGGTGAGCATAAAATCTGCAGTGATCGTGACGCATAGAATGCAGAGCTTAACATTTGGAAGCAGATCCAGAGTAGGCCAGGCACAGTGGTAATTATGGCTGCGAAGGGAGGTAGAGACCCAGATCAGGTACGAGGAGCAGGCAGTCGCCATCATTAAACTATTTTCTGGTGGCTGCTGGAATAAAGGCCAGACGTGCCACCATGTTGATGATCACATCAGCTGACAGCCTCCAGAAAGCGAACTGCCCCCAGAAAGGAACACTCCAGTTGCAACAAGGAGCACGAAATGTGCTTGACAAGTTATAGCTGCACACCAATCAGGTTCTCGAGGAGCACCCTGATTGTTGTTTTTACAACTATGACTTAAAACACACACACTTTCCACAAGCCAGTGCAAACAGCTTGTAGTACATCACACTAGTTAGGACAAAGCACAAACGAGCAAAACTCTTGTTGCCTTTAAATTGCAAGCATTGGATTGTGTGTGTGTGCGTGTGTGGATGTGTGTGTCGTATGTATATACGCACATACGCATACACACAAGTGTTGTCCCTGCCTTTCCATTTACCTGTGCGGTTGAAGCCATGCGTGCAGTGCACGATGATGTAATCGTCAGGGCGGTACGACAGCATGCGCTGAACTTCAAAGGCTGCATGGTTGACGGCGAATGCATCTGGGGACTGGTTGTGGCCTTGGCAGGGAATCTGTGTGGCAAACAAGCACAACATTGGGGCGTGCAGGGTAATTGGTGGCAAGGATCTGCACGTGGAGCAAACATTCTTGAAACTAAAAATTTGTTAGCAGCATAGGCTGGCTCGGATGCATTAGTCACTGCAGACCAAAAGTGCAGTTACTGAGGACCCTTTCTTTCCAAGAACGAATGGCTGGCCACCAGAAGGATGCCAACTGACCCATAGTACTGATGCATTACACTGAGCACTACCCTCAGCAACCAGTGGATGTATAACAACCGGCATATAACACCATGTCCACTACAGTAGCGACACAAATAATTTGCAACACTGGCTTATTACGAGGTCTCATAAGAGTTTCATTATTTCATTTACGAGCATAAGGCTTAATGAGGCTTGCCCAAACAACTCAAATTTTATGAAGTCCTGGGTTTTGCACCTCTCTTGTACTGGCTAACTGTTCAATTTCACCCCCTCCCTCCATTGCTTCATCTGTCGGACACCTCCGCTGGCTCACTCAGCCTTGCCAACTATGCCCCCTGCCCCTACCCCTGTCCTTCTGGCTTTGTGCAGCAGCTGCAGCAAGCTCTCTGGACCCCCGCCCCCCCCCTTGACCGGGAGCTGTGGCTGTGAGGTCCATCAACTCTTCTTCCGAAGCAGGGTTGCCCTGCATCCCTCCACGCTCCCAGCTGCTGTCTCAGCTGCCACCTCCTCCATGCTAAGCAGCATGGGGCTGCATTGTGGGGCCCAATGGATGGCCTAAATTATACCGGGACCCTTTATAAGGCCTTTCCAAAAAAGTAATCTTTAAAAGCAATCCATATCGTAAGGGACACCAATAATTTTTCAATAGTCCGCGCCCTCCTCAGTGTCGCCACGGTATATTGCTGTTGTCTGTTCACTATAGTTGGTTGCCACTTTTGCTGCAAGCCCTTCCTCTTACCTCCTCTGACGTCTGGCCAGTACTTCACACAGGGGTGAGAGATTTATTTTCTAGCTACTATGACCACAGATTGCTTGCCTCATACAAGCAGCAGGCCCACCTTGCACTGCCACTCAGAGCTTCCCACCAACTTTGCCAAAGTCGAACACTGAAAACTCGTGCGATTCAAAATCAAAAATGTGCAGGCACGCAGCAGGCCCACCTTGCAATGGATGATAGTGTCCTCTGTGTAGAAGCCGCCATTCCCTGCTAAGGTTCGCAGGGGAGGCACCTCTCGATTGAAGTCATAGTATCGGTTGGATTTGGTGAGGTCGATGACCAGTGACACCTGCGCAGAGCGAAGAGACTAGTTCTGTAGAGCGTATTGGAAACACCTAATGGTGAGGCAACCTTCCAATGCAAACACTTGAAAATGCATGTCCGACAGAGGGCCTGATTAGTGTTAAGCGTATTGAGAACACCTAATGGTGAAGCAACCTTCCAATGCAAACCCTTAAAAAGCATGTCCGACAGAGGGCCTGATTGTCACGCACCCTCCCCTGAAATTGCTGCTCCACAGAGTTGATGGCATCATTGATGGTATAGTGACTCAGGGCAGGATTCTTGAGCAGACGGTCATACGCTCTACTCAGGGGTACCTGCACAAAAGGATGATGTTACAAAGCCATAGTCCCGAGTGAGACACTTCAACGCGTCCTCTCTAGCCTTACACTACACTGAACAAGGCAAATTGGCAGTTTGTGCACAGGCAAGACGCAAAGCTTTAAACACGATAGCAAGAAGGAAAACAGGATTATCTGTGCTCAGGTGAGGGACTAAAGCTCCTTTTTGTCTCAGACTCCTGACTTGATTAGTTGTTGACATGTTATTGCTGATTGAGCAATTTCACCAGCGACGAGCTGGTGAAAAATTGGGCAGAGGGATATAAGTGCAGAACCACCTAAGCGTGACAGCAAGGAGGGTAATAAAAAATGCTGTGCGCAGTTGGGATGCAAAGGCCTCAACCATGATAGCGATGAGGGGAACAGAAGTATACTGTGCACAGGTGAGACTTTGAATATGGCAGGGAGGAAGGTGAAGAAAACATAGTACTGCCTACACTGCACACAAGCGACGCCTTAGAAAGGCCCCAGCCATGAGAGCAAGGACAGTGACCGAATTGAAGCTTGGCAGCCAGGCTGTATGACTGACTCAGTAAGAGCGCCTCTTGCTCCTATTTCTGTAAGAAAAAACAAAGCATAGGAGATGCCGCAACAGAAAGCCTGCGACCTTGGCCATGATGGCGCACTGGTGCTCAGGTTACACACACAGTTTGTTTCCATCAATATGATCAGCTGGCACGAAAGAAAGGGGCAGCATGAAAGAAAGAAAAATGATGAAGTGGGTACCGAAGACACTCTACATGAGTACTTAGGCCAATTCCATAAATATACGCCATATACATGGCACTTTCCTGCCAAAAGGCTGATTCATACGGGGGTTTTCACACGGAGATGGCCAACCCTGTAAATGCGCCAAGGGCCATAAGTGGAAAGAGGAGGCCCAGGGGCGGAGGATTTTTCAAAAATGAGAATTTATATATGATTCTACATGAGAATCAAAAATGAGAATGTATACATCATTCTAAATTAGGTTTTAGAATGAACCTAAAATCAAGCAACACGTGCGCATGCTCGCAGAGAGAGAGGCCACCAAGAAACCAGACATGTTCACACAGCTGGGTCACACCTTCTCACACACACACACACACACACACACACACACACACACACACACACACACACACACAGCTCTGTGTGAGAATGCCGGGCATGCTTTCAGAGACTAGAAACAAAATCTCCTTTACCACCAAACTTGCACATGAAGACCTGAAGGGTGTGTTCGGGAGGCTACAAGGGTTCTCGCTTGCTATGGCAGAGTTGCTGCTGTAAGCAAGCAATTAAACTTGCAAACCAATCCGCTCCGTCCCCAAGGGTAGTGGAAAATGTTGACTTGTTAAGCATGCAGGCGTGGGGTTGGGCTTGCTGGCGGCTTTGCATTTACTATTTTGCTGGCCCAATTGAATAACGTGTTGATGAAGGTCCATGTTCACATGAGCCTCATGATGCCAGGACGCCTGAAATGGCGCATATATGTGTCCAGAACAAAACAAAAAGACACTGCATGCATGTACACGCTGCCATGGCGCCATCGCTATGGTCGCTCAGGCAAAAGACAATGTCCATGACGGAGCAGCGCAACACTGTGCTTTGAAATCAAAGCATCACAGAAAGATTGGTGCGCCCTGCATCCCATTCAATAAAGCCCACTCTTAAGCAACCAACGAGGTTGAATTGAGGGCTGACTCACACCCATGAAAGCATAAGACAGCCAACAAGAGAATCTTAAGATAGAAGCAGCAAGCACCTGCGCAATGGTGAAGTGTGCTTAATAGTGTGAGCACAGGTTCAGCAGCATGATCAGCATGCTGATCCGCTGCTGGCAACCCAAAGCATGCTTGGCAATTTCTATTGAACAATCTGGCGTTCCTTTGTTTTGGCAGACTTCACAACAAGCCTTGACCAGGATACTGCTCATACCCTTGGCATTTTGCGCGATAACTTGAATTGCGTAGAACAACAATGGAATACCCTCAGATGCACTTCAGCATGCAGGGATGCAACCCTTTGTTCCCCGCGTTAGTCAAACAACTATAAAAAAAATCCATGCATGTTTACCACGAACTAAGGCTGCACTCTCAAATGCGTGCAGAAGTAAAGGTGCTTCATTTCCAATCGTAAGTTCTGTACATGCATCTCATGTTAGGATGCTGGCCTGACACCCCTCCTTTTCCTCGGGCATCCAGTCACACACACACACACACACACACACACACACACACACACACACACACACACACACATGTGGGCGCACACATACACACACAAACACACGTACGTCTGCAAATTCCGTCTTTTCTTCTCAATGCTTGGCTGCTCCTTGAGACAACGGATTCCAGGTTACAAAATTGATTTACCAGCGGTGAATAGCCAGCAAGCAATGTGCAGCGGCACATGTGGCATGCAATGGGAAATAAGTCCGTTGCATGTCCGCATGGGAATGCTGAGGCAGGGATGATTTCACTTCAGCGTTTGCATTGAAAACGGATCAAAAAATGCATGCAGGTGTAAAAGCAGCTTTAATTCTGGAGTTTTGTATGCCATGTGTCCACAGCGGGTCTGCAGCATCACCTTGGAGGGGATGACCTTGAAGTATTCGCCCTTCTCCTTGTTTATCTCTATGGGATTGCCATATGGGGGGCATTCTTCCCATCCAGGAGGCAGCTTGAGCTCCCCTCCCTGCAGTATAAATGTTATGAGCATGAATCGGGCCAAAGCATGCAGTTGCAAACAAAGCATGCAGCGTGTTGGTGCGTATCACTTGACCAACAGCAGAACAAGTGTAAAGGGCGCACTCTGAAGCCTCCTGGCCCTCCAAAGCCTCCACGGGAACCTCCTCTACCACCTCCTCTGCCAAAATTGCCTCTTCCTCCCCCTCTTCCCTGATACGCCATCTCCAGGTCACATACGTAATCCTTTATGAGCAGTTCATGTTATGAAGTCTTGGTATTATTTCTTGATAGCAGAATCTTATCGACAAACACCTAGCTATCGATCCCCTTTCATCGACGGCACGTTTAACAGAACTGATGGGTTGATTTGGTTCCAAGAATTGAATTTGACAATTGCCACGATCATTTTGAGGATCGACGAAGGGGGCGATCGACACGGTGATGTGACCAGGAGCTAAGTGTATTAATGCTTCGTTTGAAGGAGAAAGTCTCAGGAATTTTATGAGTTTTACAGAGTGAATATAAGAAAAATGTTGGCTTATTATCTTATGGCTGGTTTGGGAAAGCCTTGAAACAGGTTTTGTTGGCCAATAGATCCGTATTCCAAGTTTTGACTCCATGCTCACGGTTTGAAGATTGAAGATCTCAAATGGCTTGGTAGCACAGACTTATGTGGTAAGTGGACATGTGGCTGCAATGAAGTACAAAATGAGCAGCATGCCAGAGCATGCCCTTTTTTACTGTGATTGTAGGGAGCTTTACGGCTTCCGCGTCAAATATATACTCTGAGTTGTTCCGGGATTTGTTCATGACTTATCATCACATTTCTTCGTCTGCATGTACAGGCTTCATTTCCTATATAGGAAAATATTATATATATTAGGCTGCCTTCCATAGCTTGACAAACAACCTGGCTGAAGGTCACCCCCTAATGTAACCATTGGGACTTGACCACCAATGCGCCAGTAAATAAACTAGCTCGTAAACTTCATGCCCATTTTATTATGTATGCCAACACGCTTGTTACTACTAGGCGTGCTTTTGAAAATCCTCACAGCCAGGTTTTGGGACTGGGCGCTTCCAATAACCCTCCAGATCCTCATTAGCATTTTTTTTGCAGTTTTGTGGTGACGGGGATTCACGGCTCAGCCAGAAGAGGCTCTTCTGAGCCAATGTATCTCCCTTTACTTGATTGATGTAGGGATAGTTTCCTCTGCCTACATATTTTTTTCTTTGGAACCATTGTAACCATTGACAAAAATCCATTGAAATTCAAGACAAGTGATTTCATAAGTCAAGACACGACTCGCTTTTACAGGTTTATGTCAGGCTTGGTTACAATTTTTGATGCTGTGTGAGAATGTGTTTCCAGTGCCCGATCAGCCAGGATACCGGGCCAATGGCCTTTTGTAATCCCATGGCATCCCGACTGTTCTGTGAGCAGATTTGTCAGGACGTAATTTCTTGTTCACACAGATGCATGCCCAGTATTGATTTGTCTAGGAGATTTAGGACACCCAAATAAGTTGAGGACCTGGAGCCTGGTACACCCACTTGCACCCAGTAAGGTGGGTGACTTTCAAAAAGGAATAGTCAGGAGCCTACCTTTCCTTGGTCCTTAAGAGCCTGCCTTTCCTTCAGGAGCTTGCTTCTTTCCCTTGTGAGCCAGCTGTTTCCTTTTGCCCAGTCCTTTTGGGATATCGCTATGTCATGGGCTGATGGAACGAAAAAAGATGGTCACCTGGGCAATTTTCAAGAAAAAGGACCAGATGAAGCACGGTACAAAGTTCCACTGGACCCCTTGCAACTATATTGAGCACAAGCTTTGCTAAACCTGGCAACAGGTACCTGTAGAAGTAAACGTATCCATGTGCGATGCTTACAGAAGTGCAAATATTGAGGCAAATTCCCTTCCATCATAATAAAAGGAAGTACAAGTCAAGGCTATAAAGTTAAACCAAGGGAAAAAGTTTAGGAGTTCACGAGGGAAATTGGAATGTATTGATGGTTACTGAAGAACAAAATGCAATGCTTGATAAGTTTCCTGACCCTAGGTTTCCTTGCATTTGGGTCTTCAAGTTGTAAGATACACCAACCACAATGAAGGCTCTGACCATGTAAAAAAAAAGGAACGAAAGAAAGAAAGAACGGAAAAATCTACAAAGGCAGTGAAAGCACTCCCTACATCAATTAAGGAAAAGGGGTAGCCAGGGCCGAGATACTGCTTATCCCTCTACCAAAAAAGAATGGAAAGAAATAAGTCAATGAGTACCAGGAGGGTTTTTCTTTTCTTTTCTTTCCAGGAGGGTTATTATCAGTGAACAATGCCTGATCTTGCTAGTGAGGATTTATAGGTGGGAGTCAATGGGAGGCTCTTTCCTTAATGCACGCGGCCGAACGGCAAGCGTAGATCTTTCCTTTTTTCTTTCCTTTCCATTTATAGAAGCCGGTCATAATCCAGCACAGGTGCTGAGCAGTGCTGGTGCTCAGAGTAATGTGCAGCATTGTTGCAGGTCATGATGGACTGCTGGCAAATGGTGATCATGATGGACTGCTGGCAGATGGTGATTATGATGCAGTGCTGGCAGGGCACACATAAACAGCGGTAGGAGCTACTCCAGTGTAGCCGCTGCAAGCAGCACTAGTAACAGCTTCTTGGCGCATGAGTGCGCGCAAGCGGCGGCAAATCCGCCTGATGGTCTTGTCCTGCAAGAGCAATGGAGAGAGAGCTGTTACACTGCCAGACTTCAGAATCAACCAAAGGGTAAGCTAGATTTCTTGAAAATCTACAGGACTCGGAGTTGCTTTCAAGAGAGTGTGCTTTTTTGAAATCGGACAGCTATCCAATATCAAGATGCCAAACATTGCCTGTATGAGATTTTTGTGCACTTGCATCTTCAGAGTGAGCAAAACAAATCTTTCATGAGATGCAACAGAAAGCAGTACGCATGGATGCAACTAAAAATGTACCTTTTTCTCCAAATAATAGGAAAGGAAAACTACGTAGGCAGTGAAAACACTCCACATCAATAAGTAAAAAAGCATACCTAGGGCCGAGGCACCATGTTTACACCCTCCGCCAAGAGAAAAAAGGAAATCAATTTGGATCAGGAGGGTTACTAGCAGTATCCCATGCCTGATCTTGTTGTTGATAAGAGTTAAAAGAAGCCTTTTCAAAAGCGTGTTTGGTGCTAACAAGTTTACAAGCATACTGGACGGAATGTGCATGAAGCTTCAAAACAGGCTTGGTGGCTTTATGAGTGTCAAGGCCAAGATTTTGAAGGGGATCCAAAGTGAGGGGTGTTGATAACCCCACCCACATGTAACAGAACGGAATGAAAGGTAACATGAGCTTTCCTTTCATTTGCAACCTCATGCCCATACATCAATACATATGCCCTAAAATAGTCTTGCAGTGCGCCTGACAATGATGGGCCGGAATTTTTAAAAGGTGTCCAGCCTGCGGTCTATTCTCTCTAAAGTCATCACCAAGATCAGGCATGGGCTACTACTACTACTGCTGCTAGTAACCCTTCTGATCCCCATTTTTCCCTTAGTTCCTCTTGGTGAAGGGGATACACGGTCACGGTGCTTTGGCCCTAGGTATCCTCTTTTCCTTGATTGATGTGGTGTGTGTTTTCACTGCCTGCGTAGTTTTTCTTTTCTTTTCTAAAGGAGTCTCAATCCAGAGGATCAGATACCATTGCTGTTAAGTGTCGATCAATCAAGCCATATGTGTCCCCCCCTTCTGATATTCATTACTAATACATGGTCGCAGGCGGGAGGAGCACACTGACCCATGGCACAGTGCAGCACTGCAATGAGCACGATGCTCCTTATATGCTCTACATAACCCATTCCATAATTCTTGATTTTAAATATTTTGGAACACAAAAGGAAATTCAAGAGTCTGGTGGAAGGATACTGGCACCTGGTTTCAGATCACGGCTTTGAGATTTGCTTCTGTTTTCCATGACACTTCCTGTCGTAGAGAATTTGCATGCACACTCACTGGCAGTAAGGCTGAATCTAGTGAACATGGAGCTTTTGCAAGCAAAAGCCCCTGCTGGATAGGACTGTAGAGAGTGAACAGAATTTTCAAAACCAGTGAAATCGATCAAATGGTGCAAATCTTTCTGCCCACCATATATCGTTTTCATATACAATAGGATGTGTTTCCTCCTTAAATGCCGACTCAGTCCATACTCACAACAATGTATTTGGGCTGAGCACCGTTCTCCATCAGTAAGCGGCAGGCTTGGACTCGCCTGAATGCAAAATTGTGTGTGTGTGTGTGTGTGTGTGTGTGTGTGTGTGTGTCCGTGCGCGCGTGCGTGTGTGTGAGCGTGTGTGTGTGTGTGTGTGTGTGTGTGTGTGTGTGTGTGTTTGGCAAAATGTTGGAGAAATTTCAGCAAACATGACTTGCTGGTGTCACTTGAAAAGCAGTACCAAAAGTGTCATTAACCAATTGTAAGGCACGCACCCGCACCGCCCTGCAGCTTCTAAGGGAGTGACAACACCTCCTGCTGCATCATAGGCTGATGTGAGGTCGCTCTGGATGCCCTTTCCAAATGAAAAGGAGGTGCTGCAGTGGAAACATAGAGAGTGGTCAAACGTTTCTTTCTAAGAGAACGTGCATTTGCATGGTGAGTGCCAAGGATAGCAGTAATGGGGTTAATATATCAAAGAGGAAAGTGCTACAGAGAGGATGGGGGGGATGCTGGTCCATTGTAACTCAATTACATCCTGAAACGCCTTTTTCCTGCAAACTTCATGCCCATTCTGTCATGTATGCCAACAAGCTTGTTACCACTAGGCGTGCTATCAAAAACAAGAATACTCCTCGCAGCCAGGTTATGGAGCCGGGTGCTTCCAATAACCATCCAGAACCCCATTTTAATCTTCTTTTTGTAGCTCCGTGGTGCAGGGGATTCAAGGCTCTTCTGAGCCAATGTGTCCCCTTTTCCTTAATTGGTGTAGGGAGAGTTTCCTCTGCCTACGTAGTTTTTCTTTTTCTTTACTGCATCTGGGGGCTTGAAGAACTGATTCAAGCGTTCTCATTGTTCTAGGGTACAGACATGCTCTTTACTTACAGCGGGCTTTAGGGGTTTAGGGGGGGGTCGCTGGCCGCGCGGAGGTGGATACAAGGAGAAGGAGAGTTTGGGCGTCTCAGGGCATGGTCGACAACCCGCCTGATCCTCAATAGTTCAGTCTCTTTCCCTCTCCTAGGCTAGCTATAGCTAGCGTAGTTTGAGGGACCTCTGGTGAGGCCCTTGCTAGCTTGCTAGTAAGGGATCTTTCCTTAATGCACGTGGCCTGTGGCCTGCGTAGACTTTTCTTTCTCTTTCCTTTTTCTAGGGTACGGTGTCAGCATCTCAGCAGCTAAGTTCACGCGCAGAGCCCTGATTAACTGTGAACCTCGTAGCACTGACCTCGCATTACCGCCCTCTATGAGGTCCAGCGCAATATCTTCCGCATCTTCTGGTGCACCAGCTTCAACAAGCTTTAAATCAAGCCCCATGGGGATGTTCTGCTTGATTAAAACCATCAAGGCATCTTCAAAGCCCTGAAGAGAGCATGTGTAAGCACATGTCACGACGAGAGTCTGCTGTGCCAAGAGTGTGCTGCAAGTTAGTTGAGTTAGTTGGCTGCGTCACTTTCTCAGCCTGACACGCAAAACACGCTGACTTGCCAGTGATTCATACTGGAATATGTTTCTTGGCAAATCCCATCACACACACTTGCACTTTTGTAGTTCAGATGGCAGCACAAGGAAACGAAGGATAGGATCAAGATAAGTTGCATTTACCCAAGCTGCACAACTAAACACAGCTGTGTGCTTTTTTTTGTCCTTGCTCTGTGCTCGACAACCCAACTTGTACATGCCTCTGCTCACATGACTCCCTAGCCCTCTTCCTTCTCACTCCACACAAACACACCTGCATGGCAGCCACATGAAGGGCTGTTAGGCCTGCCTTATTTGGTTGCCATGCCAGATGGGGGAGACGCTGAAGCACGTACTCCAGCAGATCAATGTTGTTTGTACCCGCTGCAATCAGTGCTAAGTGATCCCCATCCTGAGCATTTGTACAAATTAGGTTGTGTGTGTTGTGTGTGTGTATGTGTGTGTGTGCGTGTGTGTGTGCGTGTGCGTGTGCGTGTGCGTGTGTGTGTGTGTGTGTGTGCAGGCAGTGTCATGGTTAAACTTAATAAAAGCAGGAACAATTACCACAAACCTGGGCGCCCAATTCAGACTCTGTCTTACCAGTTGAAAATAACTATACGGCTCACAGCATGTCTTTTTAGGTGCTGCTAGCTGCCCTCCAGATCCCCCCTATGATTCCTTTTGATTTTTTGATGTGGGAAATCCGCAGCGCTTTCCCACATCCCCATGGGGCCAATGCACCTCTCTTTTCTTTCTCGATGAAGAATGCTTAGGGTGTTTATCTGCATATGGTTTCCTTGACCCAGAATTGACAGCACAAAGTTTTTAGAAAATACCAGACATCACGCAACAAGCCCGGTAGAGGTGTACATTTTACAAAGATTCACACTACGGAAGGCACAGCTTTTACATGCTATAGTGGTCCACTTCTAGCCCAAGTAGGTTGCAGGCACTATTGACTTTATGTAATTTTTACAAACCAATCTACCTCTGCGTTGGTGTGCATACTTTGTTTGTCCTAGGAGACAACTCTAAAATCATATCCATACCATACTCCATGCTTTCAAGGGCTTCACCAAACATGAGACAGGCCATCCATCAATCAATTCAAGCAAAAGAAGACTGGGAGGAGACTTCACTGTGCAGCTGCTTACAAGAGAGTGAAGCGCACAACTGAACCCATGGGAGACACACCGCAAGGTCCATGTTAGTTTGTTTGCATAAAAAAGCAAAAATTTCAGGTGGAAAAAGGAAGGAAAGGAGCTCCTCACCTGACTGGTTGTCTGCACATCCAAACCGTCTTCCCCCAAGCTTAAGAGCACATATTCTGTGTCGCACATCTCTGCTGCAGTCAGCATCTCCCTCTCTGTGGCCTGCACACATGTATTGCATGCGTATCAAATTATTTTTAAGAGAGAGAGAGAGAGAGAGAGAGAGAGAGAGAGAGAGAGAGAGAGAGAGAGTATAGATTCACAGTAGATTGCCATCCAAGGGGAAAATGTGCTCCTTAAACAAAAGTTGATAACTTTGCACAAGCATCCGAGCTTGTTGTGCCTGTAATCTCAAACAAGCACAACTTTCTGAATGAAGGTCACTAGTGCTGAGCAGGTCAAACACCTCAATACCTGTGGCACAATAGGCACAAGCTTGGTGCGATCACTCACTTTTAAGTTACGTAACTTGGTGCAATAAGCCAAGGCAATAATGAAGGGAGGTGTGGAGCTTGGTGCTCACACAGAGCAGTTGCCCATGTATGCTGAAGAAGACCGGCCCTCAGACGTGTTCAAAAGTGCTAGAGGTCTTTCCCAAAAGTGCTGACATAACTTTCCTAAGCTGACACCCAGAAGCAGAGGTACAGCCAAGCAATTGGTTTCTGTACAGCCTTGTGAGCTGTATAGCAATGTGTCTGTATCATGCAGCCATGGTGGCAAGTCCTGAATGCACTATGCATGCCAATTGGTTGTTGCAACAACGTACACACACTTTTCGTCTTCCGCCTGGAGTCGGTCTGTCTCGTCCCTCAGGGCTGATGACTTGCTGAATGTCTTCCCTCCAGCCAATTCTCATGACTGATGAGTGCACCTGCTCCAGCTTCCGGGCCGGGGGAGCAGACTTCGTTTGGTGCTGCACACCCTGCCTTCCCCCTGCAGCAGTCTTGCCTGCGGGATTCCTCTGTGTTGAGTTTCCAGAGCCCATTCCAGCTCAATATAGAAAATTCAACAGCCCCAGAAGCACGGAGGAGGCCAGGCCCACGGTCCTAGCCTGTCCTCCTGCAGAAGGTGTACCGTCACGAAGCGCGAGAGCTCAGAAATCGACTTGAAACACTTTATAAAATAAGTTTTTGAAACTGGTGTTCAGCATTTGCTTCAGATGAAAGTGTCCCCTCACCATTTCCACGGAAATAGAGCATGTCGAAATTGAAAGAATTACTGTCTATTGGTAAATGCTAAATTCAACCAATCAACTTTCCATGCCTCTGAGGGAACGAGCTGCTGTGAAGTCCCGCACGGTGCAACCTGCTCTTGGAAGCTACACATGCCTGCAGTGTTTTGTACAGCCTATAGTGTTGCTAAAAAAACACTGGACACATTTTGCACTAGGGTTCTCACACGTGCACGTTCTTTCTCCTTTTCTGCCTCAAATTTGTCTTGTCTTTTGCAAATTCATCAATGCATTTACACAGCCCATACCCTTGATCAATTCAAAAAAATAGGGATTAACTCACAGAGATCTGAAACACTTGCAAGAAAACTCCTTGCCCATTCTGTACAATTTTGCGCACAAACTTACCCCTACCAGACGTGCCATTGAAACAAGGGTTACAAGGGAAAAAAGGCCTCAGTCAAGACGTTTGACTGCTAGCCTGTTCATAAATACACATGAGGTCATGAAGAAAAAAAGGAAGTTTGTTGTTATCCTGGTTTAGAAAAGTATTGATATCCTGGGAATTCACATGGTGAATGGTGCCTAGACAGGACATCCTGTGGGAGATGTGGAGGTGTAGGAAAGAGAAGTTGTGCTCAAAAAGTGAGGCATACTTTTGACGGAGAGAGCAGACCTGGGGATTGGAGCATCTGAACAACACATGTATTTCATCTTGTATGTCATCAGAATCACAGATATCACAGACCGGAGAAGTACTATTGGACCAAGTAGCCCGTTCAACTCGGAGAGCGTGTACCCGCAGCCTGAATCTGGCAGTGTTGCGAATGACATGATGGGGAAGATCCAAGTACATGTATTTAGGCATTGTATAAGGTGGGTGAATGGCATGTGCATTTCTGACAGGGAGAGCGCACCATTGATGGTAAGTCAGCCGCTTACTGTTGCTTACTCTTGGATCAGGGGCTGTGAATTGGTTCCAATAGCCCAGGTGTCTAGATCTCAGGTCCACCACAAATTGACTGAGGTTCACAGGGTCACAAGCCATGATTTGACGTTTCATCAGATCCGAGTGAGCCAAACCATCCAGCGCAGATAAGAGGTGGGACGTCCAACAAGAATCAGTCATGGAGCTAAGGCTGATGTCAGCATGGAGAACCTTTTTGAGGAGGAGACTGTTGCACTTAGTAAGCGAGTTGTAGAAGCGCATAGTGGCACGGAACCAATTGAAATGAAAAGGTTCAATGCCACATTCTCGTAAAATGCTCCAAGATGGTGTTGTGGATTTCACTCCAAGAAGATTTCGCAAAACGTTCAGGATCCACTTCTGCAACAGGTTGTCCACTTCTGCACCCTGCCGTAAGTAAGGAGTGGCCCAAATCTGGCTAGCATACATTCCTGCTGGGATAGCATACGTTTTCAAGAGCCAGATGAGCGCATGCAGCCGATTTGTAAGGTTGTGGTCGTGAGCAAAGGTTTTGACACGATAAGTCCCCGCCATGCATGGTTTCAGAGCAGCCTCAGCAGCAGTGGAAAGGTTGAGACGTTTGTCACAGACCATACCCAGATATTTAAAAGAATCAGTGTAGGGCAGGTTTTCACCATCATACAACAGTTGAGGAAGAGTGTCAGCTCTGGAATTGAAGCAGACGACCTCAGACTTTTTTGTGTTGACCGTCAGGCATTTTCTGGTTGCATAACCCTGCAACTTGTTTAACATGGCTTGCATGTGGGTGTGGTTGTTTGCAGTCAAAGCGAGGTCATCTGCATAAAGCATGTGAGAAACATGAAAATTTGGTAAGCCTGTCACCGCTCCTGTTTCCCCATTTGTGATGCAGCCAATGTCATTAACGTAGATTGAGAATAGGAGTGGTGACAGTGGGCACCCTTGTTTAACTCCATGCGTTGGCTGGACACTTGCCCGTTTATCTCCGTCAATAAGGATGTATTTGTCATCTCGGTAGAGGTCTTTAATGATGGAGATAAGCTGGCTGGGCATCTGGCATTTGTGTAAGTGTTCCCACAATCTGTCTCTGGGTATTGAGTCATATGCCTGTTTGAAATCAATAAAGGTGGCATATAAACGTGGGGAGCCTTGAGGTTGAAGTATCTGAGCTGCATGCTTCAGGTGCCTCAAAATAAAAAGTGGCTGTAAGGTGTTGCGGCCTGGAAAAAAGCCAAATTGACTGTCAGGAATAATGTTGTATTTTTCACACCAGTCTTGAACCATGGAGCGGAGGACATTTGTGTACAGGCGGTATAGTGTGTTACTGACTGCAAGCATCCGGTAGTTTGAAGGATGTGTCACAGCGCCCTTTTTGAATATTGGAGCAAGTTTGGCAGCTTTCCATGATGAGGGGATGCGAGCAGTTTTGAGCATAAGCGTGAAGAGTTGTGAAATGCATGGAGCCAGCACATTGTGATGTTCAAGACCTCTGCCATGGCATCTGGGGACAAGTTTGCACGCATGTTTTATGAAAGAAGGTAGGACTGTGTCAAAGCCAGGTGAAGAGGAACTGCTCATGTTGGAAATGTGCTTAGAGACAAGGGAGGTCAGCTCAGCTTCCCCAGGCAGATTGAAAGGGTGCGGGCCTGTGCCCCCTAATGCTTCATCATGCAAGCCATGAGCGTCATTGTTGGAAGGAGAAGGATGGTTAAATAGGTTGTTGATATGTTCCTGCCAGGCCTGCTCAGAAATAGGAGTGGTATGGGAGCTCACAGGCTTCTTCAGAAGTTTGTGTACAGCCGGATCTTTTTGGAATAACTTGCGCATGAAATCTATAGCTCGAGTGCGGGTATATCGTCGCTTAGCACGCTGCAGAACAGCTCTGTACTCTCTGTGTAGTTGCTCACAAGCGTGCCTGGCTTGCCCAGTCTTCAATGCAATTGAAAAGGCCTTCTTTCTGGCTGCACACACATCATTGAACCACTCAGGCCGTTTGTGATTTCTGTTGCGCACCATTTGCTGAGAGCGAGGTCTAAGGGCAATCATACCAACATCCGTATGTCTGGCAGCATTAAAAATCCAAGACTTCAGGCAGGTACATGCTCTTTCAGCATCCTGATCTGTGACAGCGGATTCAAAAGCCTCCCTGCTACTCTCATCCCCTTCAATGTGTGCAGCATAAGCTTGTGCTTTATCAGCCTTCCATCGAAATAGGTACCTCTCAGGAAAGTCCTGTAATGTCTCACCGTCAATGGAGTGGAATCGTTTGTCAATGTGCGTTGTATGTGTGTCCGGGGTGCTAAAGGTGATTGTATGAAAGCAGTGGTCTAGACAGATAGGCTCGGTGAGTGTCACTTGCTCTATGAACGAGTACAGGCATTTGGAAACTATAAGGTGATCTGGTCTGCTTCTGCGTGTTTTGTTGTAGCCTATAAAGGAAGGTTGTCCCGAATCTCCAGGCGCTCTCCCAGTGGTAATGATGCAGTTCAGGTTAGATGCCACATCCACAAGGCATTTTCCAGCCCTATTAATGTGTGGGCATTGTGTGGATCTGTTTCCAGTAAGTTGTGGGTAGGTTGCGAGCAAATCATAGTGCGCGTCCGTAATTTCATTTAAGCACCCTATGTGGGCATTTAAGTCCCCGCAAATGATGACATGTGGTGTCACTGTTTTGGCTAACAAAATCTCCTCACCCAGCGTGTAAAAAAGATTGTCAATTTCCTGAGCAGGCCTAGTGCTGCTTTGAGGGTTTAGGTAGGTGGCACACATCAGGACGTCTTCCTCCAAGTCAAAGAGTCTTTTATCACATCTGATCCAGAGGCCTTGTATGTTTTGGATAGTTTTTTGTAGTGAACAAAATTCAGCCACTTGATTTGAAGCAAGAACAGCAACTCCATACCCTTTTAATCCTTGATAACCAGTAGGAATGTGTGTCTGTCCAATGAGTGTGTGTTCAGGAAGGTATTGTAGGAGCCTCTGAGTCTCGTTGGTTCTAGTCTCTGTCAAAATTATTATGTGGTGTTTTGAAATCTGCAGCACAAGTTCCTCATGCTTCATATCCTCTTCAGTCGCTGGAATACCATCACAGTTTACTGATAGCAAGTCAAGCCTTGACCGGCCACCCCTTCAGCTCTGATTCACACGACTGGGGCCTGGGTTCCCATTATTGTTGTTGTTGTTGGTGGTGGTGCGCAGCATTTTGCGTGCCCCTCCCGGTCGTTCTTCCTTCCTCTCCCTGACGCCGGTATTCCTTCCATCCATATTGATATCGAGGCGCTCAGTAGGTGGGATGATTGCCTTAATCTTCTCATATATGTATGTGTGTTGTTGGTTCAGAAGGTTGGTAGGGTCAAACTTGAATCCGCCCATGCCCTGATTCAGTTTTTCATCATAAGGGATGTGTTCCCACACAGGGTAAGAGTATGTGAGGGAGTTTCCTGAGCGTGAGAAAGCTTCCTTGCGGTCAGAAAAAGAGAGGAAGAGGTTGCTGCCATTCATACCCTCATGCACCTTCAGGTTTTTCAGCTCATGGTGTTCAGAGATTGTGCTCAGCAGTGAGGTACGAATGGCTTTTACACACTTCTGTCTGGCCAAGGTGACAGTAGTCTTCTCTCGTGTGAGGTACAAGCCACGTGGTAGGAGGTTGCGTCTGCTGTTCACAAAGTTGGTCACAGCCAAGGTCCCAGCCCGTCCAGTCATACCCGTGTCAATGCGGAATGCTCCAGCCACTTTGGGGTGCTGGGAAATCTTGGATGTATCATACTGTAGAGTGTCTGCAATCTTCTGAGGAGTGTCATAGGAAGAGGTTGCACCATCTGCTGGTTTCACAAAGGCATAGCCGGAGATGGCGTCAATGGCGGGTTGTTCTGCTTTGTTCTCCAGGTTCCACAGCTTTTGCAAGTATGTGGGGTCGGCAGTAGGGCCAGAAGAACGTGTGGTAGAAGAACGTGTGACAGATTCACGAAGATTCGAGATGTCAGTAGCAATGTGTTCGACCCTCTGGGCCAAAGCAGCGTGTGCCTGCCGTCCTGCATCAATGTCTGAGCGCTGCTGCGTGATAATGTCTCGCATCTCATTCGTGACTTCATGGACTTGTGTGGACAGGTTTGCAACGCTTAAAGCCACCTTTTCTTCAGTCGCGGTCATCATTGTTCTCATATCAGTCATCATCGTTCTCATCTCAGCAAGTAGCTGTGTGTTAGGCATGTCTTGTGCCATTGCGTCTGTGTGTGGGGAGGGAGCGTCAGAAGCCAGTGAGGCGAACCGGTTCCTCAATAAGAGGGGTCGTGTGTACAAGATACGTCGAGCAGGGGAGGATTGTTTCAAAACATTCACCATGTGTTAGTTTTCTTTTATTTTTGGACGTGCCATTGAAACTAAAAACACTCATCATACCACTGGTTCCCTGGAGCAGCTTGCTGCCAGAAACCCACCCGATACACATTAATTTCCCCCTCTTCTTCTGGTGAGGGAGACGGCTCATGGCTCTTTGAGCCAATGTGTCTCTCTTTCCTTAATTGATGTAAAAGAGTTTTCTCTGCCTTCGTAGCTTCTTCTTGTTGTTCTTTTTCTTTTTCATCAATGCACGCTTCTACTGTGAAACTTTTGCATTCCTTTCTTTCCCTTTCCTAAGCTAGTTGAAAAGCAAAAGAAGACTGATAGGAAAGAGGCACATCCATCTTGTGGGAGTCAAACAATGTGAAGACACCAGGCCCAAGAATCCGCTCGAGGCCTCCAAGTAGCACTGTGACCTCTGTCACCATCTTTTAAGGGCCTCAGCGCAAGTCACCCTCCATACTATTTTTGTTAGGTGTGGGCAGGGCCATCTACACCCCTCACACTTTGGAGCCTTTTCAAGAGCTTGGCCTCTACACTCATACAGCCACCAAGCTTGCTCTGAAGCTTTGGGTGAAGTCCATGCTTGTTTTGTCCAGTGCGCCTCAAACTTCAAGCTAGCAAGTTGCTAGCTTTAGACGCGCTTTTGACAAGACTTCTTTCAGCCTGAAATTCAGGCACGGAATACTGCTAGTATCCCTCTTGATCCCAATTGACTTTTTTCTTCTTCTCTTGGTGGAGAGGCATACAGTGCCTCAGCCCTGTGTATCCTCTTCCTCATTGATGTGAGGAGTGTTTTCACTGCTGTGCTAATTCATCAAACACCAGATCGTAACAAACATGAAAGCTTCTAGTAGTACGTAGGCAGAGGAAGCTCTCCCTACATCAATTAAGGAAAAGGAGATACAGTAGCTCAAAAGAGCCATAGGCCTCCTCCACCACAGAGCAGGAAAAAAGAAGGGTTAGTGGGGATCTGGAGGGCTGCTAGAAGATCCTGGCTCCAGAACCTGGGTGTGAGGATAGTTCTTGTTTTCAATGACGCGCCTAGTGGTTACAGACTTGTGGGTGTACTTTAGAGGATGCGCATGGATTTCACCTGCAAGCTTGCTAGTTCGTTGGTGGTTGAGGCCGAATGTTTTGCCACCTGTCAGGCTGAGGAAGTGACGCAGCCATAACAGTGTCTTGACATCCCATGACCACCACCATCCCATGACCGTGTTGAGAAAAGATAAGGATGTTGATGCTGTGGCGCACAACAACAAGCGGGTTTGGCTGGAGGTTCTAGCTACCGACAGATATGATGCAGATTCTGGAGAGTCGGCTTGACTCTTGCTTGCTTGGCTTGCTGGATAATTCTATTGGTAATTAGGCTGAACTTCGTATGCTGATGCACTTAACTGGCGTGGCACTGCTGGCTTCCTCCTCCAAGGGCTAGGTGACCTTACTCACACGTGGGCTTCTTTATTAGGGGCTTAACTTGGCTTACAAAGATGATAAGAACAAGATGGTGTTACTACGAAATCCTACGTGAAGTATAGGCCTGTGGCCTGCATAGACTTTTCTTTTTCTTTTCCTACGTGAAGTATAGTTCTCTCAACACAGCCTCAGCTGTGCTGCCACAAGAATAAATACCACTGTCCAACTAACTCAACTAACTTGCAGCACACTCTCGGCACAGCAGACTCTCGTCGTGACACCCCGGTTTTTTCCCTGTGGAATTTTCATCATAACAAGTCCCACCTACACCCAAAACATGACATGTAGTGTCCATAATTTGTTTTCATTATCTTATGTCCAAATTTTATAAGTTGAGAGTTTTGGCCAGATCTGGTCATAGGCCTGGGTGTTTTCTCTCAACTGTCCTTGAAGGTGGAAATAGCGATGTAACCTTATCTTTTGCTGCCTGCTTTGTTTTTTCCTTTTATGCCGGCCAAAACGTATTGATGTAGGGAGAGTTTTCTCTGCCTAGTAGTTTTTGTTTATTCTTTTTCCTTTCTTTTGCCTGAAGTTAAGGACCACGGCTACAAGCTTGAAACCTTCCTTTAGGCTAAGAAAGGTTCCTTGGCTAGCAAACTAGCAAAAACCTCACTAAGGGACCCTCAGCGTTAATCAGTCACAGCTTGCTTAGGGGAAAGACCTTCTTGGACCTTTTTCAGAGCGATGCTGTTCCCAAACTTTCTGTGCTTCTTGTGGAAACGCAAAAGTGTATTTTCCTGACACTACAGCCTTATGGAGTTTTTTGTGCTTGGCTTTGCATGCTTGTTTCATTTAGAGTGACAGTGTGTGTGATTTTTACAGTTGACACTTCTGAACTCAGCTCAAGGCTTTCAGTTGACATTTACACAAGTTTAGTTTGGTTTGGTTACAGGCACCTTTTGCTTCAGCTAAGCTGCCCTTGTAGGCAGGTACAGCTATGTAACCCTATCCTATCCTTAGGGGAAAGATTAATGTCCTGAAACAAATAGAACAACTACCCACAAAGACCACCTAGTGCTAAACCCTGCCACACCAGCCTCAGGAAAAAAGATAAAAAGTCTACGCCAGCCTCAGGCTCAATGAAGCTGGGTGAGGGGTGTGTTAAGGGGTCTAACGATCTCTCTTATCTCTTACGTTTGTCACATGGTGCTCAAGCAAGGGATGAGGGATGTCCTAGAGTCATTGCTGGATGAGGGCGGCCCTTGAGATCATTACAGGATGGGGGGGTGCCTCTGAGGTCAATTCTGGATGGGGGGGGGTTGTCCATAATTGAGGTCATTGCTGGATGAGGGCGGCCCTTGAGATCAATACAGGATGGGGGGGTGCCTCTGAGGTCAATGCTGGAGGGGGGGGGGGGGTGTCTTCAATTGAGGTTATTGCTGGATGAGGGCGGCCCTTGAGATCAATACAGGATGGGGGTGTCCTCGAGGTCAATGCTGGAGGGGGGGTGTCCGTAAGGTCAAGCTCAATGGGGAATGTCTTTGAGGTCAATGCTGGATGGGGGGTGTCCCTAAGGTCAAAGCTCGATGGGGAATGTCCCTGAGGTCAAAGCTGGATGAGGGGAGTCCCTGCAGGTGCTCGCAGGCACTGCTTGCAAGCGACCTGCGAGTTGCAATCGAAGTAGACGGAGTCCAGCCAGGAAGATGGCAAGCACAAAACGCCACACAAAAGGCATTTCAAATCAATCACAAGGTTCTATCAAGAGATGAGCAGGTTGCTCAGGTCCTCAGCAAGCACATGTTTGTGTGAGGCAACTTTTAGGCTCCTGCATTGTCTTCTTTGAAGATCATCCTCAGCCATGATGGTTGTGATTCGTGCATCAAATTCACATGAGCCATGATGGTTCATACACTTGAAGCAGATCGAGAGAGTGATGCGCAACAGGCACACTGGTCGCCAAACTGCTGGGTGCAGCACATGAACCTCCTCTTCTGCCTCTAAGTTCCGGCACGCAAACACCATCCAAACAGAAAGGGCATCAATATCCCTTCCTTAAAGCTGTATTGCCGTGGATACTTCACCCTCTTGCACTGTCTACCATGTGTAAACCAAAGTACCTGGCCAGTTCCACGGCAGGCGCGGCAAGGGGCCCCTTTGCCAAGCTGGGTCATCGCCTGTGGGTCCTTGACCAACGCCATCTGCACCCACCCTGCCGCCCACAGCGTGCGGTCACGCAGCGCATCACGGTTGACCTGAAGTAGTCACGCAGTGCAAACAGTCAGTTTGCGGTCGCACAGACATCTTGAAGTTGCAGAAATGATGGTCACAAGTCAGAAATTACAGCATTGCTCAACGGAGGCTTGCTTACGACGTTATCCTCAAGAAGTGCAAGTGCCACAAGTCTCGACTGAGGAACAAGTTGTCACAGAAACACAAAGAGCACACAAATACTGCACCACACACAGTGATGTACGAATGCTGGAGGCATACGGGAATGAGACCGTAAGGTGAGGCAAGAACACATGCAACGAAACTGCCACGTGGCTGCAGTCCAGCCCCACTCAAAAGGTGTGCTGAGGGTTCACACAAAGCCTGCATCAGCACAGACGCCATGCCTTCCTCAGAGCACAGGCACACCAGCAAACAGCCCCACCCATAGTTGTGCCGAGGGATCACACGACGCCTGCATCAGCACAAACGCCATGCCTTTGCCCTTCTTCTGCAGCTGCTTTACTCGGAAATGGCGCCAGCCGACGGTTTCTGCCATGGCAGTCCTGTGTGTACAGGTTCATTTGTCCACACGGGAAGAAGCGGTAAGTGTGGCATGGCCTCCTCAAGTGGCCAGTCCATGCACTGCTTTTCCAGCAAGTAACAAGTCTTGAAGGGATGTGGGCAGATCATGTTAAGAGTTGTTCAATTGCATGCATCACTTCGTATTTGGCTTAAATGTCCATGAACATGCCATAGAACGCAGCATTAATTGGATTTGGCCAACTTATCACACAGATAAGAGCAGCCAGGCAGATATGCACGTGCACATTTCCTTTCCTTTTACCAGTAAGACAGATTCCAACAAGTTTGTACTTCAGGCAGGCCAGCTTGCAAGCACTGAAAAATTCAATGTTGCTGGTGTATGTGTGTGCATGCGTGCGCATGTGTGCGTGTTGTGTGTGTGTTTGTGTGTGTGTGTGTGTGTGTGTGTGTGTGTGTGTGTGTGTGTGTGTGTGTGCGCGCTCTTGCGTGCATGCTAGCATGCATGCTTGCTATCATGCTGCAGTCACAGATCTGCTTACCATTTTGAGTTGATCAGCTCCTTTGGAAGGGATTGTTTTCTCTGATACCCTCCGCGTGAAAGATGGCCTGTACCTGCGTCGTACAAGGACATACAAAGCAAGCAGATCTGTAAATACAGCATACATTAAATTATACACACGCATGCATACCCCGTGCGTGCACATGCATGCAAAAATGCCAAAAGTAACAAATGCCTTGGACTTGAAACAACATCACAGCAAACAATGTCATAGCAAGTGGAGAGGACATGGTTTCAGCGGCCCACCTTGGCATCCTTGGCAGCATAGAAACGCAGAACCTTGGCAGCTGGAACATGCTTTTGCGGGAATGAAATTTCTGGCCTGAGCTGGCGAATTAGGCAGGGGAGGTTGCACACAAATGTCCTGCGCTTGCACCTG
>OU611754.1:14484359-14636859 GCA_914767535.2 Dunaliella primolecta | reverse complement strand
TTTAAGAGGAGCCTTACGCGCATGTACGTGTTACATACGCGTATATTGCGCATATGCATTACGTGCGTGCCATTTTTGGGAGGGAGGGATGTGGCAGGGACCCTTGGGAGGGCGTTTCAGGAACCCCTCCCAGCTCTGAAGGCTTCAATATATGATGTTGGCATAGTATCAATGGTTATCAAATATCAATGGCATTCATTTATCAATGGCATTCATTTATAAATTTCAAAAGGTGCATCCTTGGAGCAGTTGAAAGCCGTGCACTGCTCTGAGCAGCACACACCCTTCAGTGCTTGTGTAGGTGTACCTCGGTGAAGGAAAAGGCTGTAGAAATGCACTCAATCAGAAACACCGAGCGACAACAAGCGTTATACAGTCCTCGGAGCTGTGATAGTCAATAGTCAGCATAGTCAATAATGAGGCATAGCAGCTTGTTCCTCAGATCAATTGAACGGAGTCTCTTGAAGCCTTGGAGGGAAGCCTGCTGGAGCCCTAGGGGCTGCCATTACAGATGCTGCAACCCCCTTCCACCTGCAGGTGCCCTTAAAAGGGCAGAGAGGGAAAGGTGCAGTAGCGGCTGCTGCAGAAGGGGTCCAACAGGAAGGGTCCAGCTGAGGGAGGGAGGACTGAAGTGAGGGAAAGGCAAGCCTCTTCGAACTCGAAGCTAGTGCAGCCAAGTAGACCAGTGGTGGGGATCTGAATATTTGTCCAATTGTCAGGAAAGGAGCAGCAAGATTTGAACGTATAAGGCCCAAACTTGCTGGGTGGGCCTGCATGGCGTTGCCCCACCGACGTATCTCTCACTCGTTGAAAACAGCCATTTCAATCGTAAGCCTGTTTTCGTCAATTTGAACCATCCGCGTTCATACGTTCTTCACATATGACCCATCCCTGCTTTTTTTGTTGTGGTAAATGCTTCACGACTCAAAGTTTTAGGAGGCTGGGACTGATACCGCACTTCTGTTAACACCTTCATGCAGGATCTCCCATTGATGCAGGCTTGCCTTTGAGCTTCATGCTCCCTTTGTTCAGCCCTTGAACATGCACCTCTGCCCAATCCTTTTATGCTGCACATGCAGCCACTCCTTCCGTGCTGCATGTGCAGCCCACTCACCGCTGCGGAAGAGCGAGGTGGGCACGTCAAAAGTGAGCTTGCCGTCTGGCTTTGGGTACGCGATGGGCGCACAATCCCTGGCGTACCTAGTAGCCTCGTGGTCATGCCGCCTGCAGGTGGATTAATGCGCTTGCGGGTAAGGCATGGCATTTGGAAATGCACATGCTGCCTGCAGGTGGATTGATGCGCTTGCGGTTGAGGCGTAGCATCTGGCAATGCTCATGCCGCTTGCAGGTGGATTGATGCGCTTGCGGTTGAGGTATGGCATCTGGCAATGCTCGTGCCGCTTGCAGGTGGATTGATGCGCTTGCGGCTGAGGCATGGCATCTGGAAATGCTGCTTGGCAGGGTGCAGTTGAGAGTCTCACAAAGCTTGGTCAGCGGCAACATGGACCATATGCTGACAGGGTGTGCACAGCAACCCCTCCATCGGAGGCAGCAGCTCTGTGCACAGTTGTTCCCCCGTGCGTACCTTCCTTTCTTGCTTCGCATGGTGCATGTGCATTGACCAAGGCAATGCTGTGATAACTTTGTGGAGTGCAAGGGGATGAGCAATCAGCAAACAGTTTCGACGAAACCTGGTGCTTGTTGGCCATTGGATCATGCCACTGGGGTCAGGCGCGCATCTGCTCTGTCCTCCAACATGAGAGCAGGGGAGCACATGTCATGTGGCGCTGACCAAGCTTGACCTCTTGCACAATACTTATGATTCGCAGTTTGTACCTGGCCTGGGAGCCAGGGAACGCACGTGCTTTGGCACCCAGGGGGTGTGCTAAGTATACCAACATATATACCCACTGCATATGGATCATTCTTTCATTCTCATTCCCACACACGCGTTGTGCAGCGTCCACCAGGCCTGGCCCCTCAGTAGTATAAATACTGAGTTGCAGTTTGGGCCATGCCCAGGAGTGAAGGAATGCGGGCTTTGGCACCAGCACACCCCCGCACCTGTTGTGCAGCGTCCACCAGGCCTGGCCCCTTAGTACATACTGATCCAGGGCGGCATGGACCATGCCTGGGAGAAGGCCCCACTGGAAGCCTGGCCGGATGTTCCGAGCCCTATGCAACTCCTCCCACACCCATGAAGCCTGCAAAAGCGCAGGCAGACACAGGCTCAATCAGTATGCAAAACTCCTCCCACACCCACGACGCCTGCAAAAGCGCAGGCAGACACAGCCTCAAACAGTATGCAAATATGCAAAGGCGAGCACACGCAGGCTTAGGCAGGGGAGGCTTACATGAGGTCGTGGAACAGGGACATGGAAAGCTGATTTTCCTTTTGAAGCGCGACGCTTTGTACTACGCAACCAGAAGTTCAGAAATCAATAATGATGTCACACACATGAGGTCCCAACGGATTTCTTTGCAATGCTTTTCCGGGATCCATTTCCATCAATTTTTCCTCTGTTGAAGTGCATGGGTCACTTGCATTGTTCCTCCTGTTTCCTGAGATCCAGGAAACTTGCTTACATTGCCATTGTAGTAACCAACTCATATGTACCATTCAGCGGCAGATTTGCTGGGAGAAGCCATGAATAGGGAGCCCCATCAGCCATAATACCGGGCTGTAGGCCGCTTACAGTCCCTTAAGCCAAAAAATGGAAGCCATGAATAGGGAGTCAGTGTTAGGAACACCCCACAGGTACACTACCAGCAGCCCAAGCCCACCTTCATATTGTCTTCCTAGCTACTTGAGTCCCAGTAGCTAAGTCCGCCAGCTTACTTTGATTGCTGGTTCGCTGCTTCACCTCCATAGCCTGAATTCCCATTGCTGCTTTGCTAGCTCACCTCCACAGCCTGGATTCCCATTGCTGTTTTGCTAGCACACCTCCATTGCATTGTCCAAGCTGGTCTAGTCCCGGTATCCTGGTTAACCAGCTTGCCTTCTTTGCTAAAATCCCAGTTGCCGCTTTGCTAGCTCACCTTCATTGCGTTTTCATAGCTGGTCAAGTCCCGGTAGCCTGGTTTGCTAGCTTGGGGCTCCTGCGTGAGTGCCCTGAATGCGGCTTCACCCCCATACATGCCTGACAGCATGGCTGTGTGCGTGCCCTGTAAAGATGAGTGCAGGTGCCAAGGACAAACAGCAAGTTGTTTGCGCGCGAGTTTGTATGTGTGTGCATGTGCGTTTGTGTGAATGCTCAAGAAACCAGCAAATCAATCACCACAAAAATTGCTTTGT
Source organism: Dunaliella primolecta (assembly GCA_914767535.2). Classification (NCBI taxonomy): domain Eukaryota; kingdom Viridiplantae; phylum Chlorophyta; class Chlorophyceae; order Chlamydomonadales; family Dunaliellaceae; genus Dunaliella; species Dunaliella primolecta. Next base: position 14,633,564 of record OU611754.1, on the reverse strand, counting down.
GTAGCCTGATTGGATTCGCAGAGCAAATGCACAGCAGGTGATGTAGGTAATAAGGTGATGAAGGTAAAGGAACAGAAATACAGGAGCAGGTTTCCAAGCAATGGCAATGCAGTGGATACAGAATGCCTGCAGCCCGGCTGTTGCTGTTGCCATTGACTACTATGCTGTAGCCCTCCATTACAAACTTGACAAGATTGAAAGCCCCCGAAAAAGCACTGGCTCAGTGCCATGGTCATGGCTCCCGTCAAGGGCCTGCTCAGGGACCCAATCGTATCCGTGGACAGTCTTGATCATTTGCCCATAGCATCAGTGAGGACATTCGTCCTTTCCTACATATGCACCCAGCCTAACGGCAAGCGTAGCCTTTTCATTTTTCACCTCTTTCCCCCCATAGCATAAGCAGTCCTTTCCTCAATGCACGCAGCCTAACGGCACGCGTAGCCTTTTCATTTTTCACCTCTTTCCCCCCATAGCATAACCGGTCCTTTCCTCAATGCACGCAGCCTGACGGCAAACGCAGCCTTTTCTTTCTTTACCTTTTTTCCCTCCATAGCATAACAACCTTTAGAACCTTTCCTTAAAGCACGCTGCCTTTTGGCTGGCGTAGACTTTTTCTTTCCTTTTTTCTTGGCATAACAAGTCCCCGCTCAAGCACTTGTCTTCGTACTTGCTGGGCCTTTTTTGGTCCGAGCTCATGACCTCCAACCATGTTTACCCATGTTGATGGACAAGTTCATGACTGGAAAGAGGTCCGAGCTCATGACCTCGTTGATGGACAAGTTCATGACTGGAAGGAGGAACATTAGCCCCGACAACGCCTCAAACTCTTTTTTTAGCCTGCCTGAGACCAAGTGCAAGGACCACGCACTTGGCGATGGTTTGGCGATGGTTGTAGTGGAGGACACGTGGAATGTTCAAGCGCTTGGACATGGAGTGGAAGGCGGTTTTCAGCCTTACCAACGGCTGGATCAAGACTGACTCCTACTTCATGTCTGAGTGCTTGAACAGTCCCGCATCTTCCACCATGAGCACTTCCCAGTGTTGTGCTCTTGCAACATGGTCCTGGCATATGGTGAAGGGCGTGGTCCCAACCTCATGGACGCGTGCTTGAGCAGACAGTCGTCTGAGCCTGTGTCCTTTACCACACGTCCTTGTCCTGGGTGTAGTCTGGGTCCTTGGCATCGCTCATCAACATTGGACTGATGATCAACATTGGGCTCATCAACATTGGTGTAGTCTAGGCCCTTGCAGGAACTCGTCTCACAGCTCATTCATGGCAGCCAGCACTCACAATGTCTGCCATTGCCATACATATACATATACACATATATATAAATGCGTCTTTCATTCACAATGCCTGCCGTTGCTACAGGTGTGTCTTTGCATGCGTCCCCTCCCTTGCAGTGTGTGAGCCAGGCCATCGCTCATCAACACGACCTGAACCCGGTCCACAATGAGTGAGGTGCAGCTCCAAATGCTTGGCCTCACCATCATTTCAGCCATGAAACAGAAGCAGGACGATTCTTACCACCTATAGACAAGTGGGGCTTGCTTTATTATGCCTGGCGAAGGCAAGCCAGTCCAGCAATGCAGCACTTGCCTTGATTTTTGGGACGTTCAAGAAACCGGCACTGCACCCCACTAGGGCGCCCCCTGGGAAAGAAAGCTTGGGGATGGCCTGGAAGCCTCCCTCGTTTAATACACGTGCGCCGTACTGTAAGCAGGTTCCCCTGCACACATTTGTGCATGTGTGCACAAGCATGTGTGTGTGGGTGACCTCGTGGCAATGGGTCTTGTTGTCAGGATATTCAAATGAAATGGGCTTAGGCATGCGTGTGTAAGTGATGATTTGGGTGGAACTTCTAGTCTTCAATCCAAACGTAGCCTTCTGTGAGGCCCAGGGCACCACATCTTCATGAGAGCACAACTCACATCCAATAGCCATGCGTCTCTACCATATCAATTAAAGCATGGTTAGCTGTGATTAGCAAAACAAAACAAAACACTGGCAGGCAAGGCAGAAGTGAGGGCAGGGTCAAGTGGTGCCTTATGAGAAGGCAGACCAAACAAGGAGCAGGGACAGAACAGAAAAAGAAAAGACTAAGTCAGGCCAACAGCCAGGCCGCGTGCATTATGGAAAGGGAGAGCCTATGTTGCAGCAAGGCTTGCATTGCATGAAGGTCTACATTGCATAGGGGACAACATCATGTAGTGACCGTTCCTGAAGGCATACACCCTTTTTTGGCTGGCAAAGTCTTTCTTTACTTTCACATGGGGCTATGAAAGGATAGGGCAGGGCCGTGAAAGAGACATTATAGAAATTGTTTTGGCAGTTTTTAGCACTGGTTTTGAGGATCCAAAACTACCACAACTCCAATCCGCGACTTCGTATATATACTGCGAACTGCGTGTGGTTTCAGTACGGCTAAGGCACTCTGCCCTAACTCACTACTGCTCGTACACAGCTCTGCTCACCCCTCTATGTGTGCCCGTATAGCTGGATGCTCTTTCCATCGGTTGTATTCCTGGTGAGGGCTAAGGTAAGGGTTTTCGTAGTCCAGTGCCACGACCAGTCCAAGGGCCACACGCCTGGATGAAGGTCAGATATAGTTTTGATTCCCAATGGTCAGATGTGGTTTTGATTCCAATTCAAAGGCCACGCCTGCAAGAAGGTCAGATGTGGATCTTATCTCTTTCATGCCAGGGCATCCATTGTAGAGGTTGCACAAGCATCACTGTACTACGCTTCAGGTAGAGGGCCACTACAGCCTGCACGAGCAAGAGGGCCACTAAAGGCTGCACAAGCATAAAAGCTACTGAGGGTTGCTCCAGCAAATGGGCCACCAAATGTGTTTCATAAGCATCACTGTGCAGAGGGCCACTAAACTTAGCTTGTCTCTAGGCCATGGCATGAAATAGATGGTCCCTGGAGCCAAAAGATCGAGCCTGTTTTCCATCAATTTAAAACATCAAGAGCTCTGGAGAAGACCAAATGCCTTGACGTGTCGGCTCAATGCCTTTCAGTGGAAAACATTCGGAAATACCCATGACAAGGCCAAAGGCCACACCCATACTAGGAGGCCTGCTAAAACATACACGGTCACCATTAGTGCATGCGGCTTCCTGATATACATGCAGACCATCAAGTAATAGGCAGCTTCCGGCATGCAATCACTGCACACATACCAAACGCGCATACGCTATTGGCATGTACATAGGGTAGGCGGCTCCCTGACATGCACATTGGCATTGTCACGTTCCAACAGGACCAAGTGGTTGCTGTTCTTTTACTGCCCTTAAGACATAGACAAAGGCAGAAAAGCATTGGGGAAGCTGACCTACACACGGCCTGAGCAATGCCAGGTGCGAGCCACCAGGCATCCAATACCTGACCTACACAGGAAGCTGACTTACACCAGGCCTGAGCAATACCAGGTGCGAGTCACCAGGCATCCAATACCTGACCTACACAGGAAGCTGACCTACACCAGGCCAATGCCAGGTGCGAGTCACAAGCCTTGTCACAAAAGTCGACAACAAGTCTTGCCAAGTTGGTCCCGTTGGTCACTTGAAGGCATCCAATACGTACTTTTTGGCATGCCAGGCACAAGGCAAGCTGCATGCTCTCAGCAATGCACCAACGACCAATGCTTGGTCTTAGCCATGCAGCAGTGATGCCTTTCCGGCCGAGCACCTGCCTGCTCTGTGATACACAAGGCTACTTGCAAATGTGTGCATCGACCTCCATTCCTGTGTGTGCATGTGCGGGGGAAGGGGGGGGGGGGACAATGCACAGGAATTCCTGTCCATAAGTCGTGTCAGAGAAGAAACAAAAATGGTAGGAAAGAAGCACACACCTATCCGCCATGTGGTACACAAAGCCTCCTCCGTAAGTGGAGCTGTCCATGGGATAACCGACGGTGTGGATGACTGTGCCTTGCTTGTGCACCGATTCTGGGACCTCCCACACCTGCGTTTGCATGCGCAGATGCTGACACTTCACGCTCACGCAATGTACATGTTGCGGTAGGGATGACTGTCCCCTGCGTGTGAGCTGGTTCTGAAACCTCCTTGACTTGTGTTTGCATTCACACAACATGTTCACGGACATCTGCTTCATGTGTACATGCCTGCGTGTGCAGGTGCATGCGTCTGCATGGCTCAATGTGTTTGCGTGGGTGTCTGCATGAGCATGTGTCTGCATGAGCTGCATGCATGTGCATGTGGCTGCATGAGCCCAATGCGTATATTTTGCATTCATGGAGTGTGTTTGGAAAGTAGGCACGAGCAGATGCTCCCAATTGTAACATTCAGGCAATCCAATTTTACACTGATGCTCCCATGCTCCCCACAAATACAGCCCAACAAGGTGGTCAGGCCGCAATTCCTCAACATCAAACTGATGCATAGACCTTGTGCTATCCCTATTTCAGATGCATGTCTAAGCTTTTGGATTTGCTGTTGGCTGGCGCGGAGATCAGCCGAACTGTCTGGCTGAAGGTCTCCCTGTGTAACCCAACCTAATCTAATCAGATGCACGCATTTGAAAAAAAATTGTTCAAGGTATCAACGAAATCAAAGACCTTGCCTCTGCCTGTTGCACTGTCAAGCAGGAGGGGTACAACATTGGTCACTTTTAATCAGACAGTGTTTCCTTGATAGCTCCCACCAAGCATTCCCCTAAGAAACCTTCTACAAGTCGTTTCCACGCAATGCACGCACAGTTGTACATGGGAGTGAGCTTGCAGAGCTAAACACACAAGTCTCCGGCACTACACAGAAAATATCTAGAAGGTCTTATAAGGTGTCAATACGAAGCACTAAAGCAAACACCCCTTTCGCATAACCCATTTTTGCACAAGGGTCTGCATGCCCACATAGCATATCTTGTACCTCAGTGCCATGCAGCGCTGAAAACAATTACCTGCATCTAGTGACACACACATACCTCCCCCCCCCTACACACACACGCGCACACACACACACGCACACACACACACACACACACACACACACACACACACACACACACACACGGACACGCGTGCACGCATTCCCTGAAACATGATAAAAAGGAAACACAATTAGCAATGCTTCCAGACACTATGCGTGCTGTTCAAAAAAATATTACTGCTCACAGTCAGGTCTTGGAGCTGGGTGCTTCCAGGAACCCTCCAGATCCCCATTAACACTTCAAATTTGTAGCTTTGTGGTGGAGGGGACTCACGGCTCAGAATCTTAGCCAATGTGTCCCCAGCTCCTTTGTTGATGTAGGGAGAGTTTCCTCTACCTGTGTAGTTTTTCTTTTCTTCCAGACATCCTGCAGTTGTTTGGGACAGGATTAAATGGCAGCTCCTTGGCAAACTATAAAGCGAATGGAGTGCACACACCTCCTTGACACCCAGGGCATAGCTCTGTGGCTCCGCTCCAAGAGGGTGCGCACCTCTCTCACGCAAACGGAACTTCCGCATAGCTTCCTACGCAGACAAACAATATGAGTTAGATGATGAGATGCACACGATTGCTCACATTGAGCCATAGATTCTAAAATTCAATGACAAGGAACACACAATGCTGAAGCTGGCACCCACCTACACCTACCCACTCCCACAAACACACTTTCACACAGAGCAGCAATCCCAGCAGCAGCAGCAGCAGCAGCGGCAGCGAGCTTCATCTACAGCACGACCAAGACAGAGGCCGCCAGGGCACACGCTGCTATTACAAACGACACGTCCGCATTCAAACATTGCCCGTGACAGCAGCCTCTGAAGCTCACTCACACCTGTGTGGCAGCGCCTTAGGCTAGCAGGGTCACCCTGGCACGCAGGCCTACACCCTTGGTCGCACAGGTGGCAGCAACCTTGCCAACTCACTCATACTTGTCAGACTGTTCCTCAGGCGCCCTTGGCTATAGCAGAGTCACTCTGGCAGGCACTATCATACCTTCTGTCGCACAAACAAAAGTGACCTCTCTCTAGCTCACATTTGTCAGACTGATCCTCAGGCGCCCTCGGCTATAGCAGGGTTACCCTGGCACGCAGGCCTTCACCCTGGGTCACACAGGTGGCAGCAACCTTGCCAACTCACTCACACTCGTCAGGCTATCCTCAGCTATAGCAGGGTCACTCTGGCAGGCAGTATCAAACCTTGTGTCGCACAAGTAAAAATGGCCTCTTCTCTAGCTCACTCACACCTGTGAGACCGATCCCCGGGCGCCCTCAGCCAGCAGGGTTACCCTGGCACGCAGGTCTACACCCTTGGTTGCACAAGTAGAAGTGGCCTCTTCTCTAGCTCACTCACACCTGTGAGACCGATCCCCGGGCGCCCTCAGCCAGTAGGGTTACCCTGGCACGCAGGTCTACACCCTTGGTTGCACAAGCATAAGTGGCCTCTTCTCTAGCTCACTCACACCTGTGAGACCGATCCCCGGGCGCCCTCAGCCAGCAGGGTTACCCTGGCTCGCAGATCCACGCCAGGTGTGTATAGCCCTTCCTTCTTCTCACCCCTGACATGGCAAACATGGCAAATGGTGGGTCTGTACTCTAAACAATGTGCATGGGGCATCTCCTTGAGGAGAGCATGCACCTGGTACAGGTGTACAGCGCAACTCGTGCACATCCTCACTCTCTCCTGAATCAAAGTATGGATCTCTTTGCGCTGTCTGTGATTAACCCGCTTTGTTGTTCAGTATTGCATGCCTGGCGTACTTTATTGCTCAAAGATCCACTGTCCAAAAAACTGCAATTATGAAGCTCGATTCGGGCAGCAAATCAATTCTAGTTTCTGGTGGACCAGCACCGGTGTCAGCATATTTATTTTTGCTTATGCCAGCATCACTCACTTTGGCAGCGAACCCTTCTTTTGCCATTGTCACTCACTTTTTGTTTATGCCAGCATCACTGGTGCCAACGCCTGCAACTGCCCCCTGCAGAGAGGGCAATCCAGTCTTTATTGCAAACATGGAATTTGCTTTTCAATGGACAGAGCAACTGTCCCAGGAATATTAGCAAAGCAGGTAGTGGTATCAAGCTCTGCAGTGCACACAAAACAAGGAAGGCGGCTACAAACAGGGTGCTACCAGATCTATACATGAACATGATTGCAATCCATACAGCTGATGTGCTTGCAAATGCATGCAAGTCATTCCATGTAAACATTGCAAGTGCACAAATACATTGGAAGTGCAATTTTTGAATGTAAATTTAAACAGAGCTGCACACAGCAATTGATCTCCCCAGGAATGGCCCCAAGCACTACAGCATAATTCATTGCCATGTCGAAACGCAAGCAGAGCTGCACATGGTGATTGGCCATTCCAAATATAGCCCCAAGCACCACAGAGCAATCCATGTTCACGTGTAAATGCAAGCAGGGCTGCGCAGGTGGGGGGTAGGTGATCAGTGATATGGTGTGCAAATGGTGATCGGTGCATATGGTGGTTTCATATGGCGATCGCCCCAAACATAGCCCAAAGCACCAAAGCCAACACTCCTCCTACCTCTCCGTCGAACAACAAATGTGACACAGAAAACCCTGGGAAGATGTCCACCCCTAAAGCCTCAGCCTTGGCAGCCATCCATCTCGACACTTGACTGCGCAAAACAGCAACATACAACACACAACTGCTGTGAAACAGGAGGTCCGACACTGGGTATGAGCACTGTCCTCGGTTTCAAGTGCGCATGCAAGAGGCACCAACCCAAAGGTTTTCTTTCTCCCAAGCATTATCCTTGGAAGCCATCCAAATGTCTCGTCTCTCTTAGATGATGTAGGGAGGGCTCTCTCTGCATCCGTTGTTTTCCTTCTTTTCATCTTTCCCAGCCTCAGCCTTGGAAGCCATCAACCTCATGATTAACAGTGATTTACGTCATACCGCAGGTGCAGCTTCTATCCTGTAAACAGTAGAGTCGATGAGCTGTCCTGAAAGTGTCCATGCCCCAATCTTCAACCTCTTCAGCCATCTGCTCTGACACTTGCATACACAGCACACAAAATGACAGGTCGCTTAATGTTCTGCAAATCAAGGCTTGTGCCAGACCAACCTGCAATCAAACCTCCAAGTACAGAGTTGAATCCAAGACAAATGAAGTGAACGGCTTCAACCAAAACGCAGGACACTCCTGGTTCTCAGGCCAATGATGCACTCACCATGCAAGCAAGGAAATGGGGTGCTGATGAGTCGTGTTCAGAGAAGCCTCAACACAACAACATGACACAATGCCAGTGGCGTGCGATTGCATACACAACCCAGATAAAAGCCGCTGACCTGATGCCATGCGGCTGACCTTATGAACTGCACACACACCATGAAATTCCCACACAGTAGGTGCAGGTGGCGCAAAAAGAGGAAAAAGAAGGCAGAGGGAATTCTCAACATTAAGCTAACAAAAGGAGACCCATAAACCCAGAGCCATGACCCCCCTTCATCGCGAGAACTAAGAACATAAAGGGCTACTGGGGATCTGCAGGGTCACCAAAAGGGCACCGGGCTCATCGCGAGAACTAAGAACATAAAGGGCTACTGGGGATCTGGAGGGTCACCAAAAGGGCACCGGGCTCCAGAACCTGGCTGTGAGAGGCATTCTTTCTTTCATGGCGCATCTCGTGGTAGCAAGTTAGCGTGCACAGTGTAAAAAATGGGCATGGAGCTCATGCGCAAGCTTAGCAGCCTGCTGGAGGTTGAGGCCTATATGTTTAAACTGAATGTAAAACGTCGTCTTAGTGCTCAGTGCAACAAGTCCCGGCCACACCCAGGTTCAGGCACTCACCTCAGGCTGACCACATAGTTTCCCTTATTGACCTTTGGTGCAAACGGGACCCGGAAGGATCCCTTGGAAGAGGTGAGCATGACCAAGGAGTCCTTGGTGACAGGAACCTGAAGCAACGGCGCCACGAGGAGCAGCCACAGTAGGGTGAGAGGACAAAAGGATGTGAGCTTCAGAAGATTTTGACGGGAATCTGGAAGGGAGGCACCAAGAGCAGCAACTATGGGAAGAAGAGAGATAAATATGCGAGGACAGAGAGTCATTGGTGATGGGAGCCTGGAACAATGGCGCTGAGAGCAGGCGCTCTCAGCAACCGATCAGCCAGAGATTTGGGCCGCAGGCTAACCCATGTTAACCCACGTGCAGGCACTATGAGGAGAGGGTGCAGATGTTGGCTCCGGTGCATGTGCTACCCTACCACTTGATAACCTCTTCCCCTCCCTGGATGCAGGTATTTCCTCTGTTGCCTACGTTGCCTCCTACCTCGATTTGCTTCTGTGCTGGCCTTTGCGGCTTTTTTTGGCTGGCTTAGCCTTTTCTTTTCATTCCTTTCCCGACACCAGGGAGCGCAAGACTCCATGGGGTAAGGATAAGACATAGGCTTCCAAGCACGAAGGCTGGAAGGCATCAGGGATAAAACCAACCAGGGAAAGAAAGGGAGAAGGAGAGAAAAGAAGACCAGGTGGGCATAAAAACTCTCTTTTCACAACGAAAGGGAAGGAGGTGAGCTCAGCAGGCAGGCACTTTGAATGGTGGCCTCTTGCTCCCGTCTGTAACCTCTGTAAACCTAACCTTTGTAAGCCTAAGTGCAAGACAGGTGCAAAAATGGCAGCTTTGGATGCAAGCATGGCGAGCGAGGGATTGGGAACCCTACCTAAGATGCGGAGATGCAAACACAATGCTTTAGGTTTCTGCAGCGCGAGTTCCAAGCCTTGCCTGGCACGCGCACACACACACACACACACAACACACACACACACAGGAGATATTCACACCTTGATTGGCACATCTGGGTCCTCCCTCCAATCAGGGAGCAGCTCGTCCAAAGCACGCGGCTCCAATGCACAGCCAGACAGAATGTGGGCCCCTGCAGGCGTAAAAAGCAACCGGACGAGCTGACAGGAGGCTTCAGATTTGTGACATCTCTCTTCTGTGGGCCCCTGTCAACAAACATACGGGCAAACAGCATATGCTGACCGCCGCTGATCCAGTGCCCAGGTACAGAGGACAAGGACACTCCCTTGCACAAGTCTGACCTTACCTCCCCCTGCCTCCCACACCCTATCCTACCCCCTACCCGGTATACACTCACATTGCGCTGGCTATGTGCTGCTTTGCGGGATCAAAAAGATCAGTGAGAGTGCAATGCTCAATGCTTGCAAGCAGCAACGTATCAGCAGCTTTGATGACAGGAGCCTTGTGCTCCACAGGCGCAAGGCTTGCCATGAGTGAGAGCACGCTCTATTTCACGAGAGGACACCATCAAGTGTACGCATGTCGCAACTGGTGCATCCCAGGATCCTCATCTTGGACCTCTAAGGCTGGAGCTACAGCAAGCAAGGAAGCCTCAAGAGGTGTTGTCCAGCAGGCTGGACAGAAAAGTCCATCAAAAGAATTACACTTTTCTGCGGGCCTGGGCCCCTTCACTGAAATCAAATGTGAATAACATAAATCAGATGTCAAGCTCATTGGCGCAGCTCCTTTTGCTCTGTAACCCAGTCCCTCTTCTTTCCCTTTGCCAATTAGCCCACTGCAGCAAGCCTAGACCTCACCTACAGATGCGCCTTTTTCCAGCACGCACACACTCAGGTCCTTGTCCTGCTCCTTGCATTGCTGCAAGTGGGCCAGAGGAAACTTGCGTTTAAATACCCATGCTGCATTCTCGACACGACCATATGCACACAGCATGCAATTGAAGGCAGGCCTGAGCAGCTGTTGAATGGCAGGGAAATCTCAGAGACTAGTCAGAACAGGTCCCCAGCATGAATCCGCAGGTTTGCATGCGCATGGGGTGGCTTTAGGCCAGCAAATGTGTGTGCGGGAACACACACATTTGCGACTTGCAACCATCGTTTTGAGTCCTGATATCAGTGCAGACATATAATTTGTTCGTCCAACATTAGATCTCTGGCACATTTTTGCACCATGATTGCTGTACCTGCTTGAATCTAATGGCAGCTGAGAGTCCAGCCGGTCCTGCAAGAGATCCACGTGAACAAGCAGTGAGGTTGGCTCTTGTGTGATGAATTCCAGGGAGTAATGCTTTTCTAGCTGCAACGCACCACTGCCAACGATGACCACATCATACTGCAGCTGCTCGCGTGTACTGCTAGAAAAGGCTGCAGCTGAGGTCCTTAGCAAGTGCTCTCTGCTGGCTCTCTGGATAGATGATGATGCTAACTGGCCTAAACTCCTGAGAAGCATGATCACTACTTGGCATAAGCCACCTCACCGTTGGCGTGGGAAAAAACAAATGTTTTGTTTTTGTATATTCAGGAGATCAAGTGATCTGAAGTTGGCGCGAAATATGACATGGAATTAAATGGGTAGCTGGAGCAGGGGCGAGTAGCATGGTAACCCACACCGTTGAGAACGTGGTTGATGGGGAGGGGGAGGGGGGCATCCGCTTGAAGCTGTCCTTCTTGGACAAGCGCAAGAAGCGTGCAGCCAAGTGGACACACACCAACGCAGTGAACCCCTTGAACCAGGATGAGGAGTCTGGCAACCCTTCCTTTGCCTGGACCTCCAGGGCCTGGGCATCCCTTTGGGAGGTCTACTCCAAACAGACCCGGCCCTACACCATGGAGCCCCCCAAGAGCAAGGGTGCGTGCCGTGTGCTCAAGGTTGCACTCAGGTCCAATATGCGCATGGTGTGTTGCCTCCAGTGGCTGCCTTGGCAGCAATCAGGGAGGCATGCAGGGATACTTTCAATCACACACACATACACACACACACGCACACACACGCGCGCACACACACACATGCACGCGCACGTGCGCACACACACACACACACACACACACACACACACACACACACACACACACACACACACACACACACACACGCGCGCGCGCGCGCGCGCGCGCACGCACGCACGCACGCACAAACACACACACATACTTTCCCACGTGCGCTCATGCATATAGGAGGAAGGCCACCTCCCGATGGAGTCTATGTTGTGGAGAAGGTGAGTGTTTTGCACGAGGCAAGGCCAGGACATGCCTTCCTTTACAAGCCACAAGGCACTGGATTGGGAATTATTAGAGATGATTTCAAGTTCAGTTTCAACTGAACAGGTTGAGAAGATCTCAGCTCACTGATGCAAGCACACGTGTTTTTAAAGCGGAAGCCACTTGATGATGCGCGTTTGCAAGTGAGCTCATGTACAAAAGGTCCAAGCAGTGAGGCAAGAATTGAAGCAGTGAGCCAAGTGTGAGCAGGCTCTTGCTATCCGTTGGGCTCTGGCATGTGCACTGGAGCAAAGAATGAAGCAAAGTGAAGCAATGCTGTGGAGCAGCGCGTACTCATGTTTATGTATACATACGTTTACATATGTATGTATGTAAATGTACATGTATGTAATATGTACTGTATATACATACGTGTGTAGTTTGTATAAATACATCTGTGTATGCACCTCTGTTTCAGCCCAAGAATGCATCCTTGGCCGATTGCTAACATGCATGCCTGTGGATTAGCACATTGCTTTTCATCTTTTCTGGAGGTCCCTCTATCCTCCAACCCATTGTTCCACCCTTGTGCAAATTCCCACCCTCTGCGCTCCACCTTCCCCACGGCAGGTCCTCGCCTTCAAGCCCGAGGATGCAACGTTCAAGGTAAGCTTGGGACCCCTGGCAGGCAAAAGAAGGAATGCCAGGCCTGGCGCCCCACCTGGCTCTTTGTGGGTATCAGTAGGAACATGCATGCGCACTGATTGTGTAACTTGTCCAGGGACGGGTGCAGCTCATAGGGACGTCCCTGTTATGGATTCATACTGCTTGGCTGTTACGCAGGTAGGCATGGTTAATTCATAATTAATTCATCATAGTGCTTTTGGCTGTCCAAGAGGCGGATGTGATTTATAATGACTCTATTGCTTGGCTGTTGAGCAGGTAGGTAATCTTTTGTATGTGTGATTCGTAATAGACAAATCTAAGTGCTTTTGGCTGGCTAGGAGGTAGAATGAGTAACAGCAGGCGCATGCATGCTTCCATGAGCATGCGTGCAGATCATATACAAACACACACACTCACATGTACACATGTTCACACGTTTATCTCAACAGGTCAAGTGGTTGGGTTACAAGAGCCCCACCTTTGAGCCTAGCAGCAGCTTTGTGACGGGTGTGGACACCTACTGCTGGGACAGCAAGGGGGCGTGGGAGCACTTTTGCCAAGTGGGACCTCAGGCGTTCAAGCCCTTGTTTGAAGAAATAGCACCTGCTGCTGACAGCAAGAAGGGTGGTGCCTCTAAGACACCGCGCACTGCACCACAGCCAAGGTGGGTAGATTATGTATGCGCAGACCCTGTGGACGGACACACACACACACACACACACACACACACACACACACACACGCGCGCGCGCGCGCGCGCGTGCGCGCGTTTGTTTCACAGCCTGAGGGTACTTTGAGGGAAGAGGCTACTGTCCACCGCGCCTCAGCTCAACTAAGCACACGCTGTGAGGGAGTCGGGAGGAGCAGGGTGGCTAGGTCAGCTTGGTTTTTGCTGAAATAAAGTAAAAATGTGTCGGTGCTGTTTCTTCAAGGGTGTCCACAAGGGAGTTGGGTACATGCGCAACAAAAAATTCAGGCAAATGCGCATTTGTTGATCTCTGAGGTGCAACCCCTCCATGTTCTTAGATCACACACGCAACACACACACATGCACGATACACATACATGCACACGCGCACGCGCACGCGCACACACACACACACACACGCACACACACACACATGCATACAGGTCTGGCCGTGCCAATGGTACAGGCGCCCTCCCCGGCTCCGCTCCCCTCCCCACCTCCCACCCCGACACCACCACACCCATGCCCTTTGGCAACCTGGCAACAGACCTGCACGGCGCTGCCACTGGCGAGGAGGAGCCTGGCGATGAGTTTGAAGCCACCGCAACGGCAGCAGCAGCTGCGGCTGCGGCTGCCCTCATGGCCGGGGGCTCTGAGGGTTGGGATGCCATGTTGCAGGAGACATATGCACCCTACAACGGCGCTGGTGCTCAGCACATGCCAGACGATCAGCAGCAAGCGCAGGCGGAGATACCCTTTGAGCCGCAGCAGTTCCAGCAGCTGCTGGATCACTGGCAGCCAGCCCCGCACCAGGTAGGCAAGGCCACAAGGTTTGCAGTTGTACAGGGCTGAGTTTGTACAGGGCTGAAAGGCGAAAGCCATCAGGCAAAATGCTTGCCTATCCCAGCAGCTGCTGGATCACTGGCAACCAGCCCCGCACCATATGCGGGAGGTTCACAAGTTGTACAGGGCTGACATGGAGAAAGCCATACATCAGTTTGCTTGATTGCTTGCCTATCCCAGCAGCTGCTGGATCACTGGCAGCTGCCCCCGTAACAGGCATACAAGATTTGCAAGTAAAAAAGCCATCAGTCAGAGCGCTCGACTGCTAGGCTTGTTTATCGCACCAGGGACAAGGTTGACCAGGGTCACAAGGGCAACAGCCATCAGTCAAAGCGCTCGACTGCTAGGCTATTCCCTGCACCAGGTACAAGGTTGACCAGGGCTGTGAAGGAAAAAGCCCTCCGTTGAGGTATTTGACTGCTACAGGCTTTTCCCTAGGTGCAGGTACTGGGTCCAGCACGGCCAGGCCTCAACCGCTGATGGTTGCGTTTCCGCCACGCAAGGTGATGCGTGGGTCCTCTTTTGGTGGCACTGGTTTGAGAGGGAGTGGACTCCTTGCAAGGCTATGGAGATCCACCAGTAGGTGGCTGGTACCATGTTTCAGCTTCTAGCGCTGCTGCTGCTGCTGCTGCTGCTGCTGCTGCTGCTGCAAGTTGCGATCTGCTGCTCCGCTTTTTATGAGCATAGCAGCCTCGCCCAAACGAGTCTGATTTAGGCATCTCTTTCTGTATCCCCCTTCTCTTGTGGTTGGAGTGGGCTCATTTTCCTGAGGTTGCAGCATGTGCACTCTGGGCACTGCTATCCTTCCTCACAGAAGCACATACTCAGCAGGCAGTGAGTGGCAGCCTTGCCCTGCATCAGCGCTTCCCGTCTTCTTCAGATCCCCTCTACATGTGCACGCGCCTTCTGTGGCCCCTCCCCCGTTAGCAACCCTGCAGTACCTCTGCACAAGGAGCTGGCAGGAGCGCAAGCCAAGCCTGCCCATGCTCATCCCACCTTTTGAGTACAGTCTGCATGGGCACGCGCCTGCAGCTGCCCCCCAAAGTGAACCTCCAGCAGGTGCTGCACAAGGGTTTTGCAGGAGCTCAAGCCTAGTCTACGTGTGCCCATCCCATCTTCTGAGCAATGTCTGCATGTGCACATACCCTCAGCTGCCCCCCCATGCGAGCGCGCCGCAGCTGCTGCTCAAGGGGCTAGCAAAAGCAACAGCCGAGTCAACGCACACCCAACCCATCTTTTGAGTGCCGTCTGCATGTGTCCACGCCTGCAGCTGCCCCCCCAGATGAGCCTTCAGCAGCTGCTGCACAAGGGGCTAGCAAAAGCACCAGCCGAGTCAACGCACGCCCAACCCATCTTTTGAGTGCCGTCTGCATGTGTTCACGCCTGCAGCTGCCCCCCCAGATGAGCCTTCAGCAGCTGCTGCAAGAGGGGCTGGCGGGTGCACAGGCCAAGCCCTCCCCCACCCAGCCGCTGCTGCCCCCCTCCCAGAAAGAGCAGCAGGAGCAGCAGGCGGAGAAGCAGCGGCTGCAGGAGGAGAAGAAGCGGGAGCAGAACCGGCGCAAGCGAGAGCAGGCGCAGCGTAAGCGCCTGGAGAAGAGACTGAAGCAGCAGGCCAAGGCGGCAGGCAAAAAAAGGGCCACTCCTCCGCAGCCACAGACTGCCGCAACCCATCTGTCGCCCAACAGCCACGGCAACAACCAGAAAGGGGGTGCTGTGGGGCCCACCTCAGGGACAGCAGACACGGTGCGTGCAGTGTGCTGCGCAGGAGCCATGCTGTGTTGTGTGTGCAGAGTTGTGGGTTTGGGAGTGCAGGTGGTCCTGGTCAGTACTGCAAATTGTTACGCCAGCAAAGGTCAGTGATGGGTGTTGAAAGTTCGGTGTATGCAGGGTGCTGCGCATGGGGGCATGCTGCGCTGTGCTTGTGGGTGTGTGGGCTCCTGAGTGCGCGTGCCTGGTCAGTGCTGTGGGAGACTCTGCCTGTGAAGGATCCACGAAGGGACAGCAGGCACGGCGCGCATAAGGAGCTGCGCTGGTGGCGTGCTGTGCTGTGTTTGTGGGTGTGTGGGTTCCTGAGTGGAGGTGCCTGGTCAGTGCTGTGGGAGACTCTGCCTGTGAAGGATCCACGAAGGGACAGCAGGCACGGCGCGCATAAGGAGCTGCGCTGGTGGCGTGCTGTGCTGTGTTTGTGGGTGTGTGGGTTCCTGAGTGGAGGTGCCTGGTCAGTGCTGTGGGAGACTCTGCCTGTGAAGGATCCACGAAGGGACAGCAGGCACGGCGCGCATAAGGAGCTGCGCAGGGGGCATGCTGTGCTTTGTAGGTGCTGGTGTGGGTGCCTGGTCAGTGCTGTGATTGACAAGGTTTCGGCAGGGAACGCCCTAGTCAGGAGACAGTTGGCAGTGTGCGCGTGGTGATGTGCAGGCAAGTTGTTGTAGGGCAGAGTAAGGGGACAGTGCAGAGAAGTCATTGTGAGCATGGTTCGGTAAGATTTGGCAGTATGGGCAGACTCTAAGCAGGGAGCATTTTGTTGAAACAGTGAAAACGTGTGCAGGCACAATTTCGGAGCAATGTGAGGTGTGGTTGCCAGTGAAGGCAGGTTGTTTGAGGGGGGGGGGAGGGAGCAGAGCAGGGTAAGTAAAGATCGCTCGGAACTTGTCACTCACGCCCAGGGGCCTCGGCGGGTACAGATGTGCTTTGCAACCCCATTGTGCTACTCGAGCTGTGTTTGCCACTTGAGCTGTGTTGTTGCCTCTGAAGTTATGTCGTACCAGGCCCACTTCTCCTTTGAGCTGAGTTGGTGCCACTGAAGTTGTGTCGTACCAGGCCCACTCCTCCCTTGAGCTGTTGTTGCCACTGAAACTGTGTCGTACCAGGCCCACTCCTCCCTTGAGTTGAGTTGGTGCCACTGAAACTGTGTCGTACCAGGCCCACTTCTCCTTTGAGCTGAGTTGGTGCCACTGAAGTTGTGTCGTACCAGGCCCACTCCTCCCTTGAGCTGAGTTGGTGCCATTGAAACTGTGTCGTACCAGGCCCACTCCTCCCTTGAACTGAGTTGGTGCCACTGAAGTTGTGTCCTACCAGGTCCACTCCTCCCTTGAGCTGAGTTGATGCCTCTGAAATTGTGTCGTGCCAGGCCGACTCCTCTGGAGCCACTCCTCTCTGTCTCATCTGAATCCCCTTTTCTGAGTCATATCCGTGCAACAGACAGAGGGTGATGTTCGTTATAATCCTCTGCGCCTGGGCCTTCCATCACCTGTGTCAACAGCATGTCAATCTACCCCTTCTCTGTGTTGCTTAGCATGGGCGAAAAGCTAGCGGCCATCATGTTGCCTCTCTGTGGGCCAGCAGCCACTGCCTTCTGTGTTGCAGCTTGGGTTCACAGCTGTGTTGATCCCCTGTGTTGCTTTGGGCGGCGTGCAGCTAGCAGCCATCCGGGCGCGCAAAGCAGATGAGGAGCAGCAGCAGGAACAGCAGCAGCAGGAGCTGCAGCAGGGAGGGGCTGTGGACCACCCAATGCCTGCACGCGTGCAGCAGCTGCGTGGGGTTGCTGATGAGTTTGCCCTGGCTTCCTCTGGCATGGATGACGACGATGTCCCTGAGGTGGGTCCTTTGGGATCTGGGGGAGGCACAATCTGGGGGTGAAAGCATGTTTGTCTCATGCTCATAACAATGTGTGCAGACATATCAATGCGTGCAGACGGGTGCTGATGTATGTGCTGGGAGTGTGTTGAAAGCACATCTGTCACGTGCTCATAAACAATGCGTGCTGACGGATGTTGATTCATGCACTGGTGCTGAAAGCTCCCCCGAGACAGGCCTCAGTCAGCTCCCTCTTCAACAGGCCTTCCCTGCACCGGCAATCTAAGGGACTGAGATTAATGCATAGCTGCATGGTGCTCATACACCATGCGGCTGCCTGTCACCAAGGCCCAATGTGAGGGGAACATCCCGCCTGGATGACTTGATGCATGCCCTCATGCGCGTGCTGTTTGTGCTTGTACACCTTGCAGCTGCCTGCCACCCAAGAACAATGGGAGAGGGAGATCCTGGCCGCCACGCAGCTCCTGTCCCAACCAGGCGAGCAGCAGCAGCAGGGCCCCATCGGACACCCGCATGATGAGCAGCACCAGCACCAGCACCACTACCAGCAGCACCAGCACCAGCGAGGGCCTCAATACCAGCGCCCACATTCGCGGAGGGGCTCGTTGTCACGAGTGGATGAGCTGGCAGATATTCCTGGCACCCAGGTGGTGGGTGATGGGCCGCCGTTTGGCCCAGAAGATACATCCATGATGCAGCAGGAGCAGCAGCAAGGCGAGCTAGGGTCGGGGCTCCCTCAGCAGCAGGCACACCATCAGCCCCCTCCTCTTGCAGACCACATGCGTGCGGTGCACAAGCAGCTGCAGCGGCGGCAGCTGCTGCAAAGTGGAGCACTGCGGATGAGTCCCACGCAGCCGCTGGTCGTGGCAGGCTGGACGCGCGCAGCTGCGCTGGCTGCTGCCAAGGCAGCGGCAGCCGCGGTCGTGGGAGAGCATGCCGGTGATGGTGGCGGTGGTGTCTTCAGTGCTGAAGAGGCAGCAGAGGGAGCAGGAGAAGGGGATGGACCACAAGAAGGCAGTGGAAGGGCATTGGAGGAGGGGGAGGGGGAGGGCGAGGGGGAAGGCCTGGCGGCTGGTGAGGAAGGAGGCTCAGGCGCTGCACATGGTGCGCAGCTACTGCAAGGGCGTGGGGGCACAGCGAAGGGGGGTGGTGGCAGTGGGAGTGTGCAGTTCATGGTGAGCGCGCCTGCCATGGAGCTGTGTGCAGACGTGATGGCGACACAAGGAGGAAGGGTGCGTGCGAATGCGCGGTACGACAGCAGTGCAGCACACGCAGCAGGTGAGGTTGGCAGTGACAGGCAGCCATGGTGAGATGGGTGTGTGAGGTTTGCTGTGTGGTACAGCGAACGCAGCAGGTTCAATGGGCGGTGCATAAACAGCCATGGTGAGGTGTGGTGTTTTAAAGTGTGTGGTTTGGTGTTTTTAGGTGCATTTTACCGCCATGGTGTGGTGTGGATTCCTGAGGTTTGCTGTGTGGTACAGTAAACGCAGCAGGTGTGATGGGCGGTGCGTAAACAGCCATGGTGTGGTTTGGTTGTGTGGTTTGGTGGTTTTAGGTGCGTGGCAGCCATGGTGAGTTGTGGATTCATGAGGTTTGCTGTGTGGTACCGCAAACCGGCAGGTGCGGTGGGTGGTGCACAGACAGCCGTGGCGTGGTGTGTTCTCGCGTGTGTTGTGGTGAATGGGTGTGTTCAGATCATGGAGAGAAGACGATCCACCTGAGCTGCACCTGATGCACCTGATTTGGGTTTTTAGGGACATCTGTAAGTAAGGGGATTCCTCATGATAATCCCCACTCCGGCAGCACAAGAGGAACAAGGGCACGCTGCTGCACCACACAGCAGAGGCACCAAACACCCAATGCAAGGACTATCACAGCCAAGGCAAGGCGCCTCACAACCGAGGCAAGGCATGCAGGCACATTGCCGAGGCAAACCGCTTACGCACACAGTCAAGGCAAACCGTTTCGGCACACAGCCAAAGGCAAGGAATTGCCAAGGACACTGTCTGTTGTATGGACAAGGTGAGGCGCTTGGCCGCACAGCCAAGGCAAAGCAAGGCAAGGCAACTCAGCAAGCACACACACGCTACGCAGCTCTTCAGAGCCTTTGTCTTTCTTTTTTCATACTCCACATGTGGATGATGCCCACACAGATGAGCACCTCCCACACCTGCGTGCATTGCATCCTACAGAAATGGCTGCTATGGAAGAGGAGGGCCTCGTGATGCTGGGGAGTGGTGAGGAGCTCATCATCCCTCCAGAGATATACGTGCTGGCCTTCGCTGTGTCCATCTACCTCATGTGCACAATGCTGCAGGTGGGGTGTGTGTGCGTGCGTGTGTGTGTGTGTGTGTGTGTGTGTGTGTGTGTGTGTGTGTGTGCGCGCGCGCGCGCTCCTTCTTCATCATGTGCACCATGTTCGAGGTTTGTATTGAGTGAGTGGGCATGTGTGCGTGTGCTGTGTATTTTGCTGTGCTTACTATCCATACTTTTGTATGTCTCTAGTTGCATGATGTCCCTGACGCTCACTGATCCTCATTTGAAAACCAGTAGAGCACAGTTGTGTGCTTTGAGTGGAACATGTGCTTTTGTATGCTCGTGCTTGTGTTTGTGGATTGAGTAGGCTGTGCCTCATGTGTTTGTGGTAGGGAACAACTGATAAGTGAATGTGTAGTTTTGCTCGGCGGTTTTCCTGACACGCTTTTTGCAGGAGTTCCCATCTTTTGATCTTGCTTTTTGGTTTAGCAGGTCAGCCTGGGCTATATGAGTTGTTCTTGCTTGCGTGTCCCTTGGCAATGTACCTGCCCCAATTGGACCTGTTGTATATTTGTATGTATGTAAATGTATTTGGAATTGATTGTGTTGTCTGCTATGAGGTCTTTGAGTACATAGTGTGTTTCTTTCAAATTGTGTCCGTTGCGCAGCTTTGTTTGTGCACGTTGGAAAAACAAAACTATGTGTGCGCAGCAATAAATCTATGTTTTTTGGCTTTTGCATTCCTACGTCTAAAGTATGGAGCATAACGGATTCTTTGCTATGTGGGTGGCTATGAGTGAGATTGCTGTGCGCGTGTATGTGTGTAGCCATGAGTGAGGTTGGATGAGTCAGTGCTGCTACGCTAGCACCCATGGTGGCTTAAAAATAGCACGTGTCTGCACATGTCTGCTTGCAGGCAATGTTAAGTAAAAGTCGCGCATGCATGACCCATCTGCATGTTGACCCATCTGCACCACTTACACTGTGCTTTTGTGTTTCTGTAGGCCACAATCAGAGTTGTGCATTTTGATGCATCTGCTTCATGCATCACTCCATTTTGTGCATGTATTTACAGGCTTGGATCAAAGTGCAGCGTCATGTCGACACACCTTTGTGCATCACTCAATTGTGTGTATGCATGTGTTTGCAGGCCATGATAAATTGAAGCATCATGTCAACGCATCTGCACCACTTACTTTGTGCACATGTGTTTGCAGGCCATGATCAAAGCTATGCATGCTGATGTGTTTGCATCGTGCAGTACGCAATATGTGCGTGCGTGTGTTTGCAGGCCATGACTGAAGTGCAGCGCCATGTCGGAACAATCATTGTGTGCATCACTCGCTTTGTGCGTGTGTGTTCGCAGGCCATGATCGAAGCCGTGCATGGCCCCACACCTGCGACAAAGGCAGCAGCGGCAGCGGCGGCGGCGGAGGCAGCGGCAGAAGCAGCAGCACAAGCAGAAGCAGAAGCGGCTAAAGGGGCAAGGGATGGGCAAGCCAGTACGTCAGGTCGACAGCAGCAGCAGCAGCAGCAGCAGCAGCAACATGAGCAAGAAAATGTGCATAACCAGGAGCAGAACGAGCTGGAGGGAGGGGCTGGTAGCAACGGTAGCATGCTCGGGAAGCGTAAGCTTGCAAGTGAGTCCTCAAATATAGGTTCAGAGGGCAACTGTTGCTGTGACTGAGCATGAGGCTGAGACAGAGGTGTTTGAGCACTAGTGCATGCATGGTGTAGTGTGCGACGGGGTGGTGAAGGGAGCTGTCCGCTTATATAGGGCACTTGATGGAACGTGCATGCCCTTGCACATTCATGTTTGTACAAGCCTTGGTGGACACATCCAAGCCCTTCTGCCGCCTTCTTCTTTACTTTGCAGCACTGCCAAGATAGCTGACCTGGCCTCACCTGCAAAAGAGCTTGCCCCATTGCCTCACCTGCAATTCCCATGGCCTCATCTGCATAATTGCTTGCCCCTTGGCCTCACCTGCAAAAGAGCTTGCCCCATGGCCTCACCTGCACAAGAGCTTGCCCAATCTTTGCTTGTACATGCCACGATGGCCTGGTGGACGCTCTGAAGGTCCTCTGTCACTTTCTTCTTTGCTTTGTCGCTCTGCCACCTGAGCTGGTTCATGCAAGCAATACGACAATGCTTGCCCCATCTTTTTAGCAGGCCTTAGCACATGGTGAACGTTATCAAGAAGGAGCTCTGCCACCTTCTCTGATGCTCACAGGATTCTCTGCCACCTTTTCCTTCCCTTTTGTGCACTGGACCTCAATCATAAAAGCTTGTCCCCTTCATTTGTGTGCACACAGGCCATGGCCTTGCTGGTGCAGAACAGGACGCCTGCCATCTCCCATTTGTATAACCTTCATTGCGTTAATTGCCCCTGTCATTGTGCCTTTCTTTGTGTGCGGATTGGCCATGGCCTTGCTGGTGCAGACCGGGATGTTTGCTTCTTCAAACTACTTGCACGACCTTCGGCTCATTATTGTTATCTATCTTTACTTGTGTGCGCGCAGGCCATGGCCTTGCAGGCGCAGACCAGGACGCCTGCCTCCACCTACCTGTTCATCTTGGCTTTAATACCTTCATTTACCTTACCATATTACCTTTGCCTTCATCTGTGTGTGCGCAGGCCATGGCCTTGCAGGCGCAGACCAGGGCGCCTGCCACCACCTACCTGTTAACCTTTGTTTTCATACCTTCATTTACCTTGCCACATTACCTTAACCTCTGCTTTAATAGCTTCATTTACCTTACCACATTACCTTTACCTTACCACATTACCTTCATCTGTGTGTGCGCAGGCCATGGCCTTGCAGGCGCAGACCAGGACGCCTGCCACCACCTACTACTGTTGGCTGGTGCCAAACGCACACGCCACAGCACCTTCCAATCCTGGCCGGGCACACAGCCTCCCCACACGCAGCCAAATAGCAAGGCCTCCAAGCAAGCCCCACAACCCACCAGTAGGCTCGCATCTGTATCAGCACCAGCAGCAACGACTGCAGCAGCAGCAGCAGTTGGAGCGCCAGCATCACCTGCTAGCCCTGCCAAGACAGGGGCATCAAAGCAAGCACCACAAGCGGTCAAGAAAGTGCCGCCAGCTGTCCTGCCGCAAGGGGGTGCGAACAACAACAAGAAGCGCAAGGTCGGCTTGAACTGTGTGCAACATGTGCAACGTGACATGTGTGCAACTTGTTTTGATTGGCCGCAGTGCATCCACACCTGCTGCATCATTCACACCCTGTGGCCAACAAAACACGCAAGGGTTAACAAACAGCGCATGGGGGATGGTGCTGCAACCTACTGAGAAATAAATGTTATGGAGGGTGGTGAACAGGAGACGGTGCATCGTGCTGCGGAAGGATGTGTTGTGCAAGGTCCTTTACTCTGGTACTGCACTACATTGTGAAAAAGTACAGTGCGCAGAGCCTCGGATGCTACGTGTGCTGCGTTGGGCAAATGCTGCAAGAAGGATGTGTTGCTTTGTGAGACATGGTGCCCTTTTGATGGTATGCAAGCAGGGAGTCATGCTTCTTGAAAGAAGGCGATTTCCCGCTCGCCACACTCCCAAACCTTTGTTGCACAGCAGGTGGTGGCACATTTACACTGCAAAAGGGTTTGCTTTGAAACCAGGTGCCCTCCTCAGATACAATGTGAGCAAGAAGCATGCCACAGGGGTGGAGCAAGGAGCAGCAGGCTATGTTTCTAGCCAATGTTTTGTGCAGATTGACTTCCTTGAGTGCTTCGTGTGTTGATTCGTGTGCATGGGGTGACGTTGCCACATGCTTAGCATTAGCAGCCAGGAGGGGGGCCATGCATGGAATTAATGGTTTCAGGATTTTGGTGTGTCTTGCTGTGCAACTTGGCTCGTTTTAAGGGCCCTCCTTTGATGCAAGCTTTGATGGCTGCGTGTCGATGGTGGTAGATCAGCAGCAACTTCATGCAGATATAAGGCAGCTTAAATAAGGAAGTCACATGCAGCATGGCTAGTAAGATTTTGCCTTTCCCTTAGTCGCATGGCTCTTTAAAAGATATCCACACCATTTCCCCATAGAAAGCCACTTTTTAAAAATGCTCCCTGCTTCATCTCAGCCCTTCTGACGCTCATTAACCAACCTCTATGACCAACATGCCCCTGTCCTGCACTGCATCTAAGGAAGGAAGGCTCTGTAAAAGAAAGACGCACTGCTTCCCATAAATCGCCACTTGTAAGAGTGCTCCTTGCTTTATCTCAGCCCTGCATCAATCTCTATGACCAACATGCCCCTGTCCTGCACTGCATCCAAGGAAGGAAGGCTCTGTAAAAGAAAGACACACTGCTTCCCATAAATCGCCACTTGTAAGAGTGCTCCTTGCTTTATCTCAGCCCTGCATCAATCTCTATGACCAACATGCCCCTGTCCTGCACTGCATCTAAGGAAGGAAGGCTCTGTAAAAGAAAGACACACTGCTTCCCATAAATCGCCATTTGTAAGAGTGCTCCTTGCTTTATCTCAGCCCTGCATCAATGTCTATGACCAACATGCCCCTGTCCTGCACTGCATCTAAGGAAGGAAGGCTCTGTAAAAGAAAGACACACTGCTTCCCATAAATCGCCACTTGTAAGAGTGCTCCTTGCTTTATCTCAGCCCTGCATCAATCTCTATGACCAACATGCCCCTGTCCTGCACTGCATCTAAGGAAGGAAGGCTCTGTAAAAGAAAGACACACTGCTTCCCATAAATCGCCACTTGTAAGAGTGCTCCTTGCTTTATCTCAGCCCTGCATCAATCTCTATGACCAACATGCCCCTGTCCTGCACTGCATCTAAGGAAGGAAGGCTCTGTAAAAGAAAGACACACTGCTTCCCATAAATCGCCACTTGTAAGAGTGCTCCTTGCTTTATCTCAGCCCTGCATCAATCTCTATGACCAACATGCCCCTGTCCTGCACTGCATCTAAGGAAGGAAGGCTCTGTAAAAGAAAGACACACTGCTTCCCATAAATCGCCACTTGTAAGAGTGCTCCTTGCTTTATCTCAGCCCTGCATCAATCTCTATGACCAACATGCCCCTGTCCTGCACTGCATCTAAGGAAGGAAGGCTCTGTAAAAGAAAGACACACTGCTTCCCATAAATCGCCACTTGTAAGAGTGCTCCTTGCTTTATCTCAGCCCTGCATCAATGTCTATGACCAACATGCCCCTGTCCTGCACTGCATCTAAGGAAGGAAGGCTCTGTAAAAGAAAGACACACTGCTTCCCATAAATCGCCACTTGTAAGAGTGCTCCTTGCTTTATCTCAGCCCTGCATCAATCTCTATGACCAACATGCCCCTGTCCTGCACTGCATCTAAGGAAGGAAGGCTCTGTAAAAGAAAGTCACACTGCTTCCCATAAACCGCCACTTGTAAGAGTGCTCCTTGCTTTATCTCCGCCCTGCATCAATCTCTATGACCAACATGCCCCTGTCCTGCACTGCATCTAAGGAAGGAAGGCTCTGTAAAAGAAAGTCACACTGCTTCCCATAAATCGCCACTTGTAAGAGTGCTCCTTGCTTTATCTCAGCCCTGCATCAATCTCTATGACCAACATGCCCCTGTCCTGCACTGCATCTAAGGAAGGAAGGCTCTGTAAAAGAAAGACACACTGCTTCCCATAAATCGCCACTTGTAAGAGTGCTCCTTGCTTTATCTCAGCCCTGCATCAATCTCTATGACCAACATGCCCCTGTCCTGCACTGCATCTAAGGAAGGAAGGCTCTGTAAAAGAAAGACACACTGCTTCCCATAAATCGCCACTTGTAAGAGTGCTCCTTGCTTTATCTCAGCCCTGCATCAATGTCTATGACCAACATGCCCCTGTCCTGCACTGCATCTAAGGAAGGAAGGCTCTGTAAAAGAAAGACACACTGCTTCCCATAAATCGCCACTTGTAAGAGTGCTCCTTGCTTTATCTCCGCCCTGCATCAATCTCTATGACCAACATGCCCCTGTCCTGCACTGCATCTAAGGAAGGAAGGCTCTGTAAAAGAAAGACACACTGCTTCCCATAAATCGCCACTTGTAAGAGTGCTCCTTGCTTTATCTCAGCCCTGCATCAATCTCTATGACCAACATGCCCCTGTCCTGCACTGCATCTAAGGAAGGAAGGCTCTGTAAAAGAAAGACACACTGCTTCCCATAAATCGCCACTTGTAAGAGTGCTCCTTGCTTTATCTCAGCCCTGCATCAATCTCTATGACCAACATGCCCCTGTCCTGCACTGCATCTAAGGAAGGAAGGCTCTGTAAAAGAAAGACACACTGCTTCCCATAAATCGCCACTTGTAAGAGTGCTCCTTGCTTTATCTCAGCCCTGCATCAATCTCTATGACCAACATGCCCCCTGTCCTGCACTGCGTCTGAGACTCACATAAATTCAAAGGTGAGGCGTCTGATTTTGAGCCACTGTCTTGCATCGCTCTCGCGCAGGTGCCTGAGGCTGCGGTGTCCAATTTTGAACCCCATCCCCCCGGGGCCCAAAAGCATCAAACAGCAGGAAACCGACCGCAGCACCACCACCAACAGCAGGGCCAGCAGCACACGCAGCCAGGGTTGTTGGATGGGGAGGACATGCCAGGGGTGGAGTTCGGGCCTGGAGCAGAGCCTGTGCCCGTGCAACAAACCCGTGTGTATGAAAAAGGAGGTGTGCTGGAGGAGGCACCTCCTGAGGACGAGGTGGGTTCAGGTTCATCAAACAAGAAAGTTAGTGTGGAGCAGAGCCTGTGCCCGTGCAATACACCTGTGTGTATGAAAAGGGAGGTGTGCTGGAGGAGGCGCCTCCTGAGGACAAGGTGGGCTCAGGTTCATCAACCCAAAAAGTTAGTGCAGAGCAGAGCCTGTGCCCGTGCAATCCCATGTGTACGGAAGGTTTGAGGTGTGCTGGGTGCTATGTATGTTAGACACGAATAAACAAGTTCAGTGTGTGGTCCTTGCATAAGGGGCTCAGAGTGCACGACCTCTGCTGGAGGAGGCGCCTCTCGAGGACAGCTGGGATCCAGGTTCAACAAAAAAAAGCCCAGTGCGCTGACCTTGCAAAAGCGGCTCGGGTGGCTCATGAACTTGCCCAAGTGGCTCATGAACACGCGTTCAACACACATTTAGCACAAAAAGCCCAGTGCATTGCCCTTGAGGGACTCAGGGCGCAGCACAGCTCCAAGAAGTACGGTTTCCAATCAAACGATTTGCCAAGTGAACCGCCCTTGGACACACGGCGTACAGGCACTGCCTCCCTGGAGGTATTTTCTGCCTCAGAGGGGGTTACCTGAGGCCTGGAAATGGGCCTTGTCTGCTGAATCGATGACAGAGGCCAATTTCGCTATCAGACATGCGCAGCACGTCAAAAGGGTGCACTGCCTCCTCAGGAGGTATGTCCTCAAGCCCCCTCCCCCCCCTCCTCTGCGATCCCTTTTTTGCTTCCAGGGTGTTTTGCACCAATATTTCAGGATAACCAAAGGGGGGTTGGGAAGGGGGAAAGAAGCGGGGGGGGCGGGCAGGGCTGAGAAGCTACGCTCTGAGCAAGCAGGGCACCCGAGCTGTGTTTGCAGAGGTGATGGTGCACAGGTTGTAGCTCTGCGTGCTCCTGAGCCTCGCGTGCAGAGGTGACGGTATAGGTATGGTAGCTCAGTGTGTCAGGTATGGGTCCTTGTGCTGCCCTGTCTACGTGCTGTGGTGATAATGCACAGGGCATGGAAGGGCGAGTGCGCAAAATGTGGGCTTGTTCATGGGTCAGGATGAGGGTTCGCCTCCTGAGGATGGTGAAGCAACTTGAGTTGTGATCCTGTTTGCAATAGACGCATGACTGTCAGGATATACATTATAAGGCTTGTGGGAGACGTGCACAGGTACGCACACTTGCACGCACATGCATGCATGCACACGCGCGCGCGCGCACACACACACACACACGCACGCACGCACACACGCGCGCACGCACACACACACGCACGCGCGCACACACACACACACGCACGCACGCACACACGCACGCACGCACACACACACGCACGCGCGCACACACGCATACACACGCACGCACACACACACACACACACACACACACACACACACACACACACACACACACACACACACACACACACACACACACACACGCACGCACGCACGCACGCACACACGCACACACCTGCGCAGGAGATGGAGGAGGGGGTAGAGGAGGATGCCTGCCAGCACTTGCTGCTGCTGGCCGGCTCTCAAGGTAGCCTCCAACAGCACAACCAACGCAGCCACAACCACCACGAGGTCTCTGGCTCCCACAACCAGCACCAACAGAACAGCCAACAGAACAACCAGAACAACCAGGAATCCTTGTACAAGGGGCCCTCCCAGCGTATCCGCGCGCGCTTGGCGCGCCAAGCGCAGGTGGAGCAGGAGTTGCATGCCCCTGAGCAGCATACGGGGCCGAAGAGGTGTGTTTCCTTGGGTGTGTGTTGTGTGGTGGGATTGGATGCATGGCGCGCCGAGCACAGGTGTAGCAAGACTTGCTGCTCTGGAGAGCAGCATGTGGGGCCAAACAGGTGTGTTTCCTTGGATGTGTTTCGTGGTGAGGTTGGGTGCATGGCGCGCCAGGGGAGCCGAAATCGCAGCCAGGGCAGCGTGGGGAGCCAAAGGGGCGTCTTTCTTTCGCTTCAGTTCATGCTGCACCAATCCACCTTTTCACAACAGGGTAACAGGTTCGCAGTGGGTTACAAAAGGCCTACCTTTTGACGCGCGCCTGTGCCTGCACACCAGCATTAGGGGGTTCTGGGTAATGATGGTGAAGGGCCTTTGGTGAAGGCGCCTGTAGCTGCCTGCCTACATCTCCTTATCTTTTAGAAGAAATACATATCTTTTCCCTGACCCAGCCTTTTTTGTGTCTCTTGCTTCCAACCTGCCTCCCATGCCTCATGCCTCAAAACTCATCCCTGCCTGTGATGTTCTGAAAACACGTTGATCGACGACTCTTTCTCTCTCTCTCTCTCTCTCTCTCTCTCTCTCACACACACTCTCAAAGGTCCGTCTCTCCTGCCTTACCGTCTCAGGAGCTTTCTCTAGCCTCGCATGTTACGGCAACCCATGCCTTCTACTTCCAATTCAGCCAATCCAGCTTCTCATGACTTCATCAAGGGCCCCAACCTCTGGTCGTCAAGCCAACTGCTGCATGCAAGCAAACAAAAAAAGGCGTGCAGATATAGGAGGCTGAAACCTGGAAGTTAAAGCCTTGAATTGCTCCAGAAGAATGATAACATGCCTGCTGTTGCTTGCACCCCCTCCAAATGATGGGACCAGCTTCCTTTCTTAAAGGACAATGTCTCACTCCTGCCCCTTCTACTGCCTGCGCCCAAGCAGGAAGGAGTATAGTATCAATGCAGGCGCCCACGTCCCCTCCTCGGCTGACCCCGTGGGCACTGCAGCCCAACAACGAGGAGGCCATCTGCCTGTCGTGGCCTACCCCCTGCCGCCCTTGCCTAAGCGCCCCACCATCCGCATGCTGCTGGAGCGCATTGAGCTCATGGACGCCATCATTGCTGACAAGGTGAGGGTGAAGATGTGAAAAACCCGCGCCCCACGATCCGCATGCTGCTGGAGCGCATTGAGCTCATGGACGCCATCATTGCTGACAAGGTGAGGGTTGCGGTGTGAGATTTTTGCACCCCACAATCCGCACGCTCCCATTGCCATCAAGATCGGTGACGTGGTGATCTTGCATGACGTGTCGCCAAGATTGGTGAGAATGCGTGGCATAGAAAACGTCTAAGATCAATGTTGCACAATCGGTGATGTGGTGAGCATGCATGATATCGCATGACATGGAAATGGCCAAGGTCAATGTTGCCAAAAACCATGATGTGGTGTGCATGCATGATATGTTGCGTGGCTTGGAAAACGTCTAAGATCAATGTTGCCAAAATCGGTGACATGATGAGCATGCATGATGTGTTGCTGGCATGGAAAATGTCTGAGGTCAATGTTGCCAAGAGCAAGGACGTGGTGAGCATGCATGATGTGTTGCTTGGCATGGAAAATGTCTTAGGTCTATGTTGCCAAGAGCAGGGACGTGGTGAGCATGCATGACATGTGCGTGGCATGAAAATTGTCTGTGTTACTAAGAGCTACGTGGTTGTGACAGAGTGTCCTTGACACATTCGGATCGCTGGCGTGTAACCTCGGTGGGACAGAGATAGGCTTGAATGGTTGCAGTGTTTTGACCCACCTTGCCACTACACCTGCCCATGATGGACCACATCCTGCGCTGTGCGGTCCTTCCATGCAGGAGCAGATGTCCGTCCTCCCATTAGGGGCCCTGCCAGGCTTTCCGCACCCCTCACTCACATGCTTCACCCCCGATATCACATCTTGATGATGAATCATAGTAATATCATTTTTAGTCCATGCCCTGGGTCTGATCTATGCACAGGTCGCCATCGAGGTGGCAACCCACCTGCCTTCTCCTCCTGAGCCCTCCCCCGCGTACCCTCCAGCTGCCCACCAGCGCCTGCAGCAGCAGCAACACCTGAACTCGGGAGGACCTCTTGCTGCAGGCCAGGGGGTGAGAGCGGAGCTGGCCCACCCGCGCATGGCCATAGGAGCGCCTGTGGGGATGGTTCCGCGCTTGGAAGGGCCTCCTCCTGGAGAGCTTGGTGTGTGTGGGTGTGGGTGTGGGTGTGTGGGTGTGGGTGTGGGTGTGGGTGTGGGTGTGGGTGTGGGTGTGGGTGTGGGTGTGGGTGTGGGTGTGTGTGTGGGTGTGTGCGTGTGGGTGTGTGTGTGTGGTGTGTCCATTGCTTTAACTGATCGCTGCAATACAAAAGCAAACCCCTTGCTGTGACACAGCAGGAGGCCATGCCATGCGCGGCATGCTTGCACGCACACAGGGCGAATGTCTGGTCAACCGACCGCGTGTCTGCACGAACATACGGCAAATGCCATGCACACAGGACCATTGACGTGCAGCGCATGCTTGCAAGAACATACGGCAAATGTCATGCACACAGCATGCTTGCATGCACACAGGGCTATTGACATGCAGCGCATGCTTGCAAGAACATACGGCATATGTCATGCACACAGCATACTTGCATGCACACAGGGCTATTGACATGCGCTGCATGCTTGCAAGAACACACAGCAAATGTCATGCACACAGCATACTTGCATGCACGCCGGGCGAATGACTGGTCAATGGACCGCATGCTTGCAAACACAAAACACAGGGCAAATGTCATGCAAGGCACACATGCGAGTGTGGAGATATGGCAGAGTGGGTGCAGGCGGTTGCACGTTTCTGCAAATGTGAAAGGAAGTGTCCATTTATGTTGTGAAAGCAAGCTCTTACGGGTGAGGTGCACACACACACACACACACACACACACACACACACACACACACACACACACACGTGTACAGCAGGGCCTTGCCTTTCCGCTTCCCTCGGCCCCGGCTCCGCTTACACCCAAACCCCCAAGGTGTATGTGACCACGCCAGGAGGGGCATCTTTCCTGATGCCCGCACTGGGCTTCAACAGAGGAGCTGTTGCTGCTGCAGTGTATGCAAAGCTGTTTGGGGATCGCCATGGACTGGGTCAAGCTGCTGCAGGCCATCCCGACCTGAGCTTCCACAACAGCCACCCGCCGCACCAGCACCAGCAGCAGCACCACCACCACCAGCACCACCCTGCTGCTGCTGCTGCATTGGGAGGGTTTGCAGGCCACGGAGAGGACCCGTTTCTGAGCGGCCCCTCAGGGGTTATGGGCAATGGGGGGGTGGGCCCTGGAACTGAGCTGGGCATGGGTTTCGCGAGGAGCCGGAGCGGAGACGACGCGTATGTGGGGCCTGGTGTGCCTGCAGTGATGTTTGGCCACCAAGCTCCCGGCAGCGGCAGCCAGGGGGGGGTGGGGGGGTTCAGTGCGGCCCACCACGTCCACCTGGGTGACCTACCTCAAGCAGGATCCCGCATGCCAGAACCGCCCAGGGAGTGGATGGGAGGGGGGCCGCAGTCGTCCATGCCCATGCGCTGCGCGGCACACAGTGAGCAGTTTGAGATGGCCATGCGTGCGCTGCACTCATGGCAGCGGTCCAGCAATGGGGCACCCAAGCAACCGCCCGCGGTCATGCCCCACAACCACCCGGTGCCGAGGCAGGGGCCCTTGAGCCAGCAGAACCAGCAGCAGCAGCAGCAGGCGCAGGAGCAGAGGGATGAGGGACAAGGCACTTACCCGCCGCACAGCTTCCCTCAGCGGCAGCCACAGCTAGAGGGGCAGCAGCAGCAGCAGCAACAGCAGCCGCCACAGGGTCAGAAGCAGCAGCGCAAGCAGTCGGCAGAGTCGGATGGGTCGGACACGCAGGTGTGTGTATGTGTATGTGTGCGCGCATGCTTGCATGTGTGTGTATGTATGTGTGTGTGAGTGTGTGTGTGTGTGTGTGTGTGTGTGTGTGTGCGTGCGTGCTTGCATGACTTCGTGCATGCATGCATGCATGCATGCATGTGTGTGTATGTGTGTGCTCTTGCCTGAGTTCGTGCGTGTATGTGTGTGTGTTGGGGTAAATTGATGTCCCGTCATGATCATTATACTGCAGCATAGCCAAGTCGTAGTTTGGGTTTGGGACCTCCTCATACAATTTTCATTGTCTTCTGTATGATCAAACTACACAGTTTGTTGTTGGCATGTCGCAGGTGCAGGGGGCAAGTGCTGCTACCCCCACCCTCACCACTGCCAGCGCCAACACCAATGCCCCAGAGCGCGCAGGTAGTGCTTGTTCATGGAGCGTAACCTGCTGCATCAATGTGCCAAATTTGGCCTTCAGTGGAGGTGCCTGACTGCAGCATGTCCGTGAAAAGAAGGATTGAGGGTGCACAGGCTGCTGATGATCATACGCTTTTTCTCAGGCAGGCCAGGCATTTCACTTCACAACACGAGGGAGCATGCTCATGCTCACCTGTAGGCAGTGAGGCAGCTGCTCATGCTCACCTGTAGGCAGTGAGGCAGCTGCTCATGCTCACCTGTAGGCAGTGAGGCAGCTGCTCATGCTCACCAGTAGGCAGTGAGGCAGCTGCTCATGCTCACCTGTAGGCAGTGAGGCAGCTGCTCATGCTCACCTGGAGGCAGTGAGGCAGATGCTCATGCTCACCTGGAGACAGTGAGGCAGATGCTCATGCTCACCTGGAGGCAGTGAGGCAGCTGCTCATGCTCACCTGTAGGCAGTGAGGCAGCTGCTCATGCTCATCTGTAGGCAGTGAGGCAGCTGCTCAAGCTCACCTGTAGGCAGTGAGGCAAATGCTCAAGCTCATCTGTAGGCAATGAGGCAGATGCTCATGCTCATCTGTAGGCAGTGAGGCAGCTGCTCAAGCTCATCTGTAGGCAGTGAGGCAGCTGCTCAAGCTCACCTGGAGGCAGTGAGGCAGCTGCTCATGCTCACCTGTAGGCAATGAGGCAGATGCTCAAGCTCACCTGGAGGCAATGAGGCAGATGCTCAAGCTCACTTGGAGGCAATGAGGCAGATGCTCATGCTCACCTGGAGGCAGTGAGGCAGATGCTCATGCTCACCTGTAGGCAGTGAGGCAGATGCTCATGCTCACCTGTAGGCAATGAGGCAGATGCTCAAGCTCATCTGTAGGCAGTGAGGCAGCTACTCATGCTCACCTGGAGGCAGTGAGGCAGATGCTCATGCTCACCTGTAGGCAATGAGGCAGATGCTCATGCTCATCTGTAGGCAGTGAGGCAGCTGCTCAAGCTCACCTGTAGGCAGTGAGGCAGATGCTCAAGCTCATCTGTAGGCAATGAGGCAGATGCTCATGCTCATCTGTAGGCAGTGAGGCAGCTGCTCAAGCTCATCTGTAGGCAGTGAGGCAGCTGCTCAAGCTCATCTGTAGGCAGTGAGGCAGCTGCTCAAGCTCATCTGTAGGCAGTGAGGCAGCTGCTCAAGCTCATCTGTAGGCAGTGAGGCAGCTGCTCATGCTCACCTGTAGGCAATGAGGCAGATGCTCAAGCTCACCTGGAGGCAATGAGGCAGATGCTCAAGCTCACCTGGAGGCAATGAGGCAGATGCTCATGCTCACCTGGAGGCAGTGAGGCAGATGCTCATGCTCACCTGTAGGCAGTGAGGCAGCTGCTCAAGCTCACCTGTAGGCAGTGAGGCAGCTGCTCAAGCTCATCTGTAGGCAGTGAGGCAGCTGCTCATGCTCACCTGGAAGCAGTGAGGCAGATGCTCATGCTCACCTGGAGGCAGTGAGGCAGATGCTCATGCTCACCTGGAGGCAGTGAGGCAGATGCTCATGCTCACCTGGAGGCAGTGAGGCAGCTGCTCATGCTCACCTGGAGGCAGTGAGGCAGTGACAAAAGGACTAAACAGCTTAAGTAGATGGAATTGAAGAGCAGCATGCGCATGCTCACCTGGAGGCAGTGAGGCAGTGACAAAAGGACAGCTTAAATAGATGGATTTGAAGAGCAGCATGCGCATGCTCACTTGGAGGCAGTGAGGCAGCTGCCCATGCCCATCTGGAGGCAGTGAGCAAAGGATGAAACCGCCAAAGTAAATGGATTTGTAGGCAGCATGCACATGCCCACCTGGAGGCGTAAAGTAAGCATGCCTGTACAGCCAAAGCATATGAATCTTGGAAACAAAATGGAAATATGGAAATGTAAATGCGTGTATGGATGTACTTCCCGCAGTTGAAATGTAAAGGTAGGGCTGGAATTGAAGCATTTCCGGGCAAATCTATTGGTCAAGAATAGTGGACTCTCTCCTTCCTTTGAGCTCAGTTGCCAAAGGCGCAAGCGTATTGATTCTTGCCTCCCATTAAGCGCTAATACTTACAAAAGCACAAGCATGCGGTGTTCACAGGTTCTCCGCTTGGAACTAGTCATTCAATTCTATTTCAATTGTTGCAATGACTTGTCTTATAAATAAGGATTAAGATGCGAGGTATGCTTTTTACACTTGCAGGCGGCAGTGGGCGTGATGATGGCAGCAGCCAAAGGAGGCAGCATCATGCACACACACAAGTGAGGCTTTTGCGATGTCAAAGGAACCTCGCACTTCTAGGCTGCTCACACTCCTATCTGTGCTCTTGCATCTGTGCTCTTGCATGTGTTCCCTTGCACCTGTACTCTTGCATCTGTGCTCTTGCATGTGTACTCTTGCATCTGTGCTCTTGCATGTGTACTCTTGCATCTGTACTCTTGCATCTGTGCTCTTGCATCTGTACTCTTGCATCTGCGCTCTTGCATCTGTGCTCTTGCATCTGTGCTCTCGCATCTGTGCTCTCGCATCTGTACTCTTGCATCTGTGCTCTCGCATCTGTACTCTCGCATCTGTGCTCTTGCATCTATTCTGTTACATCAAGAGCAAGTTGAAGTAGAGGTTTGTTTTGCAAGCAAAAGAATGCACACTCCAGCATGCGTGGCCACGCGGGAGTGGCTACACAAGATCAAGTTCACTTGCGCGTGCGCACACAACACACACACATATATATATACACATGTACATAGACGCACAGACTTACACATCATACTTTCTCCGAGGTGTGAAGTGGGGCTTGCAAGAGCGTGCCTTACAAGAAAAGCTACCGCAGATCACTATTGGAGAGTGCACAATTTCCTTAGCGCTCCAAGTGCACCTCCTGATTTGAAAGAATACCAAAGGAAAAGCGTGCCAAAAAAAGCCCTGGGAGTTTTGTTTAAGAATGCATGTACGTACATGTTTGCAAACAGCAGGGAGTCACCCGCAACGACGGCAGCCCTATCAAGCAGCAGCAACAGCAGCAGCGCCGCCAGAGTCTTCCGTCTGCTTCTGCAGCTGGACCCCAAGAATGCCCTGCTGCGCTGCCACCAACTGAACCCTCTCTTAGGCCCCCATTGACGCACGGGACTCAGGGGGATGTCTCTGGGGCCGATGGCACGCCTGAGGTTCATATGGATGGCAACCCTAGTGGGAACCCGGCTGCACACACAGATGGCAACCCCAGTGGGAATCAGGCCCCTGTGCAGGGCTTATCTCGTGGCTTCTTGCCAGCGAGAAGGCCTGGGCCCCCCCGCCCAAGTCAGGTGTGTGTGTGTGTGTATGTGTACGAAAGAAACCCTACCCTAGGCTGATTCGTGCTCATCAGCGTAATTTGGATACTCTTCCTGGATGGCAGCCTCCAGCGCAAATCCAGTAGTGCAACAGTAGTTCGCGTCCACATCCAGTAGTGCAACAGTTGTGCACACCCACAACCAGTAGTGCACGATAGTGCTTGTGCACATCCACATCCAGTAGTGCAACAGCAGTGCACATCCGCATCCAGTAATGCACGTTAGTGCTTGTGCACATACAATGCTTTTGTAGAAGAAGATCGTGATTTCATGGCAATAACACTGATGCTCCTGATCTTCTTATTGTGAATGGCACAGCGTTGGTTTTTTGTGTTTCTCCAGGCGCCTCAGCTACCAGTGCATTTTGCTTTCATCTGCCGACAGTGCACTGTGCTTTCATCTACCAGCAGTGCATTTTGCTCATATCTACCAGCAGTGCATTTTGCTTATGTCTGTCGGCACCGCAATGTGCTTTAATCTGCCAGCACTGCCTTCTGCTTTTATCTGACTTGTGCACACATGCACCTCTTTCTTGCCCAGGTGTCTCAGCCAGCAGTAAATGGTGCAACAGTAGCAGAAACCAACGACGCTGGCCCTGTGTAGGCTGAGTAAACTGATTTCTTGGCTGTGTTTGCAGCCTTGCTTATGCTTGCAGCTTCGTTTTAGGATTTAGAGGTCTTCTTCATGCTCAGCAGGGCAGAGCACAGCTACTAGAAAGAGCCTAGAATCACCCGGCTAAGAAAGGGAAGGAAAGGAATGGAAAAGGTTTTTAACGTAGCTGTACCTGCCGACCGGGGCAGCTG
Organism: Dunaliella primolecta; assembly: GCA_914767535.2. Taxonomy (NCBI): domain Eukaryota; kingdom Viridiplantae; phylum Chlorophyta; class Chlorophyceae; order Chlamydomonadales; family Dunaliellaceae; genus Dunaliella; species Dunaliella primolecta. Next base: position 14,596,679 of record OU611754.1, on the reverse strand, counting down.
AGCGGAATTCTCCCTGCTGGCAGAGTAGGGGCAGGAGAAGCAAATTAGGGTATAACCAGTGTGCTGGCCATGTAACATGCCCAACAGGTTAAAGGGCAAAGAGGGGTAGATGGTCATCACGAAGGCCCAAAGAGGCACAACGCAGGCTCAAATAAGCCTCTTTGGCACTTTGTGCAACTCTGCTAGACCCTCTTAACCTATCACCCTCACCATGCCGTCTGCCATGCAGCATGTCTTAGCCGCCAATGTTACAGCCATTTATTTACCCTGCACTGCGCGCAAGCAAGTGTCATTCCAGTGATCGTTTCAGGCTGGAGTATCAAAACTAGTCAGCAAGTTTGAGCTGCTGGTATGGCTGTAGTGTGTGTGTGCCTTCTCTGATTGGTGCTGGACTGAGCTACTGTCACAGGCTGAGGATGGAAGACAGAAGCCAGCCTGCAGGAGGCTTGCTTAGTTTGCATGCATATTTTTGACACGCACCTTAAAAGGGAATCTTGGTCAACGACCAGTGTGTCTTTCAGCTTCATGTCCGGCTTTCAAGCGGGCTTGAGGTGGTTATTTTGGTGCACTCAAGCAGGTATTTGCCTAAGAGATTGTGTAACCTCCAGTCCCGACATTCATGTTTGCTTTGCTGGTGCACAAAATTGCTTTGGGTGCCGTGGATGCTGTAATGTCGCCACTAAACAATTAGTGACACATTGGTGCTGGCCAAAGTAGACTTGAAATAGTGTATGGGAGTGTGGCCACTTGATATTCGCCCAGAGACGTCATTTTGGCTGAGACCTTTCAGGTGTAGACAGGCTTATGGGGAAGCATTCAAGCAACTCTTGCCTTCTTCTTGTTTCTGGTTGTGAGGAATGGAAGGAAAGGGTTACATAGCTGTACCTGCCTAAGAGAGTAGCTTAGCTGAAGCAATAATAATGCGCCTTAAAACATAATTCTGTGAAAAGCTGTTGCTGCTGTCTTGTGACGCAGCAGGAATGCTCCACGCACCTGATACAGAAAGAGTGCATTGATTTGTTTGTAAAAAAACTATTCAACCGCGATGGTCTCCTTGTTTATTCCCTGCAATGTATTGCAAATCCCTGCAATAGTTTTTTGTGCAAGATTTGTGTCAGGAAGGATTGTTGCACAGTGTTTACCTTCTTAATTTTCTTGTTTGCAATGGCGTCCCAGCTACCAGCTACGTTTCCAGAACTGTTGCATGTGAAGTGCTCAGGTATCTCTTCCTGCCTTGGGTTTACAAGGGTTTACAAGGGGTGGCCTGCAGCCCAAGACTCTGGCTGATCGGTTGCTGGAGACACAAGCTCTACCAGCGTCAAAAAAAATGAAACCAAGTCTGACAAAAAAAAAGTGTGCAGTTTGACCACGTTTGTGAAACAACAAATGAAGGGGGCAGAGTCTGAAACTGGTGCTTAACACAAGTGTTGGCTGTGCGGGAAGATGCAGGAGACAGATGGTCAAGGCCCTGAAGTTCTGGCGTACACTCAAATGCAGGTCCACACCCACAATGAGCAGGACTGCACACTTGACAAGAATGACCACACAGTCCATTGTGGGTCCACACCCACAATGAGCAGGACTGCACACTTGACAAGGATGACCACACAGTCGCTGCCAACGTCCAGCACTGTCCGCACAGACTGTCCATGATGCACACCATATGCAAGACAAGCAGAGGAGTTGTGCATGCACACATACAGGTTTGACCATAAGATGGCTGCCACGAAACGGGCTAGGACAGGAGCAGGACTTAAGAGTGAGCCTGTGGTGCAAATAGGAAGCAGACACGCATGGCCCTGGCATGGCCCCCCCCCGCCCAAGTCAGGTGTCCCAGCCAGCAGTAAATGGTGCAGCAGTAGCGGAAACCAACGACGCTGGCCCTGTGTAGGCTGAGTGTATTGATTTCCTGGCTGTATCTACAGCCCTGCTCATGCTTGCAGCTTCGTTTTAGGATTTAGAAGTCTTCTTCGTGTCGAACAGGGCAGAGCACAGCTACTAGAAAGAGCCTTCCTGCCTTAGTTGCGGCAAGGAGGTCATACGAAAAGACGATATCACGACCGTGTTGGTCATTCACAGTTCAGCCACAGCTGAACCAAGAGAGGATTCAACAAAGCACTCAGGGACCTCCGCAAGGTAAATGGTTACAATGTCCAAGGACCTTAAGCCACGACGTTGGGCTTATCAGTCTGTGACTGGGCAATGCCAGTCAGCATAAAAACAAGAGTGCAAAGACGAGAAGCATTGTCTCAGCTTAAATGCGCAATTAAGGTCACAATGTGACTACCACTGCTGCCATGACACACCATGTTACGCCCCTTCAAACAGTCTCAAACAATCTCCTTCCATCAAATCCGTAAACGGCTCACCTGCCCAGTATAACACAAGCAAGGCATTCAAGGAAAGGTAAGGAGAGGTTTACAAAGCTGTACCTGCCTACTAGGATAGGATAGGATAGGATAGGGTTACATAGCTGTACCTGCCTACAAGGGCAGCTTAGCTGAAGCAAAAGGTGCCTGCAACCAAACCAAACTAAACTTGTGCAAATGTCAACTGAAAGCCTTGAGCTGAGTTCAGAAGCCTCAACTGTAAAAATCACACTCACACTGTCACTCTAATGAAACAAGCACGCAAAGTCATGCTCAAAAAACTCCATAAGGCTGTAGTGTTAGGAATATACACTTGTGTTTTCACAAGAAGCACAGAAAGTTTGAGAACAGCACCGCTCTGAAAAAGGCCTAAGAGGCCATAGTAAATGTGTTATGTTCTGCTTTGCACTTCAGATCTCAGCATCCACTGTTAAAGATGCAATGCAATGCTTCAGGAAGGGTAATCGCCGATACAGCCTGGTGAGTGCACATGTCAAAGAAGGTATCAACTGCGTTGCCTTGCTTGAATCTCTTCAGCAGACAAGTACCCTCTGTAATCTCTCCAAGACATGGCACGGGGTATGGACGGCCCTTGAGGACCCCCATACACCCCCCCATACCTCCTATTAGGGACCCATGCTGCTTGTATTGCCTGCGCAGTCTTATGTGCTCGAACTCGGGTCTCTTGGTCTGCAGTTTGTCCATGCCTCTTGGCTCCTCCAAAGCCACCTGCATGCATTTCTTGTACAGGTGCTGCTGCTCCTGCTGCTGGGGGAGGGTAGTGTTGGTGCTGGACAGGGTTGGTCTCTTGGTTGGTGCGCTTCCGCTTGGTGGGAGTGACTGGGGCTCCTCTTGCTGCCTACTAGGCATCATGTATGATAGTATGATAGGACATCACAGTGGGCAGCTTAGCTGAAGCAATGCCTGTAACTAAAACACTCTGAGCTGCAGAACCGTAAAACTCAGTTACATCACATTTACGGCACGCTGGCCCTACTTGTGTTCTTTCTGATATCATGGACGTTTTTTGTTTGGCTGGCAGAGACCAGACAGAGCAGTCAAAACACTTGGCTGAAGGCCAAAACATAATGTAAACTAAGATAAACAAGGGTTTACAAGGGTTTACAATGGTGGCCTACAGCCCGAGACTCTGGCTGATGGCAGCTGGTGAAACAAGCTCAACCAGTATCAAAAATTGAGACCAAGTCTGACACAAATCTAAGAAGTCTGTATGAATCTTGGTTTAGGAAAGCATTGATTTCAGAATCAGTGATAGTATGATGGCAAGCCAAGAATGGAATAAAGTCAGCGTTTGAAGGCGGAGCAAACACACGCAAAGTCTTAAACATCTCCTCAAAAAGGTCCTTGTATCTCGTGCGTAGCTCACGCACCTCAGTACATTTGCAAAAGAAAAGCACATGTTTTTCATCCTGGACTTCCCCACACTCACACTTATCACAGATACTTGAACCCCCAGCCATTTACCAGACTCCACTCTCAAGTGATGAGCACGCAATCTAAATCTGCTAATGTTTCTCAAAACATGCTTGTCCAAATCCTTGAACAGATACGAGGGGATACAAAAAGGAGCACCTCTGGGACCACTCTCAGAATTCCCACACCACTTATGGTACGTCACTACCTTCTTGTTAACTGCACGAGGACAAAAAACATCGGCCCCTCTCCACACTTTCTGCTGTCTGTATCGCAAATCACCAATGAACTCTTGCATGGGGATTTTCTCAGCTCTCAGCATGTTCTGTTTGAACGAATCACCATTCCGCATCCCACCAAAAGCATTAGAGACTTCAGCAGCCCAGCAAGAGGAATCAAAAGAAGCCAGACTTAAATCAGCCCTCAGCACACGACGCAAGACTTCACTATTGGAGTCAAGCATGCTATTAAAAAACTTGATGGAGGCACGGAACCAGAAGAACTGCAGAGGCTCCTGGCCACACTCTCTCAACACCGGCCAATTTGTAGTACTGTTCTTTACTCCAAGAATGCGCCTCAAGGAACACAGATGTCTTTTCTGCAATTGACTCTCAAACTCACTGCCTTCTCTCAAGTAATGAGTTCCCCACACCTGGCACGCATACATCCCAGCAGGAATGCCATACACCTTGGACAACCAGAGCATAGCATGAGGCCTGTTTTTCAGGTCATGACCCTTGGCAAACTCCGAAATCCTTCTCTGTGCAGCCATATAAGGCCGCACCGCATGCTCCTCAGCTACCTTACAATCCATTTTTTTATCCAACAGCACTCCCAAATATTTGAACCTGTCCTTCTCTGGAAGGACCACTCCATCATACGTAAAAGGATTCTGGAGAGGAGAGACAGACGTACTGTTGAAGTGCACCACCTCAGACTTAGCTGTGTTTACAGTCAACCCTTTTCTCTGAGCATACACACGGAGTCTGTCCAGCATCTTCTGCATTTCACCAGGGTCATTCGTAGTTAATCCAAGGTCATCAGCGTACATCATGTGGGACACACCATTCACTCTAGCACCAGTTACAGCACCCTCAATGCCCTCACTTATCTCTCTGCCCATATCATTGATGTACAGAGAGAAAAGAAGGGGGGACAAAGGACAACCTTGCTTAACACCGTTCGATGGCTGCACGCGCGCCCTTTTCTCACCATCCATTAGAATGTACTCATCATTATCATACATATCTCTGATCACACTGAGCAGAGGAGTCGGCATTGCATTGCGCTGCAAGTGAGACCAAAGCTGCTGTCTGGGCACGGTGTCATAAGCTCGAGAAAAGTCAATGAAAGCAACGTGCAATCTGGAAGAATTCCGTGGCTTCAATTTTTTCGCAGCATGCTTGAGGTGCCTCAGAATGAACAGAGGATGCAGAGTGCTCCTTCCTGGAAAGAAGCCAAACTGTGTGTCCGGAATCTTTCCCTTTTTCATACACCAATCTGTCACCAGATTTTTCAGCACATTAGCATAAATCCTATACATTACACCGCTAACCGCAATCATCCTATGATTCCCAGGTTTCAGCACTTCCCCTTTTTTGTGAATGGGGCTCAACTTGGCAACCTTCCAGCACGCAGGCACTTTACTTTCAGTCAGCAACACTTTAAAAAGACGAGCCAACAGAGGTACCAGCACATTTACTTGTTTGGTTTTATTCCCACACTGCACTGGCAAGCACGCATGCTTAAGAAAAGGAATCGGGATCGCATCAAAGCCTGAAGAGGCACCAACATTTAACTTCTGAAATTCACTACCCAACATACCTTCTAACACAGATACATCAGGAATCTCAAACTCATCTGGCTCCGGAGCCCACCCAGACTGTGCGCCCCGCCTGAGAAGGACCTCAGGTGGAAGGTTGCGCCGGCCCAGTGGCACAGCCATATCCCTCGCAGATGGGCGAGACTCTTCAAATGTCCTCTTTGCTCTGAAGTGTTTGTGTAGGTAAAGATAAACTAAGATAAACTAGCACCAGACGCGCTCTTGAGAAGACTCCTTTCAACTCTCACCCGGGCCACCAAGATCAGGCACGGGCTACTGCCAGTAACCTTTCTGATCCCCATTTTCCCCTTACTTTCTCCTGGTGAAGGGGATACACGGTGCCTCGGCCCTAGCTATCCTCTTATCCATAATTGATGTAGGGAGTGTTTTCTGTACCCTAGCCTGCGTAGTTTCTCTTTTCTTTCCTTTTCAGTCCCACCCTCGCTCAGGAGGATTGTATGGAGAGTGATCTAAGGAATTTTAAATTTTTTGCACAGCCCACAGCTTTCCCTGCCTGTGTAGTTTCTTCTCTTTTGCAATTTACCTTTAAGGTTTGAACATTAGCAAAATAGTTTCGCTGGGCATGCTGGACTGAACCAGCCAAAAGGAAAACACACAAATTTAGAAATAAGTAATGAATTGTGTTGTTGAACTCATCCATGTCCCTCAGCAAAAAAGGCACACATCTGTGTTCCAGGGAAATAGTCCATTCCATTCCATCGCCAGCCGCAACCTGCGCAACACTAGCACCTGCTGCGAGCGCTGTGCACAGCAGCCTGTAGTGCACTAGCTAGGCGCTCTAAACCAGCAGCATGGATGGCAGACACAGGGATGATGGGGAGGTGTGTGGCCTCCTTCAGCTCCGCGAGTGCCTGCAAGCAAGCGTGCGCTTCAGTGGTGAAGCCTGCAGAATGTAGGACAGGCAAGGAGACCCTTCCCTTCAATCCAGCAGACGCCCGCAAACACACGAGTATTAGCAGACAGAGATGATGGAGGTACTACCTTCATGAAGCAGATGCCTGCTGGAACGAAAGCTCACCCAGAGCGCTCTCAAATGACAGGCTGTTTCCTTTTTTAAAAGCAGGCTGTGACTAGCATCTTCAGCACAATCGCACGCAGGAAGGACTGTGAGGACCAAACGGCTATGTATTGAGAAAAGTTTGGTGGAGCCTTGACCAACTCCCCTGAACAAGCTTATTTAGTTGACCCCGTGGCAAAGCCTCAGCCACTCCCTTTATACTCAGCTCCAGCGAGCAGGCACTCTGATTCTTAACATGCAGCTCTGCAGGCAGGCCAAAGAAGTTTGACCCTGTCATCATATCAGCATTGAGAGAAGCTGCCTCTTCCCATCCCCAAGAAGCTCTTGTGAGCACGCACCCACTGCACTTGGCATGAGCGCCTTCCTTGCTTGCAGCCACCAGTTCACGCCTTCCTCCCAATTACAGGGGCCTTCTTTGCTATAGGCTGGTGCATGCCCTGGCGACATTATCATATGAGCATTGAGATAAATTGCCTCTTCTCATCCCCAAGCAGCTCCTGTAAGCACGCACCCACTGCGCTTGCATGAGCACCCTCCTTGCTTGCAGCCGCCAGTTCACGCCTTCCTCTCTACAGAGGGCTCATTTGCTATAGGCTGGCGCATGCCCTGGCCACACCTCAGAGAGAGCTCGAGCAAGTAGCCCCTTCACCTCCTCAAGCCAGAGGCTGACTCAACCACCTTGTTGCCAACGACCTGCTCAAGCTCTCCCTGCCGATAAACGCTGGAATGTGTTTATGGCGTTTTCTCAGAACTCAAGCAAGCAGCCCCTCTCACCTGCTGGTAACTCACCCACACATCCACTTTTTTGCAATGAATTGCTCTTGCGTACCTAACAAACAAATGCTGGGGCATGTTTTAGCCATCCTCACGGAACTCAGGCAAGCAGCCCCCTCACCTGCTGAGGTCCAACACATGCATCCACCTTGTTGGCAATGACCAACTCAAAGGGCTTCATTGGTGATCCCTCAGTGCCAGGCTCAGGCAAGGCAGATTCAGCCCCAGTGTCATAGGTTGCCGACGTGCTATGGGAGCCCCGCATGGGCGTGTCCTGGCGGAATGCTCTGTAAGCTTGCAGCTCGTTCTGCAGGTGGCTCATTCAAAGATGGAGACTGGCACATGTCCATATGTATTCCCGGCACAAGGCATCGGGGAATGCCGAGTTCAACTCCAGCAAGCTCCAAGCAGGTACCCTCACATGTCAAGTTACAGTCCCACGTACATCCTTACGTGCCAAGTCAAAGTCAATTCAAGCAAAGGCCGATTCCAATGCTGTCGTCCTTGCATGCATGGTGTTGGTTTCAAGGCAAGTCTATGGCAAAGGCAACAGAGTGGAGCCAGGTGGCTGGTGCTGCTTGAACCATGGAAGCTGCTTCATTGACGACAGAGGGCATTAGGCTGTGGACAAGGTAGGCTGTGGACAGGGGAGGCTGTAGACAAGATGGAACGGCAGGGACCTGGCGGCGACTTGCTTTGACAGCTTTGGGACACCGTAAGCACGCCCTGGGAGCCTTGATGGGGAAATAAGAGGTTGTTTCTCCTTTGAATGCTAGCACAGAACGACAACGTCAGCGACACCAGGGTATCATGACATGCAATGGCAGTAACGGATAGTAGCGGGTTTAGCACTCAGCGCTCTGGCTCCTGCTCCAGGTGGACATTAGACAAGAGCTGTCCTCAGCAATCCAGCCAAATAAGAGAACGACCTAAGCATGATGCTGACCCCTTCAAATATTTTGCACCCCGAAAAGAAACCACAGCAAGTACAAATTGTGGAAAAGCGACCAGACAGAGCAAATAGGATTGCAGCTACCTCCAAAGGTCTGCCCCGTGCACAAGATGGTGGACCTCCTTGAGGCTTCCTCACAGATGCATAGCTTTCCAAATACGCTGCTATCAGTTACACGACACACCTCATGTCTCTCGTGCTGCTGCACAGCTTTATCATGAATCCATGCAGAGCTCAGGTTCACTCACACACACCTGAAGCACGGCAAGCTGCTCTGCAGGCGTGAGAGCAATGAGTGAGTTTGCTTCTGTTTGGCCACCGCTCAGGTCTATCACATAGGCTATGCACCCCACTCGCTCTACATGGCGCAGGAAAAGGTTGCCTCGCCCCCTGGTTGTACAAAAAGAAGCATACAGAAGAAAATAAATGTATGTCGTGGGTGGTGCCATGGAGCACTGGACATCAGCTACATAGCCCAGCTACACAGCCCAGCTACACAGCCCAGGGTACTCACTCTTGAGTGTGAGGTTTGCCCTGTGCAATTGCAGCACAACACATATTACACAAAATTACATAGGTATGAAACTGGCGATGCTTCATACATGTTGTATAATAGATAGAACATTTGGAACATCTGTGTGTGTTTAATTCCTTGCATGGTGATCGTTTACCCTTATCTATCCTAACTCACAATTGTGCCTGCAAGGACACACACACACACGCACACACACACACACTCACACACACACGCACGCACGCACGCACACACGCGCACACATACATACACAAATGCAACTACACACCTGTCTTCATGGGCGCCAGAGATCAGGCCGGGGATGTCCGCCAGCACAAGGGACTGACTCGCAGGAGTGAAAGAGCTGCCCTCGTCAGCTGCATGTTGCCTGCTTCTTGCACCAATGCTGCTGCTTTTGTGACCATTGCTGTTGCTGCTGCTGCTGCTGCTGCTGTAAATGCTACTTCCATTTGAGCAAGGCTCAAGAGAGCCCACAATGGTACCCAGTTGCGGGTGCAAAGTGGTGAAGGCGTACGAACCTACCTGAGCCAAATGCACAGAGTGAAACAAATGCAGCATTGCATGTACTCATTGACAAAACAGAAACCACCTGGTAAAATACATGTGAAAAGCTTGTCCCTAAATGCTTCCTGTGCCACCATAGAAAGACTGTCCCAACATGCATCCTGTGCCACCATGTCACACTGACTGGACAGTCAGTACGCCCTCATATTGGGCAAACAGTTGCTTCACTCGGCAAGGTCAGCAGACATTTCCACCTCAACCCCCTCAGATGAGGATCTGGGCTCACCTTGGCCCGCGCGCCTGTCAGTGCCTTGAGCAGCGAGCTCTTTCCTGCGTTGGGCATCCCCTGCGCATCCCACGGCAGCATGCCAAAGCAAGTGAAGGAAGAACGTGCAGTCCTTGGCTGGCAGTGTGCGGCTGAATGAGAGGCAGTTTACCTAAGCTGTGCGGCCGAATGAGAGGCAACCAATGAGAGGCATGTGTGCAGTCCTTGGCTGGCAGTGTGCAGCTGAATCAGAGGCAGTCTGCGTAAGCATGAGAGCAAAAGTACGCACCGAGTTTGCAAATATTTGCCTTACAGAGATGGTTTGTGCAAAACAGGCTCAAACAGACTCAAAAAAGCTTGCTTGGCAGTCCTTGCCGCTCTGGCCAATCCTACAATATTTTGCCATTCAATCTCACAAGATGCAGCCACTGCTGAATTTAATTGATTGGTTGGAAGTAGAAAATGGCTTCCTGTGATTGGCCATGCTGCTGAGAGGATTCCTCCAAAAGAGCAGTGTACCCCACACAGGTGCCATCAAACTGATTCTTGCGACTTTACTGCACCTTTGGCTCAGACACTGAAATCTAAACACATCATGCTGTTTTGCCTTTTGTACAGGCAATCCAGGAGAGGCGCTTTTAAGCTTTATTGACCAGCAGGTGGTAGAAAAAAAAAGAATGACAGACTGCGCATGCCAAGTCTGGCTGCGTGCGTTTAGGAAAGGTCACCTGTCTTGAAAGGCAGGGCCCCACCGAACAGACCAAGAGGAGCAGGTGATAGCAACCTGCAGAATGCAATCAGCCTACCACTTGCGCTTGCAACGACAGCAGAAACCCTGCCTCACTGGAAACATAGGAAGTTGTGGTGTTACCAACCCCTCAGATGTACAGGGAAACAAAAAGATACCTGTGTCAGTCTGGAAGGCTTCCCAGGTCGTATCTGGGCTTTCTTACAAGAGCTCAAGGGATCCACACACCATGCCATTTGCGGATATGTATGCTTTGCGGACTCCAAGCAACCCATATACTGGCACAAACCACAAACTCACAAGCGAGGGTAGAAGACATCAGGTTAAGACTGCAGCCACTTTCCTGCTCCAGCTTAATTGAGATTGCTTACTCCAGTGAGTGTACAGGCAACCAAAAATCCTGCGTGACAGCTTCCATTCGAAACTCCAGATGCGTCCTTGCCATCAAAAGAAAGGTCAACCAACCAATGCCAAGCAACTCCAGTCCCAGACTTGTAATACCTCTTTTCATGCTGGAGAGTCAGGCAACTACACACACCTCAACCATGGAATGGATGCCATTGACGAAGGCTCAAGCGACTGCAAGCCAAAGGCACTTGCATCACCACAGGCCTACTCGATGCGCAGAGGATCACGCACGCTCCAAGCTCGCATTCACCACCACGGGTTAGACTCTACCAACCCTACCAAACAAGCCACTTTAGTTTTGCTCAAGCACATGCCCCCACCCGCCAGCACTCACCAGCAATGTCACAACCTCAGACACTTGCTACAAACTTCACATATGCGAGCAGCCTCAGCCCAGGACTTAAACATCCACACATGCAGGCAACCACCATGAAAGCACACGCCGCATTTCATCTACCAGCACTCACACACCTGCCACCACCCACCATACGTCCTGCACCCCCCAAAATCCCATCTTAAGTACAAGCACTGCGTCGCATGTGACGAGCCGCCATAGGACACAGCTGTTCCAAAACCCCCACAGCACAAGCAGGGGTACTCCACCTGCCAGGTGCCCACATTACTAACCAGAATTGAAAAAAAAAAGCCTTTCATCTACCAGCACTGACAAGTTGGAGGATACTCATCAGCACCCACCACACATTCTCCACCTCATTTGCCAGGACTCACCACAAGCCCCACATTTGCCAGCACCTGAAGCTCCAGCACAAGCTCTTGCATCTACTGCCAGCACTCAGCACAAGCTCTCGCATCAGTTGCTAGCACTGACCACAAGCCCCACATTTGCCAGCATTTTCAGCTCCAGCACAAGCGTGGCAGAGGTGCCAGCACCCAGCACAAGCTCTCGCATCTACTGCCAGCACTCACCACAAGCCCCACATCCGCCAGCATCTTCAGCTCCAGCACAAGTGTGGCAGAGGTGCCAGATGAGCCTTGGGTGAATTCAGAGGAGGGCTCACGCGCTGAGGGGGGCCTGAAGCGGGAACGCGAGGGGGAGTGGGTGGAGGCATTGCCGCTGCCCCCTTGCCCACCCACTGCAACAGTGATCTGTCGATGAGTGTGTGTGTGTGTGTGTGTGCATATGTGTGTACACAAATGCAAGGCATCCACAGTTTGTGCAAGCATTGAAAAAGGATTTGAGCACCAAGAGCAAGAGAGGAAAAAAGTGCTTCAACACCCATCCTTGCCGCAAGAGAAATCTGGAGCGAGCAGCAAACAGCTTGCCAACACAGGCTTGCAGGTGCATGTCCCCAAGAACAGCAAGAGGCGTGAAGTTCAAACAACCCAAAAGCGTCACCAAAGACAGAAGTGAATCCACAAAGCACACACACACACACACGCATACACACAAACACACACACACACCTGCTGCCCCAGCTCCAGCAGCTCTGCCAACACTCGCAGCCGCTGGGGTGGCTTCCGCTCTGCCTCCCCCACCTCCTCATCACCACCGCCCTCCTCCCACCCCATGCCCTCCTCAAAGTCCTCATCCTCCTCTTCTTCATCTTCCTCCACCTCCACATCATCCCCATCATCCTCAAACTCCTCCTCCTCACTGTCCACCTCCCCCGCGCGCTCCCACATCGGACCCCCACCCGCCATCACACCCTCCTGCTGCAAATGTGGTGGCTGTTGCCTTAGGGACCCCCTAGTCCCCACCCTTGCCTCCTCAGTTGCACTGTGATCAGGCTCACTTTCTTCAATGTTTTGGCGCTGATGTCTGGAAGCCTCTCCCTGCTCCTTTACAGGCCACAAACTCTGCCCTGCCTGTGAGTCATTCCTACGAGGAAAGGAGCCACCAACATCTGCTAGGGATGCAGCGTTCCGCCCTGCAAGGCTGCTTTGGAGGGGAGCACACTGAGCTGAGCGGCCAGTGGCAGTGTTGGCGTCGGAGTCAGCTGGAATGTGGTGCAGGGACTGGCGCCAGGAGGATGTGTCGCTGCTGGTATGGGTGTCCTGATGGCGTATGGGGCTTGCTGCCCAGATTGATTGGTCTGTGGTTGTGCTACAGCCCATGGTTGCGGTCGGAGGCGCCAGCTCGGCCTCCAGGGGGGCATCCTCCAACAAACTCACGACCATCCCCACCTGGTTGGGCACAGAACAAGCACATGTGTGTGTAGGGTTGGCCAATTCTGTACGCATGTCTGCGGTGCATTCCCGCTCTTTTGCAGGGAAACAGTGAAATAGGTGGCGCATACACATGGAGTTGGCCAGCCCTACACGCGCGTCATGTCAGGAGTGCCTGTGTTGAGGTGGCTTCATTTCCTTTATTGATGGATAGGGAGTGCTCCTCCGCTGCCTACATAGTTTATTCTTACATTTCCTTTTTGTTAGGGGCGGCATTGAGTGGGACAGCTTTGGAAGCCAAATGAACAACAACCGTTCAAGGACCCAACGCCCCGCTTACCGACTATGGAACAAACCTGCTTGTTGTAGGCATACCAAGCATAACAAGAGGTCTGCTCTTGTGCACCACTAGGTGGGCATGCCATGATCTATCACATCATGCCCCAGGAAAATATTCTGGGTGACTGGAGCAGCATCTTGGGGGAAAACAGGCAATGTTGTCTGCTGGACAATATCCTCAGCAGAGACAATGTAGCTTGACAAAGTCACGCCCAAAGACATATGGGACATATCTTCCATATGTCTTTGGGGGTGTCTGGGTGCATGGGTGTATGGAGCAGCCACTCAGGGAAATCCGGCTAAATGGTTGCTAAACAAGCCCCTCATCAGAATTAACGCAGCTTGTCTCCATTCATGTCCCAACACATTTGGAATGTGAGCCGAGACAAGCTGCATTGCCCCTGATGAGGTGGTTGTGCAGCAGACAGTGTGAGCTTTCCTTGTTCAGGCTATCTAGTAATTCTCATGTTCACGTTGCTTGTAAGTGTACACCTCCCGAACATGCACTCCCATGACAAATACATTTCAACAAACATGCATGATACAAGGAATGGAGGTGGGCATTCAGCTTCTGTCACACACACACACACACACACACACACACACACACACACACACACACACACACACACACACACACACACACACACACACACACACACACACACACACACACACACACACACACACACCGGCACGTCCACAACGCGCGTGTCTCCATGTGCCCCAGTGCGCCCATTAGGGCGACCATGCTCCCCAGGGGCCCCCCGCACAACCCGAGGCAGGCCCCTCAGCTCACGAGCACCCCTGGAGGCTCGGAGCACCACACTGCCTCCGTCTCCTCCGTTGCCCCCTGTCGCTGCCTGGCGCCTGCCTGCGTGTGCAAAATGATGAGGAGCTTGCTTTGTTTACACTTTGGGTGTACTGCTGCAACATGCCTGAGTTATCAGTGCCTTGCTTCTCCCTTGCCCCCCTTGTCGCTGCCTGCGTGCCTGCATGCACAACATGAGGGCATTGCTTTGCTTGCACTGATAGCTCGGGCGCGTTGTAGCACGCAGTCGCTTGCCCATTCCTTCGCCACCTCTGTTGCTGCTTGGCATATACCTGAGTGCGCGCTTGCGTGATTCAGATGCCATGCACAAAGTTTCAGCACTTGGAGCAGCACCGGTCTCCATGACAGGCAGGAAAAGTAACGGCTTCCACTGATTTGTACTTTGTCCTCCTGGCCAGGGCATAAAAAAGCTGTGCCCCACCATGTGGCAGCTGTGTTCAAGACCCTTGTAAGCGCCTCTTCAGTGGCCTTTTGCCAAGTGTGCTGGTCAATTAGCGTGCACGGCATTGGAACCTGCCAACTGATCTCATGAGCCGCACGGGTTGCATTCAAATACAATAGAGAAACCCTCCAGGACTGGCTTGTGCCTCCTGGGAAATGTGTCCCCACCTGTCAAAAAACATGTGTCTGCCCCTGTGGCCAGAGTTTTTTTGCATTTGTCTGCCCCTGTGGCCAGACTCCCCTGAGGTTTGCTGCCTTTTCTGGTGGTGCTGCACAATTCAACTGTGAGGTCTTCACAGTGTGAAGTTCAGACTACCCTCCCCACACCATGGGGCATTGCTCTTTGGGCGTGCACTCATCCACTCTCAGGTGCTTTGTACTGAGTAAAACAAGAGTGCTCTTTGGGCGTGCACTCATGCACTCAGATGCTTTGCACTGAGTAAAACAAGAGTGCGCATGCACGCACGCACGCGCACACACACACACACACACACACACACACACACACACACACACACACACACACACACACACAATCACACACACACACAATCACACACACACAGCTGGCTTCGGCAACATGCCTGCTGAAGCAAATGCGATATTTTCCCTCACATTCCCTGCGTCGAGGCAAAACAACTTTCCCCTGCTTCACCTTCTGGCCCTGTTGCTCACTCAGGTCCTTAGTATGTGTAGCACATCATATATGTGTAAGCACACCATAAATGTGTAAGACCTAGATGCCATGTAATTTTGAAATAGAGCTTCACTACCAAGTGTAGCATTATCTGGGCAGCACTCATGCATGGCATATGACTGGATGCCTTGAGAAATTGCACATACTGCTCAACAAGCCATCCGACTCATTCAATCCTGAGACAGCCCACACCCCCACCTCTCGCCACTTGAGCATCCTTGCAAGCAGGCCTGAGCTACCCTGGCCTCATGCTCTCCCACGCCTGCCATCTGGATCCATTCAGCCCACACCCCCACCTCTTGCCACTCAGTGACTGGAGCATCCTAGCAAGCAGGCCTGAGCTACCCTAGCCTCTTGCTCTTCCACGCCTGCCATCTGGATCCATTCAGCCCACACCCTCACCTCGCGCCACTTGAGCGTATGACACGCAGCCGTTGCCCCCTTTACCCCCCTCCACCACCATGCGCACTCGGTCAACAAAGGGGATGGAGCGTGTGGCCATGCCACACCTTTGTTGCTGCTGCTGCTGCTGCTGCTGGTGTGAAAAACAGTAATGGTGTATATGCTGCTGCTGGTGATGCAAACAAGAATGATGATGGCGCACATGCTGCCGGTGGTGTGGCGAGCTATGATGTTGCACATGTTGGTGGTGAAGCTGGTGGTGGTGGTGGTGCACGAGCTGCTGCTGGTGTGGCAAACAGGGCTGGAGCTGGAGGGGCCCATAGTGCCCCTGGTGTGGCCAAGTATTGTGGTAGAGCTGCTGCTGGTAAGCAGGATGTTGCTGCTGCATCATTGACATTGAGGATACTGTGTGGAGTGCATGGGCTAGAGGAGCAGGGCGGCTTGCTGGGGTAGCTGCAGTGGCAGGGAGCAGATGGTGCTGTTGCTTGTGGAGTGCTTGCTTAGGGTCCCGCGTTTGCAGGGATGGCGTCCAAGCAAGGCCGCCAAGAGATTGCTGAGATTGAGTTGGCTGTGCTTGGCTGATGGTGTGTGGGTGCTTGTGCAGAAAGAGCTGCCGCTGTGCCGCTGCAAAGGTGATGCGTACAAAAAAGGAGGTGGGAGCGCCTTGATGAACGCTCCCTCGCTGGGACCTCTGTGTGCTCGCTGGGACTGTCTGACTATAACTGGTATGAGGATCCTACCAATGGTGCTTCTTGAACTGATTTCAGTAAACTGGTGATGCAAGAGATGGCTCTGGCTCACCTTGGAGGAAATGGGCTGGGGACACGGCACTGGAGGCAAGGGCAGGTGCACCATGACTGCTGGAAACAGCTGATGACAGAAGGCATTTCATGCCTGCTGATGCGGGCGGCATTACACTGAATTTGTTACTGCAAGAACACTTCCATTCTATTAAGGGGGAAGGGGAGGCAAGCAGAGTTCTTCAAGAGTTGGAATTTAAAGATTCATCAGTATTGGTGCGATTTTCAGGTTCCTACTCAGCTAGTCAATTCAAATATCCATAAGCAAAATATAAAAATACATTTGATTTGTATAGATAAAGACCATGCAGTAAACACAGAATAGTTGCTGGTTGCCCGCAGCCTGAAAGCAGAGCGGTAGCAGGGAGTTGCTTGGGGAGCCCACGATGAGCAAGAGCAAGGGGGGGCAGGGCCTGCGGGAGCAGGTGAGTGGGTGTGTAAGCAGCTGGAGATAGCATGGGGGGAGGAAGGGAGCACAGAGAGAGGATGAGGGGAGGTCCTGCAGCCTGTGTTGCAAGTGCATGCACACAAGGAGAGCACCGATCCTTGGCAGCACACCGGCCCTCACCGGACGTCGTCAGCCCACGTCGTTGCTTTTATTGCTCGCCTTGATGCTTGCAGAATTTAGAAACTCTAGACATCACCAAGCTCACCCCACTCTCCCCAGAGGTCATCAGCCGGCAAGCAACTATCAACATAGGTGAGTGTGAATGTCCATGAATGAAAACACAAAGCAAGACACTCATCCACAGCCTAATCCTTTTGGGGTGAAAGCAGTAAGGGAAGGGAGGAGCAGGGGTTGTGGGAAAGCAGCATGCCTATGCACACGCGAGCGCACAACTGCTTCAAGGATTCTGCGTGCATGGGCACCTGTGCTCTCATCCCCCCACATGTCTCACACAGCAAAAAACTCCACATCCTGTATTTGTCCTAAAACCACCCAGGCACCATTGGCCATGTGGCACACGGCAAGTCCACGGTGGTGAAGGCCATTTCAGGCGTGCAGACCGTGCGGTTCAAGAACGAGCTGGAGCGCAACATCACCATCAAGCTCGGTTATGCCAACGCCAAGATCTTCAAGTGCCCGCACTGTCCTCGGCCCCAGTGCTTCCGTGCGTACAGCAGCACCAAAGAAGACAACCCGCCTTGCGAGATCTGTCGCCACCCCATGGACCTGACCCGCCACGTCTCCTTCGTGGACTGCCCTGGTCATGATATTCTTATGGCCACCATGCTCAACGGAGCAGCAGTCATGGACGGCGCCCTGCTGTTGGTTGCAGCCAATGAGACCTGCCCCCAACCCCAAACCTCTGAGCACTTGGCAGCTGTGGAAATCATGCGCATGAAGGACATCATCATCTTGCAGGTAACTACAGCACCGGGTTTGTGAAGCCCATAGCCTTGCGGCTGTGTATTCAAGTCTGCAAATCCATTTGTGCGCATTGGAGTTCTTGCTCCCGAAGTGTGAGTGCACATTAATACCAAGCACCTTAACATGGACACACACACACACATACACACACACGCGCACACACAGGGTGCAACCACAAAACAAACATAACATAAGACTCTTGCACTTGAGGGCTTTGCATCTCCATACTTCTGGCTCTTTGCCCAGGATTCACTTGCATGTGTGTGAGGAAGGACATGGAGTTTCCAGCCCACCAGCAACACTGTTGTGAAAGCGCTTGTAAGCAGTGGGCCCAAGGACCTTGTTAACTGCAATGAGGTGGTGTGTTTCCTATTTTGTGAAGCTCCCTACAGTATTTAGGAGGCAGATAACGGGTAACAGTCAGTAGCAACCACAATGCAAAACTCCTGTGCTAACTCCTTTGGGCATGCATGATAGGGCTGTGTGCATATTGGACAGCACTCATGTTGCTACAGCTTTGCCCCACTTGCTTGCTCAAGAAGCGCTGCCATGTTCACTGTCTAGAACAGCAGAACGCAAGACCACCTGTCTCTTGAGTACCCATGCTTTCAAGACCGCCGGCAGCGCTTGCTGTGCACTTGGGGCAAGCAGGCCATAGACCCTTGTTGTTTGCTTCGATTGGAGGGTGAGCAGCCCTGGTTGGCAGGCTCGCCTGTGTGACCAAATGCATCC
Source organism: Dunaliella primolecta (assembly GCA_914767535.2). NCBI lineage: Eukaryota > Viridiplantae > Chlorophyta > Chlorophyceae > Chlamydomonadales > Dunaliellaceae > Dunaliella > Dunaliella primolecta. Next base: position 14,578,087 of record OU611754.1, on the reverse strand, counting down.
TCGAGACAAAAGTAGTAAAATTTTAGGAGAGTTGCAACCTTGCTGGGAACTCAATTGAGGAATCTGCCTGGCATCTTTGCCCATCGTTGAGTCTGGCACAGTCTCCCCTTTCACACCACTTGCGTGTTTTGCATGAGTAAGATGAAATGCCTCCCCGTTCCCACTTCCATGCTCATTGTGTTTGAGCTTGACCAGTGTAGGATCTGGGAAAGGAAGTTGCTCACTTGCCCCTCTCAGACTTTCAAGGCTGAGGATTTGCTTCAGGGAATCATGCTGCACATAAGGTAGTGAAAGGGGGGAAATTGTGGTTGTTGGGTGTGACGACTTGGTGCATGTCGGAGGCTTGTGCAGGCAAGTAGCTGACATCTATGAAACATTGCACGCTGGCAATCCACATCCTCTGGAAATAACAGCAGGACCCCCAATCATTGGATCCTTGCATGCCTGGATGTGTGTGAGGAGCAGCGCTGCAAGCACTGTGCGTGCTGTGCCTGTCAGACAAAGTATTATCACGGTATCCTGTCGCTACCTTGCTGCACGCTGCATTCGCAGATATGCAGTCATATGTCTGCAAATACAGCATGCAGCAAGATAGCGACAGGATATCTTGATTGTCAAATTATGAATACGCACACGCACGCTCGCACGCGCGCGCGCTCACACACACACACACGTGCACACGGAACCCTGCAGAACAAGATTGATTTGGTTACAGAGGCGGCGGCCATCAACCAGCAGGACGCCATCCAAAAATTCATCCAAGGCACAGTTGCAGATGGCGCCCCAGTCGTCCCTGTGTCTGCCCAGCTCAAGTACAATGTGGATGTCGTGTGCGAGTACATCATGCGCAAAGTGCCCGTGCCTGTGAGGTGAGTTCAATGCTGCTAGTTGCCGCAATGTGGATGTGCTCGTTCGATGTGGATGGGGTGTGCAAGTGCATCATACGCTGGGTGCTCATGCCTGCGAGGTGGGTGGGCTGCTGCAAATGGGTCAAATGTGTGCACAGTTTTGATGCGGTGGGCAAAAAGTAGAGGTCGTCGAAGTTTAGTGAGACTGTTCATGCCTGCCAAGGGTCAGATTTTATAAAAATATAATGCATTTTAATTATGTTTTTGACTGCGTTGTTCCAGAACTGAGGCTATCAAGCTGAGGCTGCTCATAAGTGCTTCGTGCCAAGAATGCATGGCCTCACCTTGCCGCTTTGACACCGTGCAATTTTGAATGTCCTCAATGCTTAAGCAAAGCGTCCACAAAGTGGGCATCCCTACCTCACCATCCTTTTCCTTCCTCGCTGCCTGGGCTCTTGTCACGTGCTCATCATTGCACAGAGGTTTCGCTTCACCGCCCCACCTCATCTACTTATTTTACATTACTGTCACGCCACGTATTGCAGGATATGGCAAACTACATGTATGTGTATATACATATTAGTATATATTTTCCCTGCAAAAAAGCTACTACATACAGCATATTTGTACGGAAGTGGCAGGCCCTACTTTTCTTCATGCACGTCAGGGCACAGGCATTGTGTGTGTGTATATAGATATAGATATATATATAAACCCTATATATATGTTTGCACCATATTCATTGTGTTTCCCCTGCAAAACAAGCTGACATGTACGGCATATTTATAGAGTTGGCAAACCCTACTTGTCGCGTGCATGTCATGGCACACGGGATTCGAACCACCGCCCCACCTCACCTGTTTTTTTTCCACGCCACGTTAATTGCTGCACGTATGTTGGAGCACAGAGGTTTCGCTTCACCACCCCACCTCAACCTCCTTTAAATTGTCTTGGTGATGTTGTGTCAGCTACCCCACGCTTGCCACGGCACAGGGATTTCGCATCGCCGTCCCGCCTCATCCTTGTTGAATGTTTTTGGTCATGTTGCCCCACGCTTGCCACGGCACAGGGATTTCACATCGCCGCCCCACCTCATCGTCATCCGCTCCTTTGATGTGAACAAGCCCGGGTCTGAGGTCGATGAATTGAAAGGAGGCGTTGCCGGAGGCTCCATTTTGCAGGTGCAGTGATGTCCTCAAACGCAGAGGCTGCTTGATGCCGCAGTTCTTTGCACGGGCTCCTCGTTTGGGTGGGAGGTAGGAGCGCTGGCCTGATCGCCAGTGTCCAATCGTATGCGACTTGGATGGCCCCCGCTAGATTTCTTGTTGGAGTAGCCAAAGGCTAGCAGTTGGATGTTTTTGATTGAATGGCGTGCTGGTGCAAACACCTGTCCCAAAGGGTACCTGGCTAAGGCTGCTAGCAGGCAGTCTGTTGGATTAAAGGGCCTCAACCAAATGCTTTGATGCTAGCAGCCCTAGCCTTGCCATGTTTCCTTTGGGGTGAATGTAAGCGCTGGCAGGCCAGGCTGTGGTCCAACAATGCTGCGTCCAGGCGCAGGCGCGTCATTTGCCCTTGTCAAGTTGCTCCAGCATGATGTTGAGCTGAAACCTCATTCCTCAGGTTGATGTCAACGCAAGCAATCCCTGGAAATGTGCTTGCTGATGGTGCTCATTGGTACACACAGGTGCTCGGTGGTATGTTGCTTCTTCTCACCATTGCTCGCCGGTGCTTGCGCAGGACGCGTTGCTTTTGCTGGTGCTTTTCGGTGCTTGCTTGTGCTGGCTGGTGTGTTGCTCACCGCTTTTTTGTTTGCGATGCTTGGCCAGGATGGTTGCTTGCCGGTGCTTACGAGTGCTTTGCTTGTGCTCACCGGTGTTGCTCACCAGTGCTCCCTGGTGCATTGCTTACTGGTGGTGCCAATTGGTGCACACAGGTGCTCGGTGGTATCGTGCTTCTTACCATTGCTCGCCGATGCCTGCGCAGGGTGTGCTCAAGCTGGGCCAAGAGATTGAAGTGCGGCCAGGCATCATTACCAAGGATGCGGAGGGGCGCGTGAAGTGCATCCCCATCTACTCCCGGGTGGTGTCGCTGTTTGCTGAAGGCAACGAGCTGCATTATGCGGTACCAGGCGGTCTGATCGGCGTTGGTTTAACGGTGGGTGCCAGCAGCTCCTGTTGGGAAAAAGTCCGCTGGAATTTGGCTGGCTCGGGTCTCGCTGGTGCGGCTATTTACTCTGTGTGTGAGATGTTTTTTGAATTCAACTGCCATGTATTATCTCATGGTATTATTTGCTGTATGGGCTGTATTTGGGTTTGCTAGGGGACCTTATTTGTCTGGGGTAAGTGTGTGCCATCATTTTTTTGCTAGCAGGTTCATCGATTGCTGCAGTATTTAACGCTGCAACGTGCAGAATAAGTTTCAGGGCTGAGTATGACCTGGATGAAAGGTATCTGAGTGCCTGATGTGCATGAAACTTACAGTGGCTGGTTGAGCGTGCTGTGGATATGATTTTGGGCATGCCGCGCACACCTGGTGCACTTGCGCATTCTGAGCAGAAACAAATTGGTTTTACATCAGCAGCCTGACCGTGTATAAAATCAAGTACTTGGGAGGGAGATGATGACTGATAATAAACGGGCCATTATAATTAATCTGTGACCGTGTTTTCTCTGGACCGGACAGGGAAATAAAAAAACTTAACTCCTGGTCCGAGGCCATTTCTCCACCACAAATTGAATTCCTCGGTCCGTGGTTTCTACTGGTGGTTGGACCGGGAAATTGTGTCTCAGACCAGGAATTTCCTACCTTGTGTAGGGGAAGGGGGGGGGGGGGAATAGGTCGGTGTGGGTCTGGGTGTGTCGTGCACATGGGTACGTGCGTGTTTGAGTGTGTGCTTGCGTGAATGTGGATGGGTGTGCGCACACGCGTGTAAGTGCATGTATGGAGCCCTTGAGGTCTCCTTCTTAAGGGCTCTGGGCTGGCCTTCCGACATGTCCTTTGCTGCAATTGAAGTTATGTTGGGGTCCTCAAACAGTCCGGAAAACATCTGGGCTTGCCTGAATTTCCCAGTCCGCATGACTGGAGGGGGGGGGGGGGTCTCCTGGACTAGGAATTTCTCGGATGTGGAGGTTGAATTTCCCGGTCCATCAAAAGAATGTCCCGGTCCCAGTGGAACGCAGTATGTGTCTTTTTCTGAACCTTCCAACATGCATACAGGCAGGTCTGACAAGGCAGGATAGGGGGACCCAACGGGTGACCCAGTACCTGGGGAGAGCAGGCGCTATGTATGCGCAGACTGAGGCCTATTCATGAATGCATTTATGTGATTTTGTTGGCTGGGAGGGAGCTTTGTTTCCGCTGCCTTGGTGGTCAGAGCCGACAGTGTGATGACACTAGGCAGACGGTGATGACGCTGCATGCTGTCTGTGACAGTGTGATGACACTGCAGACTGTGTGTGACTGTGTGTGATGCCGCTACAGGCGGTGACATTGAAGCCGTCCCTTACATAATCACCTGGGTGAAGAGGCTCAGTGGCATGCGTGCTTCATGGGCAACTGCAATCCATCAGGCGTGCAAATTTTATTTTGGCACGGCCAAGGACTGAATAGGGCAAGGTCGTTTTTGGCATATTCTACAGACAGGATGTCGTTGTATGCAGGTGTAAAATGCACGAGCCCTTGGTCTTATGCTTTGCACGCGCAGCCTGTCTGTCACTCCTCTTCTCCATATGACTCTCCTGAGTATTGTGGCGTGATTCATTGTCTTTCCCCCTGCCTTCATCTACAGCTTGCCTTTGCTGCCTGCTCCTGCAGGTGGACCCCACTTTGACTCGAGCAGATCGTTTGGTGGGCCAAGTGCTTGGACAGGTAGGCCTACTCTCGTTGATGCCTATTTTTGGTTAGACCGAGCCAGGTGCTTGGACGGGTAGGCCTGTTCTTATTGATGCCTGTTTTTGACAAGAACGAGCCGGGTGCTTGGACGGGTGGGCCTGGTCTTGTTGATGCCTGTTTTGGTAAAAGCAAGCCATGTTTTAGAACCGGGAGGTCTATTCTCTTTGCCTTCTCTAGGAATCAAGATGGGACTGCAGGGAAGTGTGGGCTGCAAGGAGGCAGGCACTGAAGAAAGCTCTTTGCAACTCTTGTGTGGCACCACAGAACCAAAAGCCAGGACAGAGCGCGCACATACACAGATACACACAAACACACACGCACACGCACGCACGCACGTGTGTGCTTTAAAAGTCTGGGTGCCAAAGTGGTGTGCCAAGCTGGCATGCTCAGTGCCAGTCATGCTGCTTTCATTCTCTTTTTAGATCACAGCAAGCTGGCACAAAGCTGGCATGCTCAGTGCCAGTCATGCTGCTTCCCTTTTTTGCCATGGCAAGCTGGCATGCCCAGTGCCGGCCATGCTGCTTTCTCTCATTCTTTCTAAATCATGGCAGGCAGTCATGCCCTGCGCCGGTCATGCAGCTCTCTGTCGGTGAAGCCAGCTGCACGAAATGCGGGACCCAATGAGTCACTGCTACTTGCAAGGCGACACACACCTTAAGTCTGCTGTTGAGACATCGGGCTCTGGGCCTACGTTGCCTTGATGTCACAGATGAAGCCAAAGGCCTCCCGTTGGAGCAACTGACTGCTAGCCTGCTTGTAGAAAAGGAAGAGTTGCTGTGAAAATGGATGCAGTTGCCCTTCAACCTGGGTGGAATCCCTTTCAGTGCGCGTCTTGTTTACCTTGCCTGCGCGGGTGCAGGTCGGCTTCCTTCCAGATGTGTACAGTGAATTGGAGGTGAACTTCTTCCTGCTGCGGCGCCTGCTGGGCGTTAGGAGCAAAGATGGAGAGAAACAGGGCAAGGTGAGCCAAGTAGAACGATCAGGACATCTGCATAGGCTGTGGAAAATACCTGTGAAAATACTCCCTTCATCAATTATGGATTAAGGAGGCACAAATGGGGCAAACATAAGGGCAAGGTACGCAGAGAAAAAGGAAAAGAAGAGCTACACAGGCAGTGAGGGCATGCCCTCCATTATTGAAGGAGTAGGGGACAGGTAAGATCAATGTGAACAGGGTTTGGGGCTCAGAACTTTCCGGTGAACCTTCCAGTGGATGCTAAAGTATTTTCAGGGTGTTGCACTGGGCTGAGATGTAACTGCTGTATGCCTCCAATGCTAGCTGTGTTGCTCATCTTGCTATATTTGCCGGCCTTCCCCAAGGCTTTCACCCCCTGAGTGAGGCCAACTACACCTCTAGCCTTTTAATCCACCCCTGTGCCTGCCCTGAGCACACCAAACATGCTTTTCCTGTCCTTCAGGTTGAGTGTTGAAATTTTGGCATGTGGAGATGCTGCGTGTGGCTCAGAGGCTGTCTTTGAACCCGTTTTGGCAGGGAAATTGGATCTTCTGGTCCATTTGATGCAAAATCTAAAAACCTATCTTTTCCTGTAAAAATGGGTGCAAAGTTGGCCAAACGCGAGGTTCTCAAAATTGGCTCAATTTGCAATGGCGGCAGGCACAGTGCTCTCGGTGCTCTCTTTGACCCTCTCAAGCACGCTGCCCCACTTGGTGACTCTGCGGGGACAGGGGTCCAAGTTGGCCAAGGGCGAGGTGCTCATGCTCAACATCGGCTCCATGTGCGCTGGCAGCAAATGCAATGCTCTGTTTCACTGTCTTAGCCACGCTACCTGTGTGGTGACCCTGCTTGTGCAGGTCTCCAAGTTGGCCAAGGGCGAGGTGCTCATGCTCAACATCGGCTCCATGTGCACTGGCGCGCGCGTGCTGGCTGTGAAGCACGATCTGGCCAAGCTGCAGCTCACGAGCCCAGTGTGCACCAAGGAGGGCGAGAAGGTGGCATTGAGCAGGTGAGGCTGGCTGTGTGTGTGTGTGTGTGTGTGTGTGTGTGTGTGTGTGTGCGTGTGCGTGTGCGCGCACGTGGGTGGGTGGGTGGGTGGTTATGCGCGTGTGAGTGCCCGCGCACATGCATGCACATTTCTGCCCAAGAAGCCTTCATCTGTGTGTTTTCGCTGCATCACCTTCTCAGCTTCACACAAGAGCTTTGATGCACCACTCCTGCTGTCAAGGGTGTGCTGACATGCTGCCATTTCCTCTGTCGCCCTCCTTGCAGGCGTGTGGAGAAGCACTGGCGGTTGATTGGCTGGGGACAGATCCAAAAGGGAATGAAGATGGACCTCCCTGCCAGACCATAAGTGACACCAAGGCCCGCTCCTAGGTTTCCTCTACCCATTGGTTACTTGTCTCTTCGCTCGCACTTCCGCAATGGATTTCAAAAATGGTCACCTCATCCCGGTATGGAGACTAGTGCCAGTTATCCTGCTTCCCAGAATCCATGAGGTCCTTGGGACCCTGCTGACTCGGTACCAAGAAGATTGCTTTCCTTTCACTGCCCCACCATTCTCCCTGATATCGTCATGCTCCACATATGTGTTTACATTGCTGTTTATGGTTCCAAGAAGTCGGCCCTGGACATGTTGCTGGCACCCAAGGTTTCATCATCTTAAGAATGACCACCAGACCTCTGGGTGTGCCCTGCCCCACATGGTAGCCTTGGAAAGGAAAGAGCTACATAGCTGTACCTGCCTACAATGGTAGCTTAGCTGAAGCAAGTAGGTGCCTGTAATCAAATTAACCTAGTAAGGAAATGTTGGCCAGAAAGGAAAAGCCTCGTGCCATGTTCTGGAGTGTTGATTGCTGCAAATGTGATGTATGACATGCACAGGCTCGCAGACAGGGAAGGAAAGGGAAGGGTTACACAGCTGTACCTGCCAGCGGGGGCAGCTTAGCTGAAGCAAAACGCGCCTGTAACCAAACCAGTCCAATCTAAAATAATATTAGCTAGAAGTTTGCATTTCAGGAATGCAGACACGAGCTTGGCTAATCCTACGACATCAGCCTGGTTCATGAAGTCTCTAAGGCTCGCAGACAGGCTTACTGATACGGGCATGTAAGAAAAGGAAAGTAAAGGGTTACTTAGCTGTACCTGCCTACGTGGGCAGCTTAGGGATAGGGAAAGAGTCACATAGCTGTACCTGGTAAAGGGCAGCTTCGCTGAAGCGAAAACGGTGCCTGAACCAAGGAAGGAAGGAAGGTTATATAGCTGTACCTGCCTGTGCCTGAACTAAACCATTCCGAGCTGGAGAACAAAAACAAAACATAAAATTCAGTCACAGCATTTCCGGCACGCTGATACAAGGATAGGATAGGATAGGATAGGGTTACATAGCTGTACCTGCCTACAAGGGCAGCTTAGCTGAAGCAAAAGGTGCCTGTAACCAAACCAAACTTGTGCAAATGTCAACTGAAAGCCTTGAGCTGAGTTCAGAAGCGCCAACTGTAAAAATCACACTGTCACTCTAATGAAACAAGCACGCAAAGTCATGCACAAAAAAACTCCATAAGGCTGTAGTGTTAGGAAAATACACTTTTGTGTTTCCACAAGAAGCACAGAAAGTTTGAGAACAGCACCGCTCTGAAAAAGGTCCAAGAGGCCATAGTAAATGTGTTATGTTCTGCTTTGCACTTCAGTTCTCAGCATCCACTGTTAAAGATGCAATGCAATGCTTCAGGAAGGGTAACCGCCGATACAGCCTGGTGAGTGCACATGTCAAAGAAGGTATCAACTGCGTTGCCTTGCTTGAATCTCTTCAGCAGACAAGTACCCTCTGTAATCTCTCCAAGACATGGCACGGGGTATGGACGGCCCTTGAGGACCCCCATACACCCCCCCATACCTCCTATTAGGGGCCCATGCTGCTTTTATTGCCTGCGCAGTCTTATGTGCTCGAACTCGGGTCTCTTGGTCTGATACAAGGTACAATGGGGTTTGACCTTCAGCCAGGTAGTTTGGCTGCTTTATAATACAGTCTTTCACATGAGCAGCCTAGCAGTCGCACTTCTTGACTGATGGCTTAATTTGTAAAATTTTGTTTGGCTGCTCTGCCTGCTCAACTGTTCCAACTGCAAAAAAAATATCCATGAGTTCGGAAATAAAACGACGAGTGTCAAAGTTTGCTTCTGCAAGAAATAAAAAGCATCCTCAGAGCTAGCTTGAGAAAAGTAGAAAGTGCCTGATTCGTCCAGAAACATTCTATAAGAAGAGGGGAAGTCAGAAAATAACTGTGCATGAGTTCTTTGAAGAGAACACACAGGAGCGCGAGAGCAAAGGAACACGGCATGCTTTTCATCTTGGAGTCCTCCTTGGTCACACCTATCACAAGCAGATGTGTGCTCCTGCCTAAGTGATGTCTCAACTCTTGAAGTGTGAGCACGTTAGCGAAAACCCGCTATGTTTCTCAACGTGCGCTTGCCCAAATCAAGATGCAAATACCTAGGGACAGAAAAGGGTTACAAGGGGTTGGCCTACAGCCCGAGAATCTGGCTGATCGGGTGCTGGTGAAACATTCTCATCCAGCATCAAAATTTGAAATCAATTCTGACAAAAAATTTGAAAACCTGTGCGAGTCTTGATTTAGAAAAGCATTGACCTCAAAATTAGTCAAAATGTGAAAGCTCGCCAAGAAAGGAATCAGTGTTTGGAAGCTGGGCAAAAGTGTGTAACGGTTTAAAAAGATCAATGAACAGGTCCTTGTATTTTCTGCGCAGCTCACACAACTCACAGCAATTGCAATAGAAAAGAACATGTTTCATGGACTTCAGCACATCCGCACTTATCACAAATATTTGAACCACCCAACCATTTACAGGACTCAACCTTCAAGCAGTGGGCACGAAGCCTAAACCTACTCACATTCCTCATGACTCCTTTATCCAGATCCTTAAAAAGATATGATGGGGTACAGAAGGGTGTGCGTGCTGTTTGATTCGAAGGTTTTCCACACCAATAATGATATGTCACTGCTTTCCTGTCCACCTCTCGGGGACTTGAGGCGTCTGCTTCCCTCCAAACCTTCTGCTGTCTATACCTCGAATCCCCTAAAAAATCCTGCATGGGTATCTTGGAAGCACTCAGCAATTTCTGTTTAAACACCTCATTGCGCATGCCACTAAATGACTTAGACACATGTGCAGACCAACAGGACTCATCCACATCAGCAAGTTGTAAATCTGCCTTCAGCACTTGGCGCAGCATTTTACTGTTGGAAACAAGCATTTTGTTGAAAAATTTGACAGTAGCCCTAAACCAATAAAACTGTAAGGGCTCTTGACCCACTCTCTCAATACTGGCCAGTTCGTGGCAGTACTCTTCACACCTAAAAAACGCCTTAAAGAGCATAGTTGCCTTTTTTGCAAATGGCTTTTGAATTCACTGCCTTCTCGTAAGTACTCTGTACCTTACACTTGGCACGCGTACATCCCAGCCGGAATGCCATACACCTTAGAGAGCCAAATCAGAGCATGCGGCCTATTCTTTAGATCATGTTCATGCACAAACTCCTTAATCCTTTGCTGGGCAGCCATGTAAGGCCGCACTGCATGCTCCTCAGACACCTTCAGATTAATGTGCTTGTCCACAAGCATACCGAGGTATCTAAACTGCTCTTTCTCTGGAAGATCCACGTCTCCATACATGAAAGTAGGCAGAGAAGAACACGACCTACTATTAAAATGCATGACCTCTGACTTTGATGCATTGACAGTCAGCCCCTTTCTCATTGCATAAGCTCGTAATCTATTCAGCATAACTTGCATTTCACCTGAGTCATTGGTAGTTAAACTCAAGTCGTCTGCATATAGCATGTATGAAATGCCATTCACTCCATCCCCTGTCACAGCACCTCTGATAACTTCACTAATATCTCTGCCCATGTCATTGATGTACAAAGAAAACAGGAGAGGGGACAGGGGGCAACCTTGCTTAACTCCATTTGTTGGACGCACACGTGCCCTTTCATCTCCATCCATCAGAATATATCCATCATCCTGGTACATTTCCTAAATGGCCTGGAGAAGTAGTGCAGGCATGGCAATGCGTTGTAGATGTTCCCAAAGTTGCAAACGGGGCACAGTGTCGTAGGCTTGAGAGAAGTCAATGAAGGCAGCATGCAGCCTAGGTGATTGCTTTGGCTTGAGCTTTTCTGCAGCATATCTGAAGTGCCTCAGGATGAAGAGTGGATGCATAGTGCTCCTACCGGGGTAAAAACCAGATTGGGTGTCAGGAACCATATTTTTCTGGATGCACCAATCCGTCACCAAGTCTTTCAGCACGTTGGCATAAATGCGGTACATCACCCCACTGACAGCAATCATCCTGTAATTCCCAGGATTTGTTAAAGCTCCCTTTTTGTGAAGAAGGCTCAGTTTCGCCACCTTCCAATATGCAGGGATCCTAGGGACAGAAAAGGGCGTGCCATGAACAGACAAGGTCTCAAAGGAAGTGCCATCCATTGATGATACTTGGCTAATTTGTTCGTGTGTTCACCATGTTCTCCAAGGCATCAGCATTCCACACACCTCGCAGCCTTTTTCTCAGATCAACAACAAACTCCCTCATGACTATAGGCTGCCCTGACCGAACACAATGAGTAAACACGTTGCACCTGTCCAAGCCTGTGCAGGCAGCCAAAAATTCTGAAGTCCAGCATTTATGGGAAAGACTGCTCATTTCAACATCTGCTTGCAGTACCTTACTGAGTGTTGTGCTGTTGCTGCGCAGTAAAGCATTGTAAAACCTAACTGCTGCACGAAACCAATAGAACTGTGAAGGTTCATGCCCACACTCGCGCAGTACAGACCAATTAGGAGTGGTGCGCTTTACCCCAAGGATACGCTTCAATAAGCACAGGTGTACAGTTTGCAAAGGACAGTCCATTTCAGCTCCTTCTCTCATAAACCTAGTGCCCCAAATCTGGCATGCATACATGCTAGCAGGGAGAGCATATGCTTTAGTCAGCCAGAGCATGGTGTGCAGCCTGTCTGTCAGGCGGTGCTCAGATGCGAATTGTTTAATCCGTCTACAACCAGCTAGGAAAGGGGCACACATGTACTCAGCAGTGGCTTGCGGGTTGCGTTGTTTTGTGGACAGCATGCCTAAATATCTAAAAGAATCTGCACGCGCCAAACGAGCTCCACCTAACGTGAAAACAGGCACATTATCGCCCCTTCAAATCAAAGTGCATGATCTTGGACTTAGTCACATTTGTCACTTATCCTTTCCGCTGAGCATACGTATGCAGCCTATCTAACATCAGTTGAAGCTGCTGGGCTGATTACTATTGAGGCATAGGTCGCCTCCATACAGTATGTGCGTGACTCGCACTTAACCATTGCCTGCGGCAGCTCCTTGCACATTTTTTTGCCAAGCAATCCACTTCGCTGATGTACAAGGAAAATAACAAGGAGGAAAGCAGGCAGTCTTGCTTAACATTAAGATGAGGGCGCACACATACTTGCTTGCAGCCATACTCTAAAATGTACCCACAATTAGCATAAACGCTTTTGGTAATTGCCAGCAGGCACATAGGCATACGAATGCGCTGAAGATGAGTCCAGAGTGCATCCCTAGGAATTGTATCTTATGCCTGCTTATTGTCGATGAATGCTGCATGCAGTCGTGGAGATACATTTGGGCGCTTGACTTGAGCAGCATGCTGTAAGTGCCGCAAAATAAACATGGGCTGCAACCTGCTGTTACAGCCAGGATAGAACCCATACTGTCTGGAATTTTGTTTTTTCTTGGCACCAACCAGTGACCACCTCCCTGAGAACAATAGCATACAGCCTACACAAGGCGCCACTAACTGCGAGCATGCAATAATTCCCTGGATCCAGAACAGAGCCCTCCTTGGGGGGTTGTTTTAGCCACTTTCCTGTAAGAAGGTATCTCATCCTGCTCCATCATGGCAGCAAATATACGCCATCAAAAACACTCAACTCTGGTACCCTTAGGCTGCATGCTTCCAGGAACCCACCAGACCCAAACTAGCCTCTCTCTTTTCCTCTAGTGAAGGAGACTCATGGTTCTTTGAACCGATGTGCCTCCTTTTCCTTAATTGATGTAAGGAGTGTTCTCACTGCCTACGCAATTTTTTCCTGTTTCTTTTCTTTCTTTGTCATTGATGATAGTCTCACCAGTCTTCCAGCATACCGGGGTGAGGCGGGTGGCCCACATGATAAAGAAGAGTTTGTGGATGCTCTCCTGGGTTTCAGGGGGAAGCATCCTGAAACCTTATCTACTACACCATCTGGACCTGGTGACTCCTTATTACTTATAGTTTTGATGTATTCATTGAAGGCACTTTTGTCCATGATGGAGTGGAGCCATTCCCTTTGATTGTTACCTTCAAGCTCTTTTATCGTAATTTTGATGAAGAATAAAAGGGTCAGGCACAGGTTCAGATCTACCAGCCTGTTCCCAGGGATAATTACGTGGTGCTTCTTCTGAAAGATATTTGCCATGCTTTATGTATACTGCCTTCATAGCTTCATGTATGCAAGCCAGATGTGGGGCACAGAGTATGTCCAGGAAGGCCAGGAATTTCATGTGAGCTGCAAGTGCGCCACGTGAGTTTTTTAAAAGGCACATTAGGTGTGAAGCGTGCAACTACAAACTGGGCAGTTTTAAGTGAGTGTGTGCACGTGCCACTGCAATTGTACTGGTTCAAGTCCGCTATTAAGATGTACAATGGTCTGCTCAGTTCTAATTGTGAGACGCTCAGGAAGGTCCTGAAGGCAGATTCGCACTTGCACTCCAGGGCCCCCTCATGTTGGACTGCTCAGAACTTAAATGGCTTTCAAGGATTGCGGCGCTGTGAATCTTTTGTAACAGCGATGAAGCAGGGTACGCCTATCTCACTGCAGGATTTCATGACGATTTGAGGCACAGATTGCAGGTTGTTATTAGGTTCAGGTTGAGAGTTCACACTTTGACTGTGGAAACTGCGTCTTGGGAGGATGGGATTTCTCCTGTGTGTGATCGATGCTCATGCGAGAAAATTCAAGATGAGGCCAATGTTCTCTTTATGTGTAGGTATGAGGGGCTGTGTGCACCTGGGCGTCCTTTCTTGCAGCATCAACTTAGTGTCCAGGCTGTATCTAATTTCCTCGTGCAGCGCAATAAGAGGCTTTTCTGTGTTATGTTTGAGGTTTTGGATTTGCTGTTGGCTGGCATGGACCAGCCACAGGCTGATCAGCCGAACAGTTTGGCTGAAGATCTGCCTGCGCAATTTAATCTAATTTTATCTAATCTCCCTGTGTAATCAAATCTAATCTAATCCTAAATTCAGTGAAGTAATTTTCCACAATTTGGGCCTGCTTGTAGGCTCGTTTTCAATGTTGCTGGTCTCTGGATCTCGCAGCACTTGGAACCCTGCTATTAATTGTGCATTTTTGCCTTTAAGAATCTCCTTGTGTGCTCGTTTGAAATTCAAATTGATTGTTTTTGCAATTATTTACGAGCCCTAACCCACTTTGCCCTCTCACAGGCTGTTATCAATTAGACAGCGCACTCCACATGCTTTCAGGCTGTCAAAATCATATTATCTCCAGCATGAAAACTGAACGCCACAATGTTGCTGGAAGAATGATCATCAAAGCTCTTAGCAAAAGCCCGTGGGGAGCAGGCTTGGTTAACATGGACATAGGGAGTGGTGATAGGTTGGCGCAGCACAACCTTCAAATCCCTACACATGCATCAAACAGAATTATACCCCCTTACCTCTTTCCAAGAAAATTTTCTAAGAGATCTAGACTCACCTCCAGCCGTCCTGATGCTATACTGATTACTCCCTATAAAGCCAAACCCACTTCTTCTCCTTCTACCTCCTGCTCACACCATCATGCGTTACGCAGCAGACACAACCCCACACTGAGGGCCGCAACAGCCGACCGCGTGAGGCAACCCCACCAACTGAATGTAAACCAGCGGCATGTGCACTTGATTGAAATCAAGTACCGTGAAGACACGAGGCCTGGACAACAGTTGGAGGCGGCACAGTGGCAGCATGCAGACCTCTGCAAACTCATTAATGCAAAAGTTGTGACTCTCCACACCATCCTTTTGGGTGTTGGTGGGACCTGCTACACTGAGCACACCCTTAACCAGTTTAAACAACTGGGACTTGACGACCAACGCGCCAATAAACTTGCTCGCAAACTTCATGCCCATTCTGTCATGTATGCCAACAAGCTTGTTACCACTAGGCGTGCTATTGAAAACAAGAGTACTTCTTGCAGCCTGGTTATGGAGCCGGGTGCTTCCAATAACCCTCCAGATCCCCATTAACACTTGTTTTATAGCTTTGTGGTAAAGGGGACTCTTCGGAGCCTATGCGTCTCCTTTTCCTTAGTTGATGTAGGGAGAGCTTTCTCTGCCTCCGTAGTTGTCTTTTCTTTCTTATGAGCTGTGTTTCTGTTTTCAAAACGAAGTTATCTGTTACGAGTTTCATCAATGTTGGTCATGGCTTGTTTAGTACTGTCAGACAGTTCTTCAAGTTATCCTAGGGGAGGGAGGTCATGTTTTAGTCTGTTTATTTTACAGAGGGCTGTATGGAGAGTTGAAATTTTCTTGTTTTGCTGCAAAATGGTCGAAGTGCTGTCTGTTTCGCTGATGGCAAGGGATGGGAGCAAGGATTAAATAAATCTGAAGAGGCTAAGTTTGGAAAAGATATTTCAAGTGACGCGCTTGTTGCTGACAGTGCTTGGATTGTAGTGGTTGTTATCTAAAGATATGAACTTTGTGCTGCAGACATTGAGTGCTACTTGATAGGAGGAGCGAATGAGGCCAGAAATGCCTTCCGCCAGGGTTTCGACTGCCTCTGTGGCAAGTTTGGTACAGGTTATCTCAAGTTTTGTACTGTGCTTAGCAGATGTGCTATTCAGCATAGAAAGGTTGTGGCCTCTGTATGTGCTAGGTTAAAGAGGGCTGACTGCCAATACATCAAAGTCAGAGGTCATGCATTTGAACAGTAGGTCGTGTTCTGCCTACTTTTATGTATGGATTTTTCGTCGGTTTCTGAGCTTATGGACATTCTTTTGACTGGCGAGGACCAGTCACAGACCAGTCAGCTGGACAGTCTAGCTGAAGGTCCCCCACTTTAAATCTGTAAATCATGTATGGAAATATGGATTTTCCCCAGAAGATCAGTTCAATTACTTTGGTATGCATTAAGTGCAATACTTTGGTATGCTTGTTGACAAGCACATGAGCTCGAAGGTATCTGAGGAGCATGCTGTGCAGCCTTATATGGCTGCCCACAAAGGATGAAGAAGTTTGTGCATGAGCATGATCTGAGGAATAGGCCACACGATTTGCTTTGGCTTTTTAAGGTGTACAGCATTCCGTCGGGGATGTTTGCGTGCCAAGTGTGGGGTACATAATAATCTTAAGAAGGCGGTGAGTTCAAGACTTCTGATGGCTTGAAACCAATGGCAGAAATAAAGCAAACATCCTTCCTTCCTTCCTTCAAGATCTCATGTGCATTCATAAACAGGCTAGCAGTGAAACGTCATGACTGAGGCCTCTTTCCCCTTGTACAGATGGTCCCACTTACACCCAGGAGGGTTGTGTAGAGTTTGAGGAGGTGCACACTCTTTATATGCCCATTTGTAAATCCTGTATGCGAGTAGGCAGGCACAGCTATGTAACCCTTTTCCTTTGTCTCCTTCCCTGTATGTGTGCCTCATCTGCAGCGGACTAACAATCCCAGAATTTGGCACAGGGCTTTTCCTTTTTCTGGTGACGTACCTGTTCTAGGTTGCTTTGGTTTGGTTGTAGGCACCTTTTTTGCATCAGCGAATTCGCCCTTTTAGGCCTGCCTTTAGGCTGCTGCGTTTCCTTAAGGGTTACCCTCAGGGCTCCCCTTTCCAAGACACATTGTGCCACTGTGAGGCTCAGAGCATCAATGTTTCAAGCAGAGCAACATGACAGGCAATTTCCTCATGCCCTCTACCAACTAGAAACGTCATCGGGAGCTGCTAACCAAAGGGTTCAAGCAATCGTGGTCCTGCTGTAATAAGACCTCTGAGCAATATCGCAAACAAAAAAACATTTAGAGGCATGACCGAGCATCGAAATGTCACCTGAATTCGCTTTAAAATCTTAACATTCATTCTCGTGAACAGGAGTAAGGAACAGAGAAGGCTCTGAGTGCAACCATGCATGGATAACTGTTGCAAATCACTTAAAATTAGTAGAGAAAATAAATGCATAAACAGGAACAAACACGACATTATGTGATGAAGGGGCGGGCTCAATGCCGCAAGCAAGGGTATTACAACTGTCAACATTTTTGAGTTTCAAGGATAAAGCCTAGTCACGCAATCCCCAAGCACGGGCGAATTGCTTTTATCAAGTGAATGGAGGTCACTGAAGGTCAAGCCCTTCCTCCCTTAAATGAGCTTTACAATGACCTCGACCCAAGAACCTAAGATGAAGGATGAAGCCTCTGTAACAGTGGCCTTATCTCCCCCCCCCCACTGTTGCCAGGGACAACCAAAGCAATTGCTTTGTTTTTAACTTTTCTAATACACTGATCAGGCAGGCATTCAATCATTTAGTAGGAAACCCTACACTTGTCCTAAGAGGCAGCTCCTTAGCATATTCAAGGAATTACTGTGCTTTTTGATCCAACCATTTGAGAAGGGAGACAGTCCTTTATTGCTGCATCCAAGTCGGCTTTCATTCCTTGCTTTTCCAGGCAGAAGACAAATAGAGAGCTTTCATATATCCACACAAAAGCATGCTCATTGCACAAATTTTGCTGAAGCCACATCCAGCAGCACTGACTCTCACAAGGTTTCACAAGGCATGCGATATGAAAGGGATCTAGAGGAAAGTATAAAGAATGAGGGATGAGGAAGAATGAGGACAGGGGCAGAATTTCGCCTTAACACCCCTTGGCAATAATCATGGTTTCTATGCACATGAAATCCCAGTTTTTGTATTGTGGTATATCCCAACTCGCGTCTTTTAATGCATCCCAGTTAGCGCCTTGCAATGCGTCCCACGTTTCATTGCCTCTGCTTAACGAATGATTGAAGCCCTCTCAACAGCAGATTTTTCAGCCCGCATGCATTGCTCCTCGAATTTATGAGTTGCTCGCATCAATGCAGCCCTGCACCCTTGCTTGAGCCTAATCACACTTGTGTACCGGCAAGCGGCAGCAGTAGAGCACGCATGCCTGCTTCTTGATGTAAGGCGAGGATTGTTGCCTACCTCATACCCATCTACTACTGCTTGAAGGTCTCAACCCAAAGGAGTGCCAAAAGAAAACTTCTTCACGAGGCAAAAAAAGTGTGGCACCGCTGCCGGCGTACCTTCAGCCAAGCTGTAATCGTTGCTCCTTTGCTCTTGCTTCCTTTTGCTGTTGCCCCTTTGCTGTTGCTTACTGTTGCTTCAGCCGAGCTGCCAAATAGGCTGCCAAGTAGCGGTGCCTGAGCCTGAGGTGCTGCCCGAGTGAGACGAGCATGCCGAAGCTGTGGACGACGCATGCGCGCACCTGAGGGCTTTGCACTACGGGGTGCTTAGTGTAGAAGGCGTAGAAGCAAACTCCGAGGAAACAGCGTCCCATAAGGACCCTGTGCAAAGGCAGCATCTCAGAGATGCCTTGCAGGAACTCGAGCATGAAATCCAGGTACATACACAGGCCGAATTGGCACCTCGCCGCGGTGTTGGGAAGCGTGCCTAAGCCAACGAGGGCCCACAGAGTGCCCCTCGCGTAAAAGAAGAAAACGGTCCAAGCCTGCGCATGCAATTGCATTGGTTACATCTCAAGACCTGCCAAAACCTGTGTCCATCAGGGAGTCAACCAAGTGACAGTTAGTACAAGGAGCATTGCCATCCCTCTGGTAGACATAGACAGTGGAGCGCTGGTGCGTGTTATGGTTGACCAAGATTCCTAAGCAACGCAAAATAGCATGGATTGCGCTCCATGGTTGATCAAGACTCCTAAGCATTGCAAAAAAATGTGGTTTACACATCATGGCTGACCAAGACTCCAAAGCAGCAGCAACAATGTGGGTTGCACATCATGGTTGACCAAGACTCCTAAGCAGCAAAAAATTGCATCTCCTGTGCTTGTGCAAGGCTTCAAAGAACACTGGCTCACTGTGTGTGGGTGATGAAGAGATGACCACGCGTAGCAGGAGGGCAGGCCACAGTGCAGGGCAAGAAAAGGAAAGAGAGAGAGAGAGAGAGAGAGAGAGAGAGAGAGAGAGAGAGAGAGAGAGAGAGAAAGAGAACAAGAGAGAGAGAGAGAGAGAGAGAGAGAGAGAGAGAGAGAGAGAGAGAGAGAGAGAGAGAGAGAGAGAGAGAGAGAGGAGAGAGAGAGAGGAGAGAGAGAGAGAGAGAGAGAGAGAGAGAGAGAGAGAGAGAGAGAGAGAGAGAGAGAGAGAGAGAGAGAGAGAGAGGAGAGAGAGCAGACGTATAAGGCGATAATGAGAAAATTTGTTTGTTAAAAAGAGTGTAGGGTCCACATCTGGGAAGCAGGGACCTGCAAGAATTGTGCCAAGTGCACACGTGGCACAAAGTGACCCACGACTGCTAGCCTTGCACGTATGAATGAACTTCATATGGAACGTGAATGGTCTGGCAACAAAAAGTTATTCAGTATGGATGCCTAACTGCTAGCCTGGCACGCGTGTATGCAGTTCATATGGATGGGTTGTGATAGGTAGTGCCAATAGATGTGCAGTGTCTATTGTTACAGTATTGTGTTGCATAAACGATGAGGCAACAAAAAGGCCTTCAGTATTTACTTAAAGTACATACTGAAGTAGGATGTTTGACTGCTAGCCTTGCACGCCTGTATGCAGTTCATATGGAAAATAAATGATTATGGCAACAGTGAGGCCTTCAGTATGTACTTGAAGCAAGTACATACTGAAGTAAACGCTTGGAGTACATACTGGAGTGTACACCTGAAGTACGTACTGAAGGAGATGCTTGACTGCTAGCTTTGCACGTGCATATGCAGTTCACGTGGAGCACAACTGATTACAGCAGCAGGAAGGCGTTCATCCAGGTACCTGACTGCTAGCCTTGCACACGTGTAAGCATTTCGCATAAAACGTGGATGAATTGGCAACAAAAAGGTCTGCAGTATGGATGCTTGACTGCTAGCCTTGCACGCGTGTATGCAGTACACATGAAACACAACTGTGCTGTGCTCATCACAGCATATCACATCCTGTGCTCCCAGGCTTCTGACTCCACTCGCCAAGATCATTAAACTCGTTATTTGAGTTTATGCTCATCAGGAGGTATGCAGCCCAACCCAGGAAAAAAAAACAGAATAACCAAAGGAGCATCACTCAGCTGAGGACCTGGGGCTCCACAGCGGGATCCACTCCAGATGGCAGCACACAGGTCTTAAGGTCAATACAAATTGAAGGGTGTTGAATGAACCTCCACTCACCCTGAGGACGTTGGGCTTCACAGTGGCTCCTACTCCAGATGACAGCATGCAGGTAATGAAGGTAAAGACGGTCATGCCGCCGTAGAGGGGCATCGTGGAAATAAAATGGCGTGTTCCTCCTCCATTCCTGCAAATGAGGGGCACAGGTAAGGGTATGGAAGAGTTGTGCCAGCAAACGAGCAGCGTGAACAAAACCATCAAAATTGCCATGGGATGTAGCCACAAAAAGTCAATCTGACATACAAGTTAGACTTTTGAAGTTAGAGTCCTTGAAACAGCCACTGCATTCATCAAATTATTTAGGTGATAAAGTAGATCAACTTACAATCTGCAGACCAAGTCGTGCATTCAGGGTGCATCATCGTCCACCAGAGATGTGAGCCTGAGTTGTGCGCTCTATAGCACGGGTAAGCCAGGCACCACCCCTTCATCTACCCCCTGCTCATATATATGTGAATATAGCTTATACCAATTTACCATAGTTGAAAGGTTGGCCATATGTTTACGGGACACCTCGTGTGCACCCTGTGCGAATATTCAGGAGGGGGCTACCTGAGGCCCAAAATTGCCTGTTTTTTGCATGCTCCCTGTACAGGAGTCACCAAACTGACTTTAGCACTTGGAGAGGTGCCAGTTGGGGGACACCTGCCAAATTAGCCGCGGCGTGAACCCTACTTCCCACAAATTCTTCACATCCTTTCACCTACTGCACCAGATTGCGCAAATTTCAGTGATTTGAGTCCTTGTTATAAAATGACAATGCAAAAATGGATGAAGAGACCCAGTGGTTATCAAAAAGAGGAATTCAGCCCTTTCCTTAAAAAATTCAGAAGGGGTGCCCAAATGGGCAAGTTTTGACCTCATTCCTTTCTTTGAATACCATACAAAAACTAAATCACCGCGGATTAATAATGTCTCTTGCCCTGCGCGGTGACTGCATGCATGTAAAATATATATTTAATTTAAGGGCGCACGGTGATTTTTGTACGGTATGCAGGATGTTGGCACAGTAAAAAGGTCACAGACATATTTCTGGTAATAAAATTTGGACCCAGAATGGAGCTGTGGGCCGTTTTAGGGTGATCTGGGGCCAGGAGAGTGATCTGGGATCCTTCAATTTTCATCTTTTTTTGGTGGTTGTTATACTTAAAATAAAAAATGGTTGCCATGGTTATATTTGAGAGGAAAACATGAGAAAGAGCATATCCGGCAATGCAGGCCAGGTCGACCCCCTCTGAAATGATTCTGTGTTCACGCATAAAGCTGGCAACCCGTATGCATTTTTTCCTTTCAGTCAGAAGCCTTTCTTTTCTTCTTCCTTCCTTTCCTTTTACAAATCAGCAGCATTTGATTTCCTTTTCACTTCTCTTTCCAGAGGGGGTGAACTGGCCTATGTTGCCAAGCATGCTCTTCCCGGTCTCCATTGTCAAGTCTAACCATGCCATCCAATTTCATTCCACTACATATTATTCAGGGGGGGTTCTACTTTTTGGGACCCCCCTCCAGAATCTTCTGAACCACTAATACAGAATTTTAAATATATCATCGGATTTCTGAGCTCAAGAACTGTTGATTGGCACCCTCTTAGTGCAAATTGGGTAAAAGGGAAGGTCTGTGTGCATGGCTGGGAGTCAGTGCCATGCGCGCAAGGGTGTGGGCAGCAGGGGGTGTGAATGCAAACATGAAGCAAACCAATCCAAACTTCCAGGGTAGTGACAACATATAATGTGTTAGTGCTTGGAGAAGTTAGGAGGACAGTTTGTGGACTTGCAAGCCAGTTGTGGGTGCCTGGAAGGGCAGATATGCATGGGCGTCCGCTGCTCAGTTTTTGCCCCATAACTCTGCTGCAACTCAATATTTCAGTGTGGTGAATATGCAGACGGATAGGGATTTCAAAGAGGAGCAGATGGGTTCCCTTTTTGTTTGGATAAGAGCACTGTTAGGGGGGCGGAGGGGTTCTGCTCAAAACTGTCTTATTCCTTGTGGGGGAACTGGAAGGGGGGTTGGGGATGGGTGGTGGGTCAGGGGGGCCTGGCCAAAAAAAGTCAGCATAGCGTCCATCATCTTTGTTTCCACCCTCCTGGTCAGAAGCACTTGTCTGCACTTTTGCTTTCTTCCCTCTTTTTCCTTCTTTCATTTTAGCACTATTATTTTTCGCTTTTTTTCCTTCTTTCAGCACTTTCTCTTTTTTCCCTCTTTCATCTCATGAGTCAGAATTGCTTTTTTTCTTTCTCTCCTCTACGAGTCAGAAGCACTTAGTCTTTCCAATTTTATCCCTTTTATGTAACTAAAGCACATGGGTGCACTGTGCGCTGTGCGCGCAAGATAATGTACACGCTTGCTTGGAAGAATGAACTCTACCATTTCAGGAAGCACAACAGGCAAACCATGAGGATACATAGCAGAGGGACATCCCCAGTTGTGATGTGGTGGCAAGTAATTACTCACGAGTAATACAGCCAGGGCGACATGCAGATCCACATCAGTTGCATGACGGAAGACATCAATGACAGCTTTGCGGTCATTGGAGCCACTTCTTTCACCAGCATCCAATCCTGGTAGTGGTCTTCATGCACCAGCAGCACACCTGAGGCGCAGCACATCACCAAGCGCTTGGTTTACACGGTTAAGAAGAGTTGATGTGAACGCCGATTGTCTTTGTGCACCAACAGCACGCCTGAGGCGCAGCACAACAGCAAAGCAGAAGTAAGGGTGTGGAACAACCTGTGCAGCTTGAAAAACAAGTGAGCAAATTTCATTTAAGATGGACTCAAGCCATGGCACACTGCATGCCTCATGTAAAACATGGACAAGGGTGCTGCATACTTGATGCAAAACATGGACAAGGGCGTGAAGGCTGACAGGGACAATGAAAGCAGCAATGCGTTGAAGTGGACTTAAGCCGCGGCTTATGGGGACATGGACGAGGGTGCTTCAGACTGAGAGAGCATTCGTCTGCATTTCATGAGACAAGAAATTTGGTTGGCCAAAAGATCTAAAGTAGTCGCAGGGGACTGCAAAGAAATACAAATCAGTGTGGACAAATAAATGTGGGCAACAGATTGGCTTTCGATAATTTTTATTACCCCTTGCTTAATATGGCTCCTTCTTTGTTGTGGAAGCAAGAACTGTCACTGCAGTGCAGTCTTCAAGACCAGGCGAAGTCTTCAAAACCTGACGAAGGCCCCGGCAACGCAAGTGCAGTGTGCGTAGCAGTGGCTCCGTTGCGGGTGCGTGTGCGTGCAGTGGGTGCAGCAGCAGTGGCCTCAGTGCGGGTGCGTGTGCGTGCAGCAGCATGTGCCTCAGTGTGGGTGCGTGTGCGGGTGCATGTGCGTACAGCATGTGCCCCAGTGCGGGTGCGTGTCCGTGCAGTTGCCCCAGTGCGGGTGCGTGTGTGGGTGCATGTGCCAGCAGTGGCCCCAGTGCGGGTGCGTGCAGTGTGTGCAGCATATGCCCCAGCGCGGGTGCGTGTGTGTGTGTGCGTGTGTGTGTGTGCGCGCGTGCAGCAGTGGCCCCAGTGCGCGTGCAGGTGCGTGTGCGTGCAGTATGTGCAACAGAGGTAGTTGCATGCGCAGTGTCCCATGCATTAGGAACCTTCTAAAGTACAGGCAGCACTCATAGGAAGAGGCACTGCTGGGAGTGCGTGCTTATCTCAACACAGCGGGAACCTCATAGCACAGCAGGACTTCAATTAGGAGTCTGTAGGAAGCATGGCTATTGGTTGCCAAGGGTCGGCTGCTTTTAAAATATGTGTCCAGAATTGCATGTTTTGAGCACAAAGCTATGGATTGGTGTGCACTCCAGGCACAGGTTTCAATATGGACACAACAGTAAAAAAGAGCAATTGCAAACAAATGAAAACAGGCACGAAGGCAAGCAGGCACAGAGGCAAGCATGCAAGCAAATGAAAGCAAGCACAAAGGCCAGCATTCAGGCAAATGAAAGCAGGCACAAAGGCCAGCATTCAGGCAAATGAAAGCAGGCACGAAGGCAAGCATTCAGGCAAATGAAAGCAGACACAGAGGCCAGCATTCAGGCAAATGAAAGCAGGCACAGAGGCCAGCATTCAGGCAAATGAAAGCAGGCAAAAAGGCAAGCATGCAGGCAAATGAAAGCAGGCAAAAAGGCAAGCATGCAGGCAAATGAAAGCAGGCAAAAAGGCAAGCATGCAGGCAAATGAAAGCAGGCAAAAAGGCAAGCATGCAGGCAAACGAAAGCAGGCACGAAGGCAAGCATGCAGGCAAATGAAAGCAGGCACGAAGGCAAGCATGCAGGCAAATGAAAGCAGGCACAGAGGCAGGCGGGCAGGTTCTTGATGCTCAGTACAACACGAGTGGCGGGCGGAGTGCAAAAAAGCTTCCACGAAAGGTGCAAGTTCCTCCGTCCTGCAATGCAAAAAACAGGAAGGTGCCAAAGCGGCATCCGGCAAACCCCTTTGGCCTGGTCCTTCTGGCCCAGCGCTTCCGTCACACAACACTCAGGAGTCGCTGCAGGCACTGATGGCCTCATGAGTGTTCCGGAGTAAATAGGGTTAGCCAACTTATACACGCCATATGTATTGTACTTCCCTGCCAAAAAGCTGATGTGTGCAGCACATTTATATGGAATTGGCCAACCCTAGGAGTAAAGCACAGGGCCCTGGTGAGGTGCAGACCCTGCTGGCACAGCTGACATGGCAGGTGCTCGTGGCACAGCCGGCATTGCAAGCACCGCTGGACTACGGCAACACGGCATGCTCTGCTGGTACAGCTGCCCTGCTCGTGGCACAGCCGGCTTTGCTAGCACAGCCGACCTTGCGAGCACCGCTGGATTACGATTATGAAAAAATAATAAGATGCACTGCTGGCACAGCTGACACAGCATGCACTGGTGGCACACCCGACTTTGGGAGCACTGCTGGATGATGATGGCTGCTAGACCATGACGACTGACGTGGCAGGCGCTGGTGGCACAGCCAACTTTGCGAGCATTGCTGGGTCGTGACAACTGACAGAGCATGCACTGCTGGGGGCACAGACGTCACTGCAAGCACAGCCAACTTTGTGAGCATTCCTGGATCATGACAACTGACAGAGCATGCACCGCTGTCACAACTGACACAGCAGGTGCTGGGGGCAGAACAGCCGACATTGTGAGCACTGCTGGATTATGGCAGATGCTGGATCATGACAACTGACAGAGCATGCACTGCTGCTGGCACAGCTGCTACTGCTGGTGGCACAGCCGCCATTGAGCGAGCACTGTTGGCACAGCTGACCCAGCGAGCGCCCTTTTGGATTATGGAAGTGACACAGCACGCACTGCTGGGATACTAGACTTCACAGGCACTGCTGGACAATGGGCCACTTTGCAGGCACTGCTGGCACCATTGAGTCGACACAAACGGCAGGCCCCGCAGTCACAGATGGCATCATGCAAGCTGTAAAAACACTGCACAAAACTGTCTCCTTTACACAGAACCTCCCCTCTTGCGCACACACGCATACACACAGCTGTCTGCCTCTTCATTCGCGACATAACTTCACCTGCACAAGCAGAGCCTGCCTGCTGCCTTCACAGCATGATCCCAACGAGCCCCCACTTCATGCAAGCAGAGTGACAGGTCATGCTGCATACCTTGGAGCAGTGTAGCTGGAGGTGCAGCAGGAGTCACACGAGACGGCCCCGGAGCTGCAGTCAAACCGCGCTGCACAAGCCCTGAAGAGCTCCCAGCCACACAGCTGCTGCTGCTGCTGCTGCCCATGGCCCCCTCAGCTTTGGCCTGCTGCTGCTGCTGCTGCTGCTGATAATTATGGCTTGGGGTGGGGGCCGTGACGATGCCGTGCGCTTCCAGCACACACTCAGGGAGCCTCAAGCCCCCCTCCGGAAACCCCCACAGGCCGCACGGCAGCAGCCACGCCCAGTACTGCAGAAAGAGCTGCAGCCGCTGCTGCATGGTGTTTGGCATGATAGCATGCTGCCCTGTTGCACTGCACAGCGGGGCGTCGGAGCCTGCTGCTCTTTGATGCACGTCGTTTGGCAGGGGGGCATGGGTGGCAAGCGGAGCAGTAGAGATGGAGGACGAGGGCGCAGGCTCAATGGAATCAAATGCTGCAGCTGCAGCAGGCGTGATGGAGGATGAGGATGCCGAAGCTTGCGGGGTGCCAGCGAGTCTGGAGGAGTTGTCAAACCCATTCTTGGTCATTTGGCCCACACAGAAGGAGCCCCTGTTGCCTGCTGCTGTGGAAGCGCACCCGTGGGCGCTTGGCGTTGGATGGTGAGAGCTCAGCTGAAGGCCCCGTGGGCCTTCCTGCGCACGAAGGTGCACACACACACCAGCAGCAGGAGGACTAATTACCTAATGCTCTCAGTGCACCCACTGCGACTAATGTGCACAGGCACGCAGACACATCCGCTCAGGCACACACACACGCAACACACACACACACACACACACACACACACACACACCAGCAGCAGGATGACATGGTTACCTAATGCTCTCAGTGCACCCACTGCGACTAATGTGCACAGGCACGCAGGCACACCCGCTCAGGCACACACACACACGCAACACACACACACACACACGCACGAGTCAGCCATGCAACAAAGCCATGCAACAAAGAGTATGGCGAGCATCTTTTCAGTAGGACGAGGAAAAGAGGGAAGATGGAGACACACATACACACACCTGCAGCCAGCTAGCTAGGAGGCTGGGCCCGGCGTGCAGGTCGGCCAGCGCCAGCTCCAGCAGCTCCCTGTGTGTCCTGGAGAGTGCCTGGGCAAGCCAAGAGACAGGGGCTTTGGATGAGACCCTTGCTAGCCTGCCAGTTAGGGAGTCTTTTTAAATGCATGCAGCCTTTTTTGCCGGCGCCTTTTCTTGTACATTTCTTCACAGGAGCATGCAAGAAAAGCGGCGGGTGCCTTGCTGGCAGTAGCTCCAGCAGCTCCCTCTGTGACCTGGAGAGTGCCTGGTAAGCCAAGAGCGAGTAACAGGCAATGGAAGTGGGCAATGGGTGGATTGCTGGCAACAGCTCCTGCAGCTTGTTCCTGCCCTGTGCGTCCTGGAGAGTGCCTGGCCAAGGCAACAGAGAGAGTAACATGCAAGGGAAGTGGGCAATGGGCGGGTTGCTGGCAACAGCTCCTGCAGCCTGCTCCCATCGTTCCTCTGCCTCACTCTTCCGCTGTGCTTTCTCCCCAATCTCCTCTCTTTTGTCATAAGCTGCGTCAACAGAAACAGCTGAACAATGCTGGTAAGGAGGCAAGTGGCGAGGTGCTCAGGAGAAATGAACAACCAAAGGCTTCTGTGCAAATTTGTACATTCCTTGAGGACAGCTGCGATTCATCGGTAACATGGCAGCCTTCTGTCATGTTTGAACGGAGTGGTAGGAGAGGAGAGGCTGTGGAGAAAGGCAGGGAAGCGGTGCCAACCTTCCATGGCTCTCCTTTTGGGCTTTTGCCGTGGCGTTTGCCACGGGAGGCGCGCAAAAGCATTAAAGGCACAGCATCAGATTGGCAGGCCCCCAGCACACCAGCTTCAGCAGTTTTTCCTGTGCATCTTGAAGAGCGGCTGTGCTGCTAGATGCATGCCCTGAGAGGTGGCATGTTCATGTGCAATGTAGCAATCGCGCTGTGAGGGAAAGGAAGGGTGCAAAGCACAGAGCCAGCTTTAGCACCTCCCTACAAAGTGTTCAAACAGTTGTGCAAGGTCATGCCAGCAGCACCGAGTTTCCACAAATAGGTGACCTAGTGCCACAGACACCTAACAAAAAGCACTGCTGCCCTAAGACAGAGTGTGCAAGCACAGCCTCCACCACGGGAGGTGACCGAGTGGAGATGGAGTGCCAGAGACGCCAAGTGAAGCACACTGGTCCTGCCCAGAAACCAAGTATGCAGGCACAGATCCTATCACGGTAGGGACGGTCACCAAATCTGGAGTGTGCCGCACAACCCCTGACCTTGGCCATCCCTCACCTGAGCGCATGTACATATGCAAGCAGGCGGGAGTATGGCCCTGTATGCAGGGCAATACTCATAAATATATGTGTACAACATATATGTGTACCTGTATATATATGTATGTATACCTACATATCTACACATACACGGGTGTATACATATACCCACACCCCCTGTCCGCCATGGCCCGGGAAACATATCGGCACTGAGTCCTCAAAGCTGCCCGTCATTCCTCCTACTCTCACCTGGATGCGCAGCAGGGGGGTGATGCCATGAGCGTCTTGTGCGCGCCAGGACCACGCAAAGTTGGGGCCTCCAAGGGAATGGCCCCAAGCGAGGACGCGAGCCAGCATGTCACGATTGCGGCTGAGCAGGGCCAGGTTGAGGAGGCTGACCATTTGGTCTTCTTCATCGTCCAGCTGCGGTGAACAGACGCAGGGGTGCAGGAGGGATGCTGCTGTAAGTGTGTGACTCCTCATGCTGCAGTGTTGTCAGCGTAAACGCCATGACCGTGAGTGCAGAAAGGAGTAGCTTAATTTAGGGGGAGCGCATGCGGGAGCACAAATTGCAAGCGCACCCTTCAAAAAAGACACGTGCAGGCCTACAGGCGTGCAGTAAGCAAGACATGCATGCTCCTAGCGAGCAGCACGGGTTTGAAGCGAGGCGGAAGGCAAGCCCTGCTGAAAAGTTAGCAAAGCCAGCCCATGTTTCAAACCTTCAAAGATGCAGTGTAGAGACCCTTTGGGGGGCATACACGCTTGCATGCATGACCGTGAACGCTGCGCACACTCTGAGGTATTCGCATTCACAATGAAAAGATCCGCACATGCAGGTTAAAACAATTGCGCAGCAAACAACAAGCTGAGCTGCACAAACCTGAATGCCAGGCTGGTGAAGCTTGAAGCACTCAAAGTTGGCATCGGGTCCCAAATCCTGATCAGTGGCAGGAGTATGGGGGGAGCCTGCAAAGCACAAATGTCCGCACGCAATGCACAAGATGGTGGCTGAAGGTGTGATTAGGTGGGCCAGCACAAACTACAAAAGCATCGAGGCAGAGAGTACAAGTCACACATGAGCAGCTACTTGAGCAGCTACTTAGCATGTCCCCACGGTTCCCGGCAAATGAGTGTCAAGCTCGCAACTTGCTCATCCCTGCATCATCACAGGACCTGACTTCTGGTTGAATGGCTGTTGCTCTGCTTTCAGAGGATAATGACAGGGGGCTGTGGGGTGTGTGGCTGTCAGGAATGACTCCAACTTCAAGCATTTCACGCCCAGGCATTTCACACCAAAAGGCATTTCACTCCCAGGTTTTTCACTCCCAGGCATTTCACTCCCAAGCATTTCACGCCCAGGCATTTCACACCAAAAGGCATTTCACGCCCAGGCATTTCACTCCCAGGCATTCCACGCCAAGGCGTTCTTGCAGGCACTGCCGCACCCGCATGTTCCAGGCATGGTACCAAAGAACGAGGGGCAAGACAGAACGGCAATGGCACCAGTGAGTGGAAGGCATGGCAGGGCAACCACGGCACCTAAGAGCAACAGGCATGGCACCAAAGGGAGACGGCTGCCAGCCACCCACCGTTCGCAAGGATGTCAAATGACATGTTGCAGGGCTCTGCAAGCAAGCCAAGAAGCACAACCTCGGCCAGAGCAGGCATGCCCCAGGAGACTGCCTGCGTGCGTGTGTGCGTGCGTGCGTGTGTGTGTGTGTGTATGTGTGTGTGTGTGTGTGTGTTTGGTCAGCAAGCTCCAAGAGACTGCGTGCATCCTCGAATTTGTGTGGTCTTTCAAATAGGCTGTAATGTCAAAAAAGGCGGGGCCAACTCCATGCAAGGTGGTATCATTTGAGAAATAAGAAATGTTCAAGAACCCGGACCTACCCGAAGTGTAGGCGGACTTTGAACTGCCAATTCATTAAACTTTAGCCCTCTGCAAAAAGGGACCCCTGGCAGCCCCCTGACACCCTTTTACAAACTCCCTTCACAACCCCCTGATACCCCACCCAGGGACCCATGTCCTTCTCTGTCCCCCCCAGCATTAATTGTGCAAAAGGGGCTGAGGAGGAGCAGCAGGAGGGGAAGTTGGAGCCAGATTGCACACCCTTACTCCCCCACGCCTACAGGCAAACACACGTTCAAACAATTTGCCGAATTTTTTGACCTTTATTGAACAGTTGGCAAACTCATTTTGTCAGAACAGCGAATGGATCATTCGGAATGATACAACCTTGACTCCATGTATTGACTCCATGTGTGGTCATGTTCAGCAGTAAAATGTTCCAGAGATATGGCGCATAAAACACAAGAGAAAATCAACATGAATGACCATCCAGGTTGGATGACCTGATTTGATTACAGGCACCTTCTTTGCTTCAGCTGAGCTGCCCTTGTAGGCAAGTGCAGTTGCGCAACCCTTTTCTGTCTTTTCCTTTCCTTGACCATTACCAAGTATAAGGCTTCCTCAAATCATCTAATCACTAACTACAGTCCAACGACAACTTTGGTTTTGGGTAGGAAGGGTGATGACCCATTCAAAGAAGCAGAAAACGTTACATTGGAACGCTACTTGCTGCCCCCCACAAAAGAAGAATCCACTGGCAAAGAAAGAAGGAGGCATGCTACAACAAATTAGCTTTGAATGGCAACAGCAGTCCTGTTCTGGAGTTCAAGCACGTCATGAATCATGCGAGCATTACCCTCTGCTCATCAAACTCAGTACAGGCTGGCTGCAACCTTTTCCAGGCCACGCACCTGCTGCAACAAGCCAATCCCGAGGTTGATGGTGTCTTCATTTGTCCTTTCCTCTGCTTCAGGAGGACCCCACTGGAGGCTCGAACCGCACAGCTTGTCTTGCATGTCTGCTGAACAATTCTCTCCAGAGGGCACGCTGAGGCTGTCGTAGGTGCTGCTGGGGGCAAACCTAAGTTGAGAGAGGGTGCCTCCACAATCATGGCTGCCTGCATGCAGAGTCGAGGACCTACTGGTACTGAGAGTGCAGTGAGACATCCTTTGTGCGTGGCCTCGGCAAACCCTTGTGCTTTCTGTGCAGTTGCTGCTGGGGGCAAGCCTCAATTCGGACAGGATGTCAGCATGATCTGCCAGCAATATCTGGACCGCCTGCATAAAAAGGAAGGCAGGTGCAGCCTTGCGACCCTTTCCTTTCCTGCATGCATGCAATGTCAATAATTTTCCTGCTGCTGATGGTTGGTGAGCTAATTTGACCGAGGCCATGCAGGAATTTGTACTTTTGTTAAACTGATGCATCCTGCTCAAGTGATCCCAACCCTTTTTTGCTCACAAGCTTCTGTGATGCTTTTGTGTGCTAAACAGGTGCTTGATAGGGAACATTGGGAAAGCTCCAGTCTCGGCTTTGCAAAGCTGTTGCTGCTGCTACTGCCCATGCCCTCTCAAGCAGGGCAGCATGGCATTGAACTCTGTTTGAAAAGCTGCGTTAATGAATTAAAGCTTGCATCATGGAATTGCTGACCGAGAAACAAACGATGGAAGAAATTGATCGAGTCTGAATACATACTGTGATATCCAACCTTCGTCGCGTCTATTATGTGCAGTTGCTCTAAATTCTGCATGCATGCCGAAACACAAATGGAACACCCTATGGTTCAAGCGCAATTGTTTCCCTTCTTGCTGACGGCCACAACCACATAAGTCTGACAAAAAGGGGGGCCCTTATTCCGTACACACAGATACACACACTCAACACACACATACGATACACACACATGGACAACACACACATACACATACGCTCATACACACACAACGCCTCATCATGCAGGAGTTCCGGCATACACAACTCTACCTTCCATCACCACGTACCCATGTGTGCCATCTCCTCCAGCCAGAAGCCACAATCTGCCACAAAGGTATCCAAGCCGTCATCTGCAACAGAACCTTCGTCTCCTGCTGCCTCTTGTTCCATTCTGGAAAACCCTGATCTTTGCTGGGAGCCACAATCGTCCGTGGCTGCGGCTGCACAATCCCATGAAGGAGAAGATTGAATAACCCCCTGCAAGACATAGTGCACAACTGAAGTCTTAGGTTCAGGTGAGGCTCTAACAAACCTCTGTGATATTGAAATGAAGGACAAGAAATTTCCACTTTGTGGCTTCAGTGGCACAAAGCACAAGTGAGGGCAAGAGGCTCAGGGGATCACGCTCTTCTGTTTCTGTAATGTGAAACGATAAGAGCAAATTCAATGCTTAATGTACATATATACATACATATGCAGATTCATAGCATGCAGGAAAGCAGGTAGAATCCAGGACCTAAGGGAAGTGCAGTATGCAGGGAAGCAGGAAAGCATGCACAGCAGGCAAGTGGGTAAAGCAAAGCAAACCAAGGCAATGCATTTGCGTGCACAAAGTGAGCGGGGACTGGCACCTGAGCGAGCTGTAGCATGGACGAAGCAAGTGCGAAAGAAAGCGCACCTTGCACTCAGCGCGGGATTCGGCAGCCCGTGCTTGCAGCTCTGTTGCGACCTCGGCCAAACTTGCAGGCAGCAGCAGCACGCCACATGCAGGGGCCAGCATGACATGCTGCTGCCACAGTTCAAGCTGCACAAAGCATGGTCGTTCTTGGCATGGCACTTGAATGCGCACGACCTGAGAGAGTACGCGCACAGAGGTGGACATTTGAGAGCATTCCATTGGGACGTTCCCATGCTGGACCTTCCGAGGCAAATGAGTTTCAAAAATTTGCAACCACGTAACTTGCTCATGCTTGCTTCACCACAAGACCTGAGCAGTGCATTGGTTTTCTACTCTTTAAAGATATGTATAAATGGTGCAATGAGGCAAAGCAAACAGTAAGGTGTTTCGTCTTTGTTCATGTGTGTAATTTACAGGTGCTATTCCTACCTTTATGACTGATCAGTTGCACTCAGGCAAGGTAGCTTCACCTGGCCTTTTGGTCTTATTTCCATGATGATGATTCAATCAAACAAAACCAGGCCGCATACCTACACCTGCTTCTGCCTTGCATACCTCTGCCTTGCATACCTCTGCCTTGCATATCTTTCACCTGCTTCTACCCTGCATTGCTCTTTCTTACATAGCTCGCACCTGCTTCTGCCTTGCATAGCTCGCATCCCCACAACCGCCACGCTCCGGCTCATGCTGCTTGCACTCCAATATGGTGACAGGCACATGGGCTCCCTCTAGGCGAGCGAGCACATGCACCACCCCTGCTCCACCTGCCCGGCCACCGTGCTTGGCATCGTTGTACTGCTCCTGCTCCAACCCCTCCCACCCCATCAGCACCTCCCCGGGCAATGTGTACACATCCAGGGCCAGCTCAACGAGCGCTGGAAAGCTACTGCCACAGGGATGGGATCTGGGGGACAGCGGTGGGTCTGCCTGCTTTGCCTGGCATGTGCTGGTCTGCAGGGCTGTGAGGCTGTGGGCCGCGATGCTGTGTTGGGAGCCAAAGGGCACGAGCTCTGACCCGCAGGGCCGCCAGGTGCGTGCCTCCGAGCTCCAATTGAAGTGGTGTACAGTGTCCAAGACCTGCGTCACAGGATCAGACGCAAGTGAGGGCAGATCAGCTCAGATCTGGGGAAGATGGTTTGCGTGTGCTGATACTTTGAGTGTGCAGTGATTTTGCATATGTGATAATCGATGCTAGAACCAGATCTAATTTAACCTGTTGGCCTGCTACTCTCAGCATGCTTCAGAACAATTGAGTAACAATTTTTACTCAAATGTATCTTGCGACCAAATTGCAGCCAACAAAGTTACAGCCGGGCAAAAAGCATGTGTGTTGCACTCATAATTGCAGCTGGGCATGAATCTTCCCCCCCCCCCACGTCTGCTTTCTTCAGCAAGTATGCTTCCTTATTCTCTGGTCCTCTTCTTTCACTCTCCAGTGCCTCTTCCCAGGCAGATCCGTACCTGTCTTCTATTCACCATGTACGATCCAATACTTACATGAACCAAATCAACAACAAACTGTATCCTTTTCTTTATGAACTTCTTTCTTTTTATGAGCAGGCCAGCAGTCAATCTTGACTGGAGGCCTTCATTGCTTCTGTAACCTCCTGAATCTCCTCCCAAGCAGGAAGAATGCAGGGATGATAACCAAAGCAGCATGGATGCAGGCACGACAACACAAAATTTGGCCACAAACAGAGCATTCCTTGCAATGTTTTGCCTCTTCTCGTTGTCAAGTCTCAAAGTCAGACAACCAATGAACGGGCTCCCAGGTTTGGGAAAGGCGTGCATTGGGAGGTGCTAGCCTCACCTGCACACTCATGACAGTGTCCTCCTCTAGCAGACTGTCCATGCCCATCGCGCTAAGCCATTGCTGCCCAGCAGCAGCGACATGCTCTTGAAGCAGCCTGGTGAGCATGTGTGTATGTGCGCGTGTGTGTGCGTGCGTGCGTGCGTGCGCGCACTTCCTCCATGCGTTCAATGTCCTTTGACAACAACACTTCCGTGATTGCGCATGCATGTACAATGATATATCATAGAATTGTCATGAGGGTTTGCTTGTCCTGCTTGATGGCGAGGAGGCTAAAAAAAGTTCTTCTAGCTCTCCTCATGGAAAAGACAGAGTTGTGATTTTCAGCCACGTTGATCGCAAAAAAAAACACAACGGAAGTAACAGGTGCAGGTGGGTGAACAGCAATGGAGGGGTGGGAACGTTGAATGCTATGCTGACTGTTCAGAGCAGGAAAGGCACTCAAACAGCAGCAGCTTGCTAACACTGAAAGTTAATTCAAGTAAGTTCAACGCAGAGGATCTGATCCTACAGGGAGATATAAGTGGAGGCGCTGTGCTGCCGTCAACCCACTTGAAGCGGTCTTCACCAGTTGATGCAACAGAGCCAGGAGACGTCCTCTGGCTGTGTATGTCATCCATGTCCCCCAGTCCCTGCCCCTGTTGCCACTGCTGCTGCTGCTGCTGCTGCTTTTCCATGCCAGATAAGACACCCGCTAGCTGCATCACGTCCAGCGTCACAATGATGCATCCCTCGCGCACAGCTGGGCCACGCACTTGCAGGGTGGGGTGCCTGTACAGTGTACGAGACCTGCACAGGTCAGATCCACTCTTGATTTGCGTGGGTGGGGTAGGGGCAGCAGATGCACTCTAAAGGAACAGACCAAAGCGCACTTGCAGGATGGGGTGCCTATACAGTGTACACAGCCTGCACGGACTAGAGGTCTATTTTTGATGTGTTTAGGTGGGGCAGGGGCAGGAGATGCACTTGCAAGGTACAGACCAAATCAAGAGATTGAAAGGTACGGACTGGGAGGTACAGACAAAATCAGAAGGCTGCAAGGTGCAGACGGAGACAGAAGGCTGCGCATAGGAAGAGCGTCCGCACCCTAGACAGGCTAAGCACAGAACATTTAAGGAACAAGAGTTTCTATACATACCACACGGCCCAATGCAAGAAAGGAGAGGTGTGTCTTCTATTACAACACTTGCTGCAAGGCCAGCTGTCACACAACAGATGTAATAGATGTAATCGATGCGTGTCTTATTACAAAACACTGCGGCGAGGCCAGCTGTCACACTCACACGCATGATTGAGCATGGCTGCATGCGTTGCAACCTTCGCATAAATGGCAGTGTCCTCCCCCCGCGGTCTCCCAAGTTTGACAACACCAGCAACAACAGTAGCAGCGGTACAAGCCCCTGCTGCGTGCTTCCCAGGTTCCATCAGCAAGGGGTGGGGTTGCACAGTGTGATCCCTGGATCTATGCAGTGAGTGGCTCTGCTGTCTCTGCAGTCGTTCTTTCTTTCTTTCTTTCTTTAGTAATTTATGTTTTTTCCTTTCCAGGACTGGTCTCATCTGCTTTTCATGAGGCTTTGACTTTCTCTTTCCAGCACCCTCTTCCCGAAGCACTGGTCTCACCTGCTTTTCATGAGGCTGTGACTCTCTTTCCAGCACTGATCTCACCTGCTCTTCATGAGGCC
The DNA here is from genome assembly GCA_914767535.2 of Dunaliella primolecta. Classification (NCBI taxonomy): domain Eukaryota; kingdom Viridiplantae; phylum Chlorophyta; class Chlorophyceae; order Chlamydomonadales; family Dunaliellaceae; genus Dunaliella; species Dunaliella primolecta. The sequence continues at coordinate 14,542,031 of OU611754.1, read as the reverse complement.
AACCAGGCCCGGCATGGCACCAATGGGGAGCATGGACGGCTTGATCACGGAGCGGATTTTAAAGCTGACCTGCACAACTTGATTGGGCGTGTACTTCTTTGGTCTGGCGGCTGTGCCGTACAGGACTGCAGGCGGCAAGTTCGTGCCGAAACCCCTTGCGACCATCGTCTGCAAGGCCAGGTCTTTAAAGTTCTGGACAGAGTCGAAGGCAGCGGCTCTGACATCCCCCTGTGCATGCACACCCAGTACATCCTGCTGCTGTAGATTCTCCTGGAGCACTTGTTTTCGTTGCTGTACTTGCTCTTGCTGCTGCTGCTGCTGCTGCTGCTGCTGCATCCAAACTTGTTTGCTGTGTCCAGCGCTGCTGGAGGGACCTAGCGAATGCTCAGGCAGCTCCATCGACTCAGACACAGTGCGCTTGAACGCGCTGAAATCCAAGAGGAAGTAGAGGAGGCAAGACATCGTGCTCACTCCAACCACCTGCGCACCCAGGGAGAGTCAAGGTGAATGGTTGCTGCATTAATCAAGGTGGATGGTTGCTGCATTAGGGAGAGTCAAGGTGAATGATCGCTGCATGGATCATGTGGATTCACACAATTGCAAGCTCTGCCCCCAGCACTACTTTGTAGCTGCACTGGGGGTTTTACGATGAATTGAAATGATTATCGGGTTCCCTCACAACATGAAGAATGTTTAGATTTTACTTTTTTGAAGGTCTTACAAAGGGTGCAGTTTTATGTGATGCTGCACATCAGGCAGGAGGGTTTTACAAAAAAAGTAATGGATGTCATGCCCAATGTTTGGGTGGGACCTTCCTGACCCACGCACCACCCCCAGACCCCTCCGTCCAGTTTCCCAATCCAGACAACAACTACTGATCTGCTCCTAATTTTCTATCCATCTGCATACTCAGCACAATGAAAAACTGGTTTGCAGCAAAGTTATGGGGCAAAACCTGAGCAGCGGACGCCCATGCATACCTGCCCTTCCTGGCACACACGACTGGCTTGCAAGTCCAAAAACTGCCCTCCTGACTTCTCCATGCAATAACACATTATATGTTGTCACTATCCTGGAAGTTTGGATTGGTTTGCTGCACAATTGCATTTACAACCCCTGCTACCCACACCCTTGCGCGCATGGCACTGACTCCCAGCCATGCACACAGACCCCCCCTTTTACCCAATTTGCACTAAAAGGGTTCCAATCAACAGTTCTTGAGCTCAGGAATTCTAATATGTTTAGAATTATGTAGAAGTGGTCCAGGAAAAATTCTGGAAGGGGGGTCTCAAAGAAATAGACCCCCCCAACACCCACCACCCCCCACCACCCGACTTTTTGATTGGACCCATATATACACCAACTGATAGCTCTCGATGTGAGGACTCCAAATATACAGTTTTTAAAAGGGTTGACCCTTCACGTCCAAAAGTTATGCTTTCTGAAGCCTCCTGCATCAGGCACCAAAATGCAGCCCCATGCTGCTAAGGGCTGAGAACCCTTTTCAAAATGGGCTGCACCAAGCGAAAGCATGAAAGGGAGCTGGAAGCCCATGGAGGTGGCAGCTGAGATGACAGCCGGGAGTACGCAAATTTAGAGTATTTTTGGCCAATTCCAAGCCTTTATGCTTGCAAGGGGATCAATGAAAATTATTAAGAACCTCGCAATACCATGCAAGATTTTGATTATTCCGCACCACTTAGAAAAATAGTTGTTTCTTTTAATACCGCTGTAAACCTGCAGCCCACTAGGCATTTATTTTGAGGTGTCCAACATGTTCCTGCAGGTAATTAGCCCAATTTTGCCCAAAAAGTTCAAGGCTGTGAAAGAAGCATTGGCTCAAGAACAACGTTGCCTTGGCGATTAAAGAAAAGCTATGCTTTAAAAATGCGTGAAGTCCATCTGCAAGCACTGATCCTACGTTGGTGTATCCATTCCAAGACCTCCTCAAAAATCTTATGCATTCCTTACAGAAGGCTGTTGCCCAAAAACGCAGAGTCAGGAGCACGATCCTCCCTAAAGTCAAAACTGCTCATCAGACAATCCTTTTCACTTTTACAAACAAATTGCTGTTCTAAGGGCATGAAGCCTCTCTGTATACTGCTGATGAAGACCTCAAGAAGCGCTAATCCTAACAATCTACAAAAACGCTGTTGTCCAAAACGCATGAAGTCCAGCTGCACTCTCTGTTCCTGCACCTCAAAATCTGCTCAAGCAAACAGTATGAAGTCCAACACAGACTGCTCCTTAACCTCAAGACTTACACAAGAAATGCTACCAAACAAGTGCATCCTTGCCTTGGGACGCCTTCACATCTTTTGCGCTGCTGTTGAACTGATTGGCCTATGCTGCTGCTGCCACTCCTTCTCACTGGAAGGGGGTTTTAAGAAGCTTCCCAGTTGTCGACGCCACAAGTTCACTTATACCCAAAATTCATCAAAAATACAGGTTCATTAATACCTAACAATTATTGAAAACAATTATTTTTTCACTATCGCGCACTACCCCGCAGACTCCAAAATAATTATTTCTCAGGTGTCTGCAGTCATTCCACACCTCTCCAAAAACATTGTTTTTGCGGGATGATATAAATTCTGTGCGCTAAATCAGTGTAGCAAAACATCAGTGCTGCTATGGTACTTGTTATTAATGCAAGCCACAGTTTCTTGAACAAAGCTGCCACCCTACTTGAACTGGTACTTGAATAGTCCAATTGAAGACATCGTATCTTACCCCTGAGGCAGTATCCAAAAGCGATGCCCCATAAGTCTGATAGATTGCTGTAATCAGGATGGAATTCATGCACCAGAGCTTAAGAGGCATGACACCAGACACCTATGAACACAAAGAGGAGAAACAGTGCTTGCATCATTTCCAGTTCATGATGTTGACAGACAACACTGTCCTGGGTTTACTGCCATCAAAAACTGTCTATCCTCCCAATTATGCAGTGATAGGCGGCAAGTTGTCCGTGTGAGTGCTGCTGAGCAGCGATCAACATGCCATGTGCTTTATTCTGTACCAACGTAGCCCATCATGCTACATTGGCTGTGAAACACTGCATCATGACAACACAGCTGAACAGGGTTGATAATGATATCTTATTGAAACCTAGAGCTCACCGCTGAGAGACCTTGGGCACCCAGGAGCAGCATGGTCTCCACCCAGGCAGGGCCTTGACGGAACTGCAAGTTGGGATGGACATAATGGAGGCACACACTTCACCAAAGACAAACGAGAACTTGCTTGTTCTTGGTCACTTGGTCACTCAGTTGGTTGATTCCTGCAGCTCATGTGTGCTTGCATCCAGTCAGATGTGCCTCTGCACACACGGGTGCGTCCTTCACCCGTGTGTATAGGTAGCAAACTTCCGTGAAATATGCAGACCTAGGTCCGAGGTCTATTACAACGGAGTGGAATGGAGCGACGGTCCGCACCTTTTTTTCGACAATCAACACCAGGATGAGATAGAGCGCGCACGACAGCAGCAGCAACGGCACGCGAGACTTTTTGGGGGTGCCAAAGAGAGATAGCAGGGCTCCTGCCGCGGCTACGGCCACCTCTTTCTTGTGTGTATTCACCCCTTGGCCTTGCTGCGGGACGCTGAATGGACCGCCCATTCTCGCTTCCTGCAAATTCACCGCGCCAATCACAGCTCCCATGACCGACACCGCAAATGCAGCGCACAAGCGCATCATCCCGGATGCAGGCTTGGGGTCGGGAGCTGCAGCACGAGGGGCCTTCCCCTCCTTTTCCTCCTTCATTTGTCAATTAATCGGGTAGGTTTTAGTCCAATTTTGCTTTACACCGCCACGTTGGTTTCATTGGCCAAATTTAATGGTTTGGCCACAAAACTGTAACAGGAAACAAATGTGTTGCTCGCAGCATAGCACGGCATGAGCCCCTTGCAACATGTGTGCAATGCAAACTTGTTTGCAAGCAAGTGTTGCATGTGAGAGAATGTGAGAGGCCTCTCCTAGGAGGGGTGGAGTCAACTTGTGCACACATAGAAAATAACCCATTGAAATATCTGTACAGTCATGTCTAGCCTGCTGGCATGCAGATGTGAGTCTATGTTAACAACGTTGAAACGTCTAGTTGCAGTGATATCCAGTGTTCAACAAGGGTCCAATCACTACGGACCAATTGGTAGTGGTGGCCTCATCAGCACTTTTCCTCCTGGGGTGCTTTAATTAAAACGAAATTTGCGAGTGCACCTTGAGTCAGCAAAAAGAGGCTTTGCCCAAACCTGCAACAGGATAGAACATAAATTCCTCCCTCTATACATGGTTCGTGCAGTTAAGTGAAGGAGAAAAATGTGCTCAAAACGTCGTGAAGAAGTTCCCACGCCTCATGCATCATCACCGGTGGTATCAGGGGTGGGAAGCCAGCTCGCCCAGGCCTAGGCTAGGGGAGGCTCTGCCATGGCAGATTGGGCTCACACTACGTGGGTGCCACCGAAGTTCTATGTGAAATTAGTTGAACATTGTGTAGGTTCACATTGACTCTAGAGATCAGATCTGGGAAACGAAGAAAGACAGGATCTCGATGTTGGGAATTCCTGGTTCAAACCAAGAGACTAGTTTTGGAAGCCATAATTAGAGCGTGCAAGGATGCCCATGATCATTTATGCTGCGAAACTTAGTAGTTTAGGGGCAATGATTTGAAGTTCAAGTTATAGCTCCTTCGAGGAGGGGACACCGAATATTGTTGCGTTGGTCGGACTGGTTGAGGGGGGATAAGAAAGGGGACAGGACGTGGACTGACTTGTTTCAACCCATTGCAGCTAAAAGAAAGAGAAGAAAAACTACATAGGCAGTGGAAACGCTCCTCACATCAATTAAGGAAAGGAAGGTACTTAGGACTGAGGCACCGTGTATTCCCTTCACTAAGAGAAGAAAAAAAGAAAGAGGTCAATGGGGAGCAGGAGGGTTACTAGCAGTAGCCCGTGCCTGATCTTGCTGATGAGAGTTGTAAGAAGTCTTCTCAAGAGCACGCCTGGTGCTAGCAAGTTTGTAAGCATACTGGACAGAATGAGCATGGAGCTTCCGATCGGGAGCTAGTCTGGTGGCTTTGTAAGTATCAAGACCAAGCTCTTTAAGTGGCTCAAAGTGTGAGGGGTGTAGACGACCCCGCCCACACCGAACAGAATGGTATGGAGGGTAGCTTGAGCTCAGGCCCTTGAATTTTGGTGATGTAGGTCGCGATGCTGCTGCTTGGAGCTGACCTCCAGCTGCTTCATGGGCCTGGTGTCTTCACAATATTTGACCTCCACAAGGTGTATATATGTGTCTCTGTCCTGGAGGGAGCTGGCTAGGGTGACGGACCTGAAAGCAAGCGGAGTAGCTGTGGCTGGTGCTGAGTGCTCCCTGTTCCCCCTGTGACCCCCTCTACTTCTCAATGGATACCGAGAATTGGTCCTTGGCACTCTTTTCATTGGAACAACTACAATTGCATCAGGGCGAAAGGTCTATCAAGCTTGCACAAGAGCTTCATATCCACTCTGTACAATACGCGCAAAAACTTACCTCTACCAGACGTGCCACTCAAATCAAAAACAGTCATCACGACTCTGGTGCACTGGAACTGCATGCTTCCAGAAACCCACCAGACCCACACTAGCTTCCCTCTTACCCTCCGGTGAGAGAGACTCACGGCTTTTTGAGCCAATGTGTCTCCTTTTCCTTAATTGATGTAGGGAGTGTTCTCACTGCCTATGCAGTCTTTCTTTTTATTTTTCTTTTCTTTCTCAACCATAAACATTACAGGCATCCCCAAAAAAGAAATGTGCAGCATACTTACACGCATTTTAAGTTTTGCTTTCTTTTTGCAAGCTTGCTCGTGCTGTGCTTGTTGCGCAGTTTACAAAGCTCTGCTTGCTCTGTGCTAGCTTGCTCGTGCTGCAATATCAGCGTCAGTTACACTTAATATTTCACAGAGGCACACTACTCGTACTGCTTGTTGTGCAGTTCAAAAATCTCACTGCTTACTCTTTTCAAGTGTTTCCTCGTGCTGTGCTTGCTGTGTGGTACAAACGTATGATCACTCCTTGCAAGCTTTCGCTAGTGCTGTAAGATTGGCATCAGTCACATCTTAAAAATTTCTCAGAGGCACACCACTTGTGCTGCTCGTTGCGCAGTTCACCAGCCACAGCATGCATATTCAGCCTGGTGATTATGCCCCATTGACACACATGTGCACACTTATGCACACACATGCTCATGCTGCTTGTTGCGCTTTTCACAGCCACAGCATGCATATTCTGCCTGGTGATAATGTTACATTATCACGCAAACATACACACGCGCATGCTCTTGCTGCTTGCTGCGCAATTCACAGGCACAGCATGCATATTCAGCCTGGTGATTAGCCACATAAACACAAATGTGCACACACATAAACATACATTCTCGTACTGCTTGCTGCGCAGTTCACAGCCACAGCATGCATATTTAGCCTGGTGGTCATGCAGTGGATCTTTTTCACAACCACGCTAGCTCCCAACCAGGATGTTGCTTTTGTACTTGCGGTAAGTCTGCCTGCCAACATTACAAATTGCTTCAACTTGCTTTGCATTTACTTTGCACTCTTAAAGTGCAACCCTGACTTTCTGAAGTGCATTCATGCCGCACAGGATGCAATGCCAAAATTTCAGATTTCCTTTTATACCCTCCTTTCTGCCTTGTTTACTTGCACATTTGATCTTATTGCTGAAGCATCCATCATCATCTCTGTAACCTGTGTGATACATCAAAATTTACTTGACACTTGTAGGTTGCGTTTGCAGTAATCAACCTGCTGATTTCGACTTTCTTCATGGGTCCCATGGACCCACCTGGATGGCCGTGGGTGGAAAGGCTGCGGTACATTTCAGCTTTGGACTATGCCTGGCAGGTATGGCTTGGCACTATAAAAAGAAGGACAACAGATAAGACTGTTTAGCAATAGCTGGCCATGGCTGGCAGGTGTGCCTTGGTGCTTACAAAGAAAAAAAACTATGCAGTCCAAGTCTGGCCGCGTGCATTATAGAAGGGTCATCTGTCCTGAAAGGCAGGGCCCTAAGGGTGCTTTCACATCTTTTTTCCATTTGACATTGCTAACGTACTTCCAAGAAAGTGTGTGCTGGGTGAGCTTCTCAGTTTGAGTGTTTAAAGGCTGTGTCGACAAAGGTGCCAGAGAGTGCGGGAGGTCTTCAATTGTTTTACAGCATTTGGTGAGGAATCCCACCAACTGCTGTTACAAACTAAGCCAATATGTCCCCTTTTCCTTGATTGTTGAAGGGACGGTTTTCTTTCCCTATGCAGGCTTTATTTTTTCCTTTTTCCTCATCCGTGAGCCATGAAGTTTTTTTTGCAAACTGTGTGCATCTGGTATTGAAGAAGTTTTCTGATATCTTTTGAATTTCAAATTTGAGATGAGGCACGCTCTTCTGGTTTGAAATTAACAGCAGTGTTTGATTACAAGGTTGACCGCTTGTGATGCTATTGTCTCCTTCCTTCCTTCCCTTCATGCACACAGCCTGTTGGCTAGCGTGGATTTTCTTTTCTTTTATGCTATTAGCTCCTGGCCCTGTGATCTTTGAATTTGAATTGCTTCGTGCAATATGCAGAAGCTCCTTTACATTATGCTTAAATATGTTTAGGGAGGGTTCTAATTGTTGAATGTTAAGATATCTGCAGAGAAAAACAATAGAAAAACTATGTAGGTAGTGAAGCACTCCCCATATCAATGAAGGAAAGTGGCCCACATTGGTGCACAGACTGTATGACCATCCCACCACAAAGTTCAGACTAAGAGAAGCACGGCAGGCAGAGAAAGAAGACAGGTCCAGCAACGAGAAAGAGAGCACGATGAGAGCTGAAAGACTGGAGTTCAACGGAAATTCCAGACCTTCAACAACAAGCAGAGTCAGCACTGTCAGCATTCCAACCAAGGAAAGCCATGCCCAGCAGCTATCTGCTGAGCACAACTAAAGTCTGCTTCCTAGCAGACTAGCTAGACTATCTGCTTGTAGCTGCTGACCACAAGCAGAAGCCTGTGGAACAGCCCTCAGAGCACTAGTGCCGACACATTAAGTGCACGCCTTGCCCGGCCCCCAGACCACAGGCACAACCCTCCACTCGCCTTATATCATCCATGCCTCTGCTCAATGCCTGGCCCCCCTTTGTTGCTGCCTACACCACTCCACCAGCATCCCATGCATGCTCCACACCCAGAACCAGCTGCATGGTCCAGAAGGCATTGATGACCTTTTTGTGGACTGTGGGAAGTTAACTTTATTATTAAGAGTAGTATCTTCGTGTCTTAGCGTGGGCTTTTCCTAGTCTAAGTTTTTTCAGAACAGTGTGTTTGTGTCTTCAGAGCATCATGGAGGATGGACAAGTGTTTCAGCTTAGGGGCAGGTGAGTTGGGTCGTTCAAGTGTGCTTACATGCAAGCCAGGTGGTATCACGGAAAGGGTTGCCTTCAAGATTGAAAACAAAAACACTCATCAAAGCCAGGTTCTGGAACCGGGTGCTTCCAGTAACCTTCCGGATCCCCCTTAGAACTTTCTGTTCTGTACTCTGCTTTGCGGTAGAAGGGGCTCACGGCTATTTCGATCCATTTTCAGTCTCTTGTTCCTCAATTGATGTAGGGAGAGTTTCCTCTGCCTACATCGTTTTCCTTTTCTTTTCTGGCCTTCCAATTATATCTTTCTATACATTTGCTGCATCACATATGTTGGCGCTGTATCAGTATAATACTCGGTCGCAAATTACTGAAGATCTTTTCAGCATTAGTTTTTTGCACGCCTAGCAGCCATGCGTTTGACTGACGGCTCCTGCATGGAAACTCCTGCAATCTCCTGAGTGCCAGTGGTTGAGCAAGTCAGTTTGGTTACTTCAATGTTACAATCAACAATTTTTTGTTCAGGCCACATGTGTTCTGACGTGTGCATCTTCCTGCCTGTGGCACTACAGGCTGAGGACTTACTCAAGGGCACGTTGACAGCTTCTTCTCCTCCAAACTGAGCTTGATCACTTTGCTTCCAGAACTGAAGCAAAACAAATGGATCCTTCTTCCTCCCACCACACACAAGCAAAAATAAGGAATCCATAGACAAGCGGGATTGCATGGCAGCCCCTTGAGCACACAGTCATCTTCAGGGCCCACAACCCTCACTCACTTATAGAGTTACTCAGCCAATCAACTCCCCTATCCACTCATGCTTCAATTAAAAGAGTCATGCTCCAATTCATAGAGCCACTTGCCTTATTGATTTCTCATGCTTTAGATAATAGAGTCATGCTTTAATTGATAGAGGCATGCTTCATTTGATTGGGTCACTCAACTAATCAATGGGACCTATCCACTCATGCTTCAACACCACCTTGCTGGCAGTGGGCTCTTGGCTTCTGACTTCTAGCCATCGTGCTTCCAATGCCTGAGCGTATGCGCTCACACTCTGCCTGGAGGTCAAGAGGTAGATCTCCATCCCTGCATTTTTGTTTTTTGCTTTGTGGCATGCTTCCAGAATGCCTAGCGGGATTTGAACGTCGATTTCAGCCACGATGCAGGTCAGCGAGGGAATGGCTTGGATGGCCTCAAAGATAGTTGCTTCCTCCAAGTCCGACTTACTGATCTCAAGGACCTGCACCTGCGGAAATAGCCGCCCTGCAAGAACACCCATGTCCTCAGGGGCAAAAGCCATGCGATTGAACAGCACCCTCTCCACATTGGAGACAAAGGAGCACCGCGGCGGGCTGTCACCATTCAGCAGGTTGGGGGTCATCAGCGCACCCACGACCAGTGCCACAAACTTGGAGCTCGCCCTGTGGGGCACGTGTGTGTGTATATGTATGTATCATACATGATGTGTGTGTGTGCTCGCGCGCGCACACCCTTCAAAAATGGCAAAACAAATATGTGTGCATGCATACCTGCAACCATCCTTGATTGCATTTTTCATCCATGCACCAAGGAGAAAGATGGAAGTGCAGAAGTGTATGTTCATTCATTTGTACTCCCCATGCACGGGCACGTGTGTACACTCTCGCTCCTCCAAACAACACCTCTTGCCTTCCCTTGCATACATGCACGTGCCTCCCATTGCATTGCACATGTACTCCATTGCATTCCCGTTCATATGCCCTCCCTTCCCTTGCAAGCATGCATGCGCCTTCCTTGCATCCCTGTACTTTAAACTTCAAAACTCACAAGCAGCCATCGGGCTCACCACAGTGGCCGTGCTTGATATGGCAAACCCAAACCAAAACAATCTTTGTACGCGATGAGCCTGTCCTTCTTTTCCTATCCTTGCCTGACATCCATAACATGCTCCATCAAACATGCGTTCAAAGCGCTGCTTGGAACGCCGGCTGAACACCTCTTCTTTAATGCACAGGCTAGATCATTGGTACAGTCATGCACACATTCCAGTCTTCAGGAAAGCCAAGAGCGCACCTTTCCCCTTCCGGCGCGACCAGCTGAAAGGGCTTTGTGTGCAATGGGAATGGGTTAGGAACACCAGAGTCAGAATCATCTGGGTCCGAGCAACCTCCTTCATTGCCCCTCTGTCTGGCGGCCCCCAGCTGAACAGTCGTGGTTGGCACCCTGCGTGGGTGTTTTACATTGCTAGCCACCGTGGCAACAGCCACCGGAGTCAAGCCTGTCAGTGACAGCTCCTCCAGTATCTCCAGCCGCGTCAGCGCAGGGAAGTGCTGGCTGTCCAATAGAAGCCCAAAGTCGGCCAAACACACACAGTTGAGGGTCAAGGTGTGCAGCTGGGGCGCGATCAGGCTTGTTCCTGCACCACCAGGCAAGAGCTTGCCAGCCCTGAATTTGACCAGCCTGCAGGGGAGGGGGCATGAGCAGCTTGACTCCGTCACATTCACTTGCTGTTTTCCTGGATTTTTGACATGTCTTTTAATAAGTACCAAGTCTTTTAACAAGCACCATTTACAATGTGTACACGATCAATCTCTTGTCAATACGGGCCTAAACCAAACAAAAAAGCTAAATCACTAGCATTCAAGCTTAGATACCATGCTATCCAAAAATTGACAACCAGTATTAACAGACATGCTCTTCATTTTCAAGGGGCTTCTGGGAGGGAATTTTCTGGGCGCGCGGCGGTGGAGAATGGTCATCTAGGCTAACTGTTTCTAGTATAGGTTTGAGGGCTCTTTGGTGAGGCCCCTGCTAGCCTGCTAGTTAGGGAACCTTCCCCTACTGCACGCGGCCTCAGGCCTGCGTAGACTTTTCTTATTTTTTCTTTAACAAGTGTGGTAGCATGGTAGCGCATCATTCTAGGAATTTGGAGCATGACTTCAAAAGTATGCAGAGCACATGAGTACGCAGAACCGGCACACAGAAATGGCCATCCCTATTGTTGTGTCATGAGCAAGGCCTTCGATGAAGGCCTACAGTGCCTGCCATGAATCAGTGTAATATTGTTGTGCGCTTCATGGCATTGCAACCAGTCTGATCATTTACGAGAAAATAGTGTATGAAAGCGTGAGGTACAAATTTGGTTCCTTCCACATAGGAAAGGATTCCACACTTGCAAGCTAGCAAGGGTGAGGATTATGTACGGGAAGTCACATGCAGATACACACACATTCACACACATTCACACACTTACAGATACACATACACACAAGCGCGCACATGCTCACACTGGCACAGACCAGACTCTGATGAAATGAGTACAGTACCCACAAACACACAAAAACCTGCCTGGGGAAACGGAATGACTGGGGCTGCCTCCCAAAGTGCCCAACCACTCTGAGCACTTGCAGAGAGGAGGAAGAAAGGGGGGGGGTCCTCGTTCAGTGGCTCTTCCCGGTCTTACATTAAAAAGCGCAGGCCAGTGCAACCCTGAAGCATGCTGGCTAAACCGCTTGGCCAGCAACGACAAGATGGCAGCTCCAGTTGCTCCAGGTGGCACATTGTGCTCAGGGGAGCTAGGTTGTGATGCACGTTGTCCTTAAAACTCAACGAAAGCACCCTGAAAACAGCAAGAACACAACGTGGAGCAGCAGTGTCTTGAGGGAATTGGCCAGGCCTTGCTTTCAATCTCAAGGGGGAAGAAAAGGGGGGTAAGGCAGGGGCAAGGTCAAGGAAAGACATAGCTTGCGTAAATTGAGACTGGCATCTTCAAGACAGGGACATTTGTCTCGTTAAATGAAAATTATGCCCTGATACCAACCCCTCTTCCACACTGGAAGCTGCCACTGCCCAACATGCCAGCACTAAAAGTTAAAGTCCATAACCAAGCTCAAAACCCTCAGCTCAAGAAACCCAAACAGGAACAACAAGGTGACCATTCACATTATCCTAGTTGGTTTGGCAGGCACAATTCATAACAACACCATTAAACCTCTCATCAACTTGGGCTTAACCAGGCAAAAGGCTAAAATAGCATCCAAATTAAGGTGCCATGCTAAAAGATGAAAAATTGTTATTAACACTAGGCATCATGAGTCATGCACTTCATTTCCAATGGACTTCTGGAGGAGGGTTGCTGGGCACGGGGCGCGGGGCAGTGGAGAGCAGGAGAAGGAGAGTCTGGGCGTCCAGGAGCATGGCCAACAACCCCCCAGGTCCCCATTAGCTCTGTTTCTGGTTTTATCCTAGGCTAGCTGTGTCTAATTTAGGTTTGGAAGCCCTTTGGTGAGACCCTTGCTAGTTTGCAAGTTAGGAAACCTTTCCTCCATGCACGCGGCCTCTTGGCTGGCGTGAACTTTTTTTTTCTTTCTAACTGGCATACCTTCAGGGATGGTTCCCTTGATAACTAACAATCAAAGGAAAGCATCAAAAATAGCAGCCTAGACGTAGCACACAAAAGAAGTTTTGGGACCAATACGCTCATCATGTCCGCTCCACTGTGTAATTGCAATCCATTAACAATGAGGGGATTTGCGGAATTGGAACTTGCGTCAGGCTGGCCTTGCAAGATAAGAAAACTTGTGAAAAGCCAGTTCCTTTAAAACCTAATGTGAAGGAAGGTGCCAAATCTTTTTGGCAACTTCTGGCTTGCAAGACTTAGGAGAGGAGCAACCTCTTTCTAGGATTGGCCAGCAACTTGTTTGAACTGATCCCAAGGTTTGGTTAGATGTATGCGGTGATTGAATCCGGGAAAGTCTGGCATTGGTGCAGTTGATGTATATAAGCGCACTCCCTCCAATGCAACAGTCAATCTGTATCGGCGCAACAGCTGATTTATGCATGACTGCTGCCTCCAATGCAACAGCAAAAGAGTTCAGACAGGTTGCTGCAGGAAAAAAGCTACTGCTGCATGTAAAACGGAGCAATATTCAATGAACCAAACATGAAGCGTAGCTTGTAGAGAAGCAATCCAATCTACACATTCAAGGAAAAAGAGCGGCCTGAGTTGAAGGGCGATCACACCAGAAAGTCTGGACAAGCAAACACTTGTGAGGACTACTTTATGATCACAGGTCTGGTAGGTATTCCAGGCCCAAGACATTACTGTCCTTCTCAAAATGCGAGACTCTCTAATCAATTACCCTCCAAATGACATGATCAAATGCAAGCCAGATGGAAGTAGAAAGAGAAGACAAAAATGCTAGCAAGCCAGGCCCGGCTGCATGCATCAAGGGAAGGTTTCCTAGCTACGGCCTCACCACCAGTCGTTCGTTTTAGGTGCTAGGATCCATCAAGGCTTCACCTTGCTTTACCCACCTGCCCTCTCCTCTGTTCCCACACAAATTTGTCCTGAATGGTCCCTGCCCCATCCTCACTGAAATTCATGACTGCCATGCACTCACTGCTTGCATATTCAAGCTTCTGACCAGCACCATGTCAGCCTTGCCTCAATCCAGCTCATTGTGACCAGAGAAAGAAGAGGAAAGGAAAGACAACAGAGGCAGCGAAAACACTCCCTACTTCAAGTAGGACAAGGGGACGCGTTGGCTCAAGGCAACCAGGTCCTGAGTGCAGTCCAAATTATTATATCCGTTACGCAGCAGACACAACTCCACACTGAGGACCACAACAGCCAAATGCGTGAGGCAACACCACCAACTGAATGTGAACCAGAGGCATGTGCACTTGATTGAAATTAAGTTCTGTGAAGACACGAGGCCTGGACAGCAGTTGGAGGCGGCACAGCGGCAGTTGCAGACCTCTGCAAACTCATTAATGCAAACGTTGTCTCTTCACACCATCCTTTTGGGTGTTGGTGGGACCTGCTATACTGAGCACACCCTTGACCAGTTTTAAAAATTGGGACTTGACCACCAACGCGCCAATAAACTTGTTCACAAAATTCATGCCCATTCTGTCATGTATGCCAACAAGCTTGTTACCACTAGGCGTGCTATTGAAAACACGAATACTGATTACAGCCAGGTTATGGAGCTGCGTGCTTCCAAAACCCTCCAGATCCCCATTTGAATCTTCTTTCTGTAGCTCCGTGGTGGAGGGGATGCAAGGCTCTTCTGAGCCAATGTGTCCTCCTTTCCTTAATTGATCTAGGGAGAATTTCCTCTGCCTGCGTTGTTTTTCTTTTCTTTCTATATCACATTTGTTCCAGTGCTTTCCTTCAGGTTGCCAGGGCTAGATGCTTTTCAAAGTTCAAATCAAATCAAATACTAGGACCTGGTACGATGCATCAAGCAAGCGTATGATCATACATATTGCTTACCTCAAAGAAGTGAGCTGTGAAATGACCTGCATCTCCTCATTGCCATCGGGGGCAAAACCCTCCTTTGAGCATGCATACCTGCATAAGATTGTGAACATAAAAATATAACAAAAAATGACTTCTTGCCAAGAATGGGCACGCCTTTGTTTTCTTTCCCTGCATGTATTCTCCCTGCTTGCAACACCCATGTTTGTCACCAACAGGTGTCAGAGCACTGATATAAACAAAGCAAGGCCATGTATTACTCGCAGTGGTGCAAAGGTTTTTGATGATACAGCTTCCACTAAGATCACTCACAGCATCTACAATCCTTTTTGCTCCATCTCATTGCGGCCATAAAGTCTCATTGCAGTATGAAAGTTCTGCCTGAGCCATGTTATGGTATCATAAGCCTCTACTTAATGGCAATCTTGGTCTTTCCTAAACAGGGAAAGTTCAGCAGGGAAGAGTTTGTTTAATCAGTACGGAAGTGTTACCTAGCAGAGCCATGAACAGAGTGCTAAAAGAGCAAGCTGCAAGGCAGGTGCCCCAACACCAGGTATAGAAACGAAAAGGTAGGCACGATTAGTAGATGTCCAGCCAAAACATTTTTTTAGGGCGTCAGTTAAGTTTTCAATTTCTAACCAAAAGGTGTGCAGGTTAAATGCTGGAGCAGTTTCGGTATTTTGAGGTTGATCTACAGCTGGCAGGAATGCTGTTTGACTCTTTTGAATCCTGCTCATAAGCGATCTGCTTGAGGAACTAGGGATGGGTCGTTTGCCGGTTTGGCAAATAAAGTTCACCAACTTCTTGAGAAAGTGCGTGGTTCAACGAACTGTTGGAACGTGCGTTTGCCATAGGCAAAAAGGATAGGAAAGGGTTGCAACTTTCCCCCAACCACCCCAACCCCCTCCACCCTTCATCCCAATTCCTTTCCAGGTGCAGTATGTAAAGCGCACAGCAAAAGGTCTGCCCAGGCGGGTGTCCAAGGGCTATGATGGGGTTGTCATGGGGTGTCACTGGATCAAAATTTGGCAGGGAGGTGAAAGTTCTACAAACTGCCAAAATAAAGTTCGAGTCACTCGCACATTCCATTGATTGCAAGAACTATAGCACCACATTGGATTCAAAAATACACTTCTTCTTGTGATCTTTCTGTGTACCTCTCCATGTGTGCGTGTGTGTGTGTGTGAGAGAGAGAGAGTGTGTGTGACTAAACAAATACTTAGTCATTAATTGCAGCACGTAAAATTTGCAATTTAAACCTTTGATCAAGGCAGCGGTTGTACACAACACACAAACACACACCTGAATTTCAGCAGCTTGAGTGGGGACGCCGCAAGAAAGGCGATGAAAGCAGGGTGCACATGGGCATTGTCCAGGTCCATCTTGACCAAGCCATGGCAGCGCGCGACAATCTTCTGTGCAAACTCTACAGACATGCTCTCAAACTCCTCCTCCACATCTTCAATCTCTTTGAGGTGAAACCCAGTTGTATATTGAACTCACTGTAACATTCGTTTGGACGTAGGAAGAAACAGCATCATATCAAGGGTTGAGAGGCAGAAGTCTGCGCCATAGCAGTCATAGGTCCTGAAGAATGTTTGTGCGAACCGTTGCAGAGTTGTATGAACGACGAGCTTTTTGTCCAGGTTGAGAGGCAGATATCTGTGCCCCAGTAGTGTGAAGGATGTATCGGAAGGTGTGGACAAGGGATGCGCAGGGACCATGCAAAAATTTGCAGTCGGCATGGATGTACATGTTTACAGGCTCAAACGGCAGCTTCAGTATTTTTGCACCTATAAAATGCTTTGGAGACTCTGTTGGCCACCTTAACAAGGAAACTCAGCCACACAGTAGGAGGGTACAGAAGCAAAACTTCCAGTTCCACAGAGTACACCACTTTTTCAATTTAGAAAGAACGTAATGAAGGAGAGGGATGGAGTGGGCATGTTCACATCTCTTTTCAATCTCCAAGTGATGTCCATGTCTTGGAAACACGCTTTTGGGACAGAGTTTGATCATGTTGCAAGTTGATGCTCCATGACTTGCTGGTGCTTGCTGCTTAACTGTTCACCAAAAAAAATTAAGCTGTTTTTGCTTGCACATTTGTGGAAGTTCCCACGCTCACCCTCAAGAGTACAACAATTCTGTTGCACATCTCGCTAAAACGGCTGCGCATTTGTGAAAGAGTGAAGTATCACTGTTGCATGTCTAGGTCATATCTCGGTTGAAGTATGTCTTGCAAACCATCACATATACAAACACACATACGTACATTTACGCATGCACACATGTACACACAACACACATACACACATGCACATGCGCAGCATCCTTAAAAATCTCCTCACCGAAATGGTGAGGTCTTCCAAGGTGGACAACAGGTGATGTGCCCTCAAAGACTGGGTGCTGAACAGCTCCAGCAAAGCCCGCAATGAGCGATCGTTTGTAGTAAGCTGCTTTAATGTTGCGCCCTTAGGGAACCGCAGCAGTTGGTCTGACAGTTTCCAACCCCCTCCAACCAGGCGCAAACAGGAGATTTGACAAACAATGGAGTTGTGGTCGTGAATTGTCTTGCACCTGCTTGTCAGAGGGTGGGGCAAGATGATGAGATGGATAGATGCGCTTTTTGGGTGGTTGAAAGAACGATGGGTAGCTGGATTTTGCAGTTTGCAAGTGCTCCCACACAGTTCCAAGGACACGGATCAAATGAGGGATCAGGGATGGCTTTGTTTTTTTTGCTGCAAATCAGAAACAGCCAGCTGCACACTTCACTGACAGGCCAATGCTGTCAAAGCCTGGCATGCCAAAATATTTAGCTGCCCCCATGTCGTGGCTTATTATCTGTAGGGAAGTTCATTTATGCCCACGATGTTCTGCGATCATGCGCATATGCATGCACTTAGGAGTTGAAAGGACATCCCTGTCATGGAGCACGCACACCTTATGCAGGACTATCACTTGTATACGTGCATGGCTTACAACTACACTATGCCACTTACGCGTGTGTGAATGCACGACGGCTGTGTCTGTCAAGCCTTGTGTAGATGAGGCCCAGGGCATCCGCCAAGTCCACAATGCTTCTAGGCTCGTGACTTGACATCGGCTTGCCAGCACCCCTTGTCCTTCTGTCCCCACGTCTGCAGGAAGGAGAGGTAAAAATGGCGAGGGAGCATGCAGGCTTGCTAACCTGCCAGCTAGCCTCTTTCCAAGGTCGTTTGGGCGGGGGAGATGTGGGGACACTTACCTGCTGACGTTTGCAATTTGGGCCGACCCTCCAGCACTCTTTCTTAAAAACAAAACTTAAAGGATCAATCAAGAATTGCAGGGCCCAGGGCTTAGTCCAAAGTAATCGAACTTTCACATTCCTGGTTCGTCAGCAGACTCATCCGTTCCAACACATCATGGGCAGTGCGCTGTCGCCAGAAATGCTGAGGCTGATCAAGGGGGAGGTGACAGAGGAGGAGAAGGCTGCAAACTATGATTCCTCATTGGAGAGGTGCGCGTTCAGCAATGCTGCTCAGAGAAAACACACACACACACACACACACACACACACACACACACACACACACACACACACACACACACACACACACACACACACACACACGCGCGCGCGCGCGCACAGGCACACATATTCACACACACACACACACACACACACACACACACACACACACACACACACACACACACACACACACACACACACACACACACACACACACACATACACACACACACACACGCGCGCGCGCGCGCACACGCACACATATTCACACACACACACACACACACACACACACACACACACACACACACACACACACACACACACACACACACATGCATGCTCACGCGCGCGCACGCTTGCAAGCACACACATAAGCATGCACGCATGCGCACGAACACACACGCATACATACATACACATACGCACACAAACACGCTCACACACACACACACACACACACACACACAAACACACACGCACGCACACGCGCTCACACACATTGTTTGAGCAACAGCAAGCTATGTTCTCCACGAGTGTCCATGCCAGCTTGCATACGTTCTTGGATGCACTTTGGAGCGGTGTATTACTCCTCTATCCTTGGGATTTGCTATTCCGAGTAAGGATAACATGAAAAAATAAAAAGAGAGGAGGCATTGCTTGCCTTGCCGTCTTACCACCTCCATGAACATTGGAGATCAGCAGGGAAGCATGGGGGGTCGTACTTTGAGGCTACTCTTTATTCCTACACGAGGTAGAAGGGCGCAAGGGATGGATGGCGCAGGATTGACGAAGTTAGCCCATAAAACAATGAATAGATGTGTGTGTGTGTGCTGGATTCCCCCAAAGCTCGGTCCCTCCTCCTCTACCCATAGCTATGATATATGCCTGTTGGCTTTGCAACCCAAGTGTTGCCTTGCGTCACGATGGTTGAAACTGATTGAGTAACAATGTCTTGCTCTGCTCATGGTCTTTTTGATCTTGCTTGGTGCGGAAATGACTCAGGCTCCGGCTCTGTTTTGTGCTAGCTGCTGGGTCTTTTCCAGTGGATATTTCGGGGACACCTGGATGAGATTGCTGTTATCGAGATTTGCTGTTAAAAATGTGTCCCATGCCCATGTGCGCCTCACCTCCACAGATGGTGGACAGAATATGCTGCACGCAAGAATGACGAGGACCAGGAACATGTGGCGGACTCCTTGCTGTACGACGAGAGGTGCCATCTACCCAGGACAGCCCCTAGGCCCACGTACGCAAACAATATCCAAAATAGCATCCATAAGGATGCCCCTCAACAGAACGGTGCTGCCAAGTAGGTATGCACAGCTGCATGCAGCAATGGCGACAGTGCTGGAATAGATGAGGATTCAAGCAGGATGTAATGTGTTCGTTGGCAGAGCGTGAGGTATACAGAGACGTATGAGCTTTCTGAACTTGCATGCGAAGCCAAGTAGCTTCATAAATGCTTTAAAGGATGATAGATTTGTTATCTAAATTGCATGAGTCTTTGTGGGCAGGCACTGAGTGTCTGTGTGTGACAGCCTTATTGTACAATAGTTCATGACTGGCTCTACCGAGTCCTGGGCAATGTAATCCTTACAGGCACTGCTGTGAGGTGTGATAAGTTCCTCTGAGCAGCTCTCTCTTGGTGTGAAGCCCACTTGTCTTGATGAGTCTGTACAACAGATCCTGACATATACTTTGGTCTGCCTCTTGCTTTGTTTTTTTTGTGCTTCACATCGTGGCAATTCCATGATTCTTCCCTTTGCGTGAGATGAGAGAGCCTGCTTGATCATGTATGACTCATTTGCACAAAAATTGAAGGTAGAGGATGGAGCAAAGGTCAAAAATGCTTCAGCTTGCAGCTCAGCGCGAGCAGTGTGCCGTAACAATGTACAAGCATTTTGAGGCAGGAATTGTTACGGTGATATCGCAGAAAATCAGTCCAAAAATCTGATGTGTCGCAGACACCTTGCAGAATTGCATTCATCCCGCACACCCCCAAAAAATAATTAGTTTTGCAAGACGTATCAACAGCGCAGCCCAACATTGATGATTTTACACAACCGCGCAAGGGCATTCTTGACCACTCATGACCCTTTCGCTGGCGAAATGTCAATTATTGCAACCGCACGCCTTCAAAATGAATATTTATTTTTCGTACACGAAGTCACCCCGAAGGGCAAAAAACGTTATTTATGCGCGGTGATAACAATTCTGCCTGGCAACGGGAGGCGTCAAAAAGCATAACTTTTGGACGTCAAGGGTCAATCCTCTTAAAAACAATATATTTGGAATCCTCACATCAAGAGCTATCGATTGGTATATATATGGGTCCAATCGGAGGAGGGGGGGGGGGGTCGACTTTTTGGGACCCCCCCTCCAGAATTTTTCTGGGCCACTTTTACAGAATTATAAACATATCATCGGATTCCTGAGGTCAAGAACTGCCGATAGGCGCCCTTTAGTGCAAATTGGGTAAAAGGGGGGGTCTGTGTGCATGGCTGGGAGTCAGTGCCATGCGCGCAAGGGTGTGGGTAGCAAGGGGTGTGAATGCAAACATGCAGCAAACCAATCCGAACTTCCAGGATAGTGACAACATACAATGTGTTATTGCATGGAGAAGTCAGGAGGGCAGTTTGTGGACTTGCAAGCCAGTTGTGGGTGCCTGGTAGGGCAGGTATGCATGGGCGTCCGCTGCTCAGGTTTTGCCCCATAACTTTGCTGCAAACCAGTTTTTCATTGTGCTGAGTATGCAGGTGGATAGAAAATTGAAAAGAGAGCAGATTGGTACCCTTATTGTCTGGTTTGGGACACTGGGAGAGAGGGTTTGGGGGTGGTGGTTGGGTCAGGGGGGTCCCACCCAAAAATTGGGCATGACGTCCACTACTTTTTTTTTGCCCTCCTGACGGCAAGCCAAATTTCTTCTGCTTAGCAGAGCGTAAATTCCTGATAAGGAATTGCTGAATCTACCGCAACCATTATCAAACAACCCTCTATGTGAAGGGGAGACAAGATGCCTGCCTGGAAGGATGGCCAACAGCCTGTCAGATCCACATAGGTTTTGTAGCTGGAAGCTTTCTTAAGTTGGCAGGACTTGCTGTCCATGTTGCTGATTGTTGGGTCTTAAAAAAAGGAAAAACACATAGGCAGTGAGAATACTCCCTACATCAAAGAAAAACTACGTAGGCAGAGGAAACTCTCCCTACATCAATTAGGAAAAGGGAACACATTGGCTCAGAAGAGCCTTGATTCCCCTCCACCTCGGAGCTACAAAAAGAAGACCCTAATAGGGATCTGGAGGGTTATTGGAAGCACCCGGCTCCATAACCAGGCTGCAAGAAGTACTCTTGTTTTCAATAGCACGCCTAGTGGTAACAAGCTTGTTGGCATACATGACAGAATGGGCATGAAGTTTGCGAGCAAGTTTATTGGCACGTTGGTGGTCAAGTTCCAGCTGTTTAAACTGGTTAAGGGTGTGCTCAGTGTAGAGGTCCCACCAACACTCAAAAGGATGGTGTGGAGAGTCACAACTTTTGCATTGATGAGTTTGCAGAGGTCTGCATGCTGCCTCATCATTAAAGGAGAAGGACACATTGGCTCAAAAGTAAGGTAAGGTAACATCGCTATATCCGCCTACAAGGGCAGCTGAGCCAAAACACCAAGGCCTGTAACCAGACCTGGACAAAACATGCTCATTTCACAACACTTTGAATAGAAAGAAAGGATAACAAATCATTTTTGCTGCTGTTTGGTGTTTGTGATAGCACGAGGTAGGGTGTGCTCAAAGGCTTCAAAGCTGTTGGACAGGTTTAATTTTCCAAACATTTGATGAATAATGCACTGCACCTGCTTCCAAGGTCCGTCGCCCTAATCAGTTCCTTCCAGAACAGATGCACATCCATCACACACACACATGCACACATACTCACAAGTGGAGGTCAAATACTGCAAAGACACCAAGCCCAAGAATCAGCTTGAGGCCTCCAAGCAGCAGCACCGTGTGATCTATGTCACCATCTTTCAAGGGCCTCAGCTACCACCCTCCAAGCCACCCTCCATGACATTTTAATAGGGGAAGGGAAGGGTTACAAAGCTGTACCTGCCTAGGGGGGCAGCTTAGCTGAAGCAAAACGTGCCTGTAACCATACCAGTCCAATCTAAAAGCAATATTAGCTAGAAGCTCAGTCACAGCATTTCAAGCATGCAGACACGAACTTGGCTAATCCTAGGACATCAGCCTGGTTCATGAAGTCTCTAAAGCGCGATGCACTGCTTGGGGGTGCAGAGCTAAACAGATACTGGAACTGAGTGCGCAGAAAAGAAAAGAAAAACTACGTAGGCAGTGAAACACTCCCTACATCCATTAAGGAAAGGGGGCCACATTGGTGCACAGACCGTATGACCCACCCACCACGAAGTTCAGACTGAGAGAAGCACGGCAGACAGCGCAGTTCTGTTAAATCCTGAGATGGGCAATCCAGGATCACATGCTTTCCGTCTTGTACAGTGTGCCAATCGCATTTGTTGCAAATTCTAAGCTCGTTTGGGCACCTATTTCCATGATGCTGTTGGGTTCCCACTCGAAGGTTGTGACCGGAAGGAAAGGGGGCCACATTGGTGCCCAGACCGTATGACCACCCCACTGCAAAGCTCAGACTAAGAGAAGCACGGCAGGCAGAGAAAGAAGACAGGTCCAGCAACGAGTAACAGAGCAGGATGATAGCCGAAAGACTGGAGTCTCAGACCTTCAACAACAAGCAGAGTCAGCATTGCATAGACTTTTCTTTTCTAATCACCAACACTATATGTTGAGCTGAGTTAGCAGCAATTTCTGCTGCTATCACGCATTGTTGCACGCACATTGCTTCAGACAGTCTCACCTCTTTTTACCAAATACATAAACGACTACCTTACTTCTGAGAAGCACAAACAACTTGTGTTGAACACATTCAAGGAGATGTCTTTACAGTGATGTCTAACCTCATTATCAATTCACAAACCAACAATTGTTTCTACAAAGTAAAATCAGGTAAATGAAGCCAACAGTAGCATGGCTGATACTGGGATACCTAGCGCAGGTTGGCGGGAATCCATTTTCTCATTTATTTTGGTTAGCCAAGGAGGGAGAATGAGGACACACTGCCGGCACATCCACAGCATCTGCCCCCAATCCTGAAATAATTTACCTACCCAATCTTCAAAGTGCCCTTAAGTCTCACGTGCATGCAAAACACAGACTTGGATATGCCAACTCCAAAAGAGGCTATTACTCATACTATCATATCTTATTACCTCATGTTAACAAGAAAGTCAGCAACGCCTTTTGAAACTTGCCTTGTATATCCACACCTATGAAGCGCACCATTTTACAATATTGCACTGGCACCCCCTATAACCAAAAACATGTGGTTCGCTCCGAAAGGTCCATCAACCCATCATGCCCTCTCCCAGGCTGTCATCAATTAGACAGAGCACGCCACATGCTCTCAGGCTGCCAAATTCATACCACATCTCCAGCATGAGAATTGAATGCCACATTGTTGCTGGAAGAATGATTACCACAAAGCTCTTAGTAGGAGCCCTTGGGGAGCAGGCTTGGTTTACACAGACCTAGAAGTGATGATAGACTGGCGCAACACAACCTCCAAATTCCTGCACATGCATCAAAAAGAAAGAAAAAAATATTTACGCTTGCCGTTCGGCCGCGCGCGTGCATTAAGGAAAGAGCCTCCCAATGACTCCCACCGATATCATCAGCATCAATTAGAATTGTACCCGCTTACCTCTTTCCACGGAATTTTCCTAAGAGATCTAGCCTCATATCTAGTCTTCCTGATGCTATACTGATTACTCCGTATAATGCCAAGCCCACTCCTTCTTCTTCTTCTTCTTCTCCTTCTTCTTCTTCTCCCTGCTCACACCATGTGTTATGCAGCAGGCATGGCACCTTACAGAGGAACAGCGTAGCTAGAAAGAAAGATAAGAAAAACTACTTAGGCGGAGAAAACTCTCCCTTAACAATTGGGACTTGACCGCCAACGCGCCAATAAACTTGCTCACAAACTTCATGCCCATTCTGTCATGTATGCCAACAAGCTTGTTACCACTAGGCGTGCTATTGAAAACACAAATATTGTTTGCAGCCAGGTTATGGAGCCGGGTGCTTCCAATAACCCTCCAGATCCCCATTAGGGTCTTCTTTTTGTAGCTCCGAGGTGGAGGGGAATCAAGGCTCTTCTGAGCCAATGTGTCCTCTTTTCCTTAATTGATGTAGGGAGGGTTTCCTCTGCATACGTAGTTTTTCTTTTCTTTCTCCCTACATCAATTAAGGAACAGGAGATACATTTGCACAGAAGAGCTGCGAGTCCCCTCCACAAAGCTGTAAAACCAGAGTGCTAATGGGGATCTGGAGGGTTAGTGGAAGCACCCGGCTCCAAAATCTGGCTGTGACAAGTATGATTGTTTTCAATTGTACGCTTAATGGTAATAAGCTTGTAGACGTACAGAACAGAGTGGGCATGAAGCTTGCAAGCAAGTTTAATGGCACGTTAGTGGTCAAACATAAGTTGTTTGAATTGATGAAGGGTGTGTTCAATACAAATGGTCCCGTTGACACCCAGAAGGATAGTATGAAGAGTCACAGTCTTTGCACTATTGAGTTCGCAGAGGTCTGCATGTTGCCGCTGTGCCACCTCCAACTGTCATAACGGTTGTCCAGGCCTCGTGTCCTCACAGTACTTGATTTCAATTATGTGCATATGTCGCTGGTCAGCATTCAGTTGGTGAGGCTACCTCACGCGTTTTGCTATGCTGGACCTCTGTGGGGTGCCATGCCTGCTGCGTAACACATGGTGTGAGCAGGGAGAAGAGGGAGAAGAAGAAGTGGGTTTGGCTGAATAGGGAGTAATCAGTATAGCATCAGGTCAGCTTACTGTTAGTCTATCTCTTAGAAAAATTGCGTGGAAAGAGGTAAGGGGGTATAACTCTGTTAGATGCATGTGCAGGGATTTGAAGGTCATGCTGTGCCAACCTTTCATCACTTCCTACGTTTTTGTTAACCAAGCCTGCTCCCAAAGGGCAAATCTGCCTACATAGTTTTTCTTTCCTCTTCGCAGGACAGGCCCCGCAACACCCCCTGTTGCTTAAGTAAAAGTAAGGAAAGGTGAGACAAGGTGGAAAAAGCCCTTTCTTAAAAGATGAGGTAACACAGCTGCACCTGCCTGCCAGGGCAGCTTTTTCCTTGTAACTTTACAAGGGAGCTTAGCTGAAGCAAAGAAGGTGCCTGTGAACCAAACAGAAAAACGAAAGATGCCTGCAGACACATCCGCGCAATTAAAGTATCGGTTTTCTGAGGTGGGAATTTGGTTTTTGGAAGGTAATGGTTATGTCGTTTAAAATTGACAATGTATCCGTTTGCTGAAAATGTAACGTCAAATTCCCGTCTTGACGTTACAGTGATACACCTCATTGGAAATTTCATCTTTTAAGTTTTTTACAACTTCATAGGAGTTTACAAAGAAGAAGATGAAACCACACAACGTTGCTGACACCCTTTGATAGTGAGTCAAAACACACAAAGTCTTTCGTTGGAAATTTTCACAAGCCATAGCATGGGAATCAGGGAGCCCGAATCTGCAGAGCCCATTTTGGGCCTGTGGATCTTTGCTGCCCTGTGCGGCCACATTTTCGCAATTTACTGGCTGGCACAAGCTTTTTTGCTCTCCCATCCATCGTTGAGGTGCCGCCTCAGGCATTTGAGGATGTTCCTTTCAGCCAGGCCACCGTCTGATGGTGAGATCTGGGTGCGGCAGGCAGAAAGACATCATGATTGACTGAGCTTGTTGGATCAATGGGCCTGTAGCATATGCTACATTGGCAATAACATTATTCACATGTGTGCAACACACTGCAAAGAGTGTATTGCCCTGTCAACGCCTGGAAACGCAGCTTGCATGCTCATATCCAAGGCCTTGCACAACAACTGTGTCAGCATGAGATATCTCATGCATCGATGCTTGAAACCAGCATGCACCAGCACGTCCACCACCGGGGCCAAAGCGCTTTTCCATATTTGGGTTGGCTTGACAGCCATGATTGCTGCCGCATTGAGGCTTGAGGCGTGCCAATTCTCCAGACACATTCAATTCAACTTATAAGCATCTACTCGAATGAATGCTTGTTCCAATCAGACCTGACAGACGCAGCAGGGAAGGCGGAGGATGGGAGCGATCCTGCTCCAGGTGAGTCCAGGCTACCAGATGTGCTGTGTGTTTCCTTATGCATGCGGCCTCTTTTTGCTGGCATACTTTTTTTTTTCTTTTTTTCTTGGTATGTGTCGAAGATGGGGTAAGGGCTTTGATGTTTTGAAGTGGTGCCCTACATGTTATTGCAGTGTCCGGATTTGATGGAATGGTTTTCATGTAATGAAGGGGTGCCATGAATTTGTATTGCTTGAAGAGGGCACATGGGACTCACTTTCAGCGTTAGCGCTGCCTGTTGAGGTTTACTTTAATGTATGCCGGTTAGGATCCAACCTGCTTGTGTTAACACAAGGCTTCATTCATGGATGCCGCCAACCTTGCGCGCCACAATGACAGCATCATTTCAATTGAATTTTCATCAGGGCTGCCCTAGATCCTATACCCATATAACGCACAGGATTAGACTCATTTTCTAATGTCTTCTGTCATATTCGTATTGCTACCAATGCGTATCACCAGATCATGCCACAGGCCATTGCCTCTTGTATACTGTGCTTATTGATGCTTAGGATGCAAGACTGGCTGGCGTGTTTTGCATGAGTTCATGCAGACTGGAAGCAGCAAAACCATGACGAGCTTGCCTTCGAGTGGCAGGTGCAACATGTCTGTACTGCATTTCTGTGTACCCTTTCACCTGGTGACCTCTTCTTTTGAATGCATGTTGATGGGAGTGCCTTTGCCGCCTCAATTTCCATGCTCCTTCTCTATTCTCTTACCCACCTCATTCTGTTCCTCTTTCTTACAGGAACCGACGAGCATGCCCAGGAAACGGTCGGTGCCGCAGAGCTGATTGACGCAGTTCTGGCAAGGGAGCCCATTCCTGCTCACCTCTTCCTGCCCTTGCCCAGTGACGATGCCCCTCCCAGAGCAGCAGCAGCAGCAGCTTGTGGCACATCATCCACAGGGATCTCTTTGGAGTGGCGTAATTTGTCGTACTGCGTGCCAACACCTGAAGGGCCAAAGGCGCTGCTGCGTGGCGTGTGGGGCAGTGTGTGTGGAGGGGAGATGATGGCCCTCCTAGGTGCTTCTGGTGCAGGTGTGGATGGATAGGAAAAAAGGGAAAACGCAGATGAGAAGAGACTATGAAGAAAAGGAAGAATATGCACACCAACTCTGGCTGCGTACACCAAGGACGGATTTCGCAAGTGACAATATTTTAAGGGCCTTACCTTGGACAGAAGATGTGGCTGTCATGCTGGCATGTGCTGTGCAAGTCCTGGCCAACGGGCTCCTCTGGTGTGGCCAGAGGTAGAATGAGCAATGCATTTGAAAGAACGTGCATGGAGAGTGAAGTTAGCTTCCCAACCCAATAACTTCACTTTCCCAATAGCTTGTGAGTGGCCTGGCACAAAGGAAAATATGTTTTCATTTGCAGTCTCATTTATGCCATATGCTCTTGGAAGGCTAACTTCACTCTCCTCCCAATAGCTTGTGTGTGGCCTGGCACAAAAGAAAAACTTGCTTTCATTTGCAGTCTCATTTATGTCATATGCTTCACACCTGTACACGGTTTAAGGGATTCCAGGGAGCCTGCATCTTGGAAAAAAAAGAGCCAAGAAAAGACTACGCCAGCCCATAGGCTGTGTGCATCTAGGAAAAGCTCCCTTTCTAGAAAGCTAGCTAGGGCCCCACATTCTACTCAGGAATAGAAGGTTTGGCTGTCATGCTGGCATTTGCTGTGCAAGTCCTGGCCAACAAGCCCCTCTGGTGCGGCCAGAAGGCAGCGTGAGCAACGCATGTGTGAAGAAAGCAGATTTGATGGATGCCTCTGGAGATTGAAGTTGGCACTCGATTGATTGGTGCTTGCTGCACGAAGTGAGGTCTAATTTGTGTTTGCTGTAAATTACTAACGCCATGTGTCACGTATACTTATAAATGAATCAGTCTCACTTACGCCATTTGTCCCGTGCTTTTTATGAACAAATCAGTCCAAGCTTGCGCCCATCTTCCCAAGCAGGGTAGCTTTAACCCTTCCAAGCCCATGTTACAAAAGGTTTCTGCCTGCCTGCAAGACAGGAGGCATGCTGCTTGCACCAAGACGCGGATTTCAGCTCCAGGTTGATGAAATGACTTGTGCAATTCTTGGTTGCCACATCCAGGCAAGAGCACACTGATGGAGCTCCTCACCCTCAGGAAAGCCCCCTCAGCAATCACCCCTCCCAGTCACACCACAACAATCGTGCATCAAGGAGGCAGCAGACTGCAAGATCAGGGAGGTTCAAGCAATCTGAAGGAGGGCTCAACATCCAGCAGCAGCACTAATGCTCCAGATCGCCACATCCAGTGTGGCAACAATGAGCAAGATCGCGCTGTCCAGTGTGGCCCCTGTGCTGTAGGCTTCATGGGAAGTGTCCGTGGCCGCCCAGGTGTGACACCCGCTGCTGGGGGCAAGGAGCGTGGCGTGCTGCTGCTCAACGGCAGCGTGGCAAGGGCCTCTCGTATGAGGCGTGTGTGCAGCTACATCCCACAGGTGCAGGAACTCCAGCTGATCAGATTGCAAGAATTTAGGTTTTTTAGGCCTGCTTTAAACAGACGTGAGCAAGTAGGGCCGTCCTGCATTTGAGCATGGAATCAGTTTCAGGTTTTGTGCTTTCGTTTGTTTGCATTATGTTAAAAGTTACGTGCTTTAAACAAAAGCCTCTGTTATGCACCTTCAAGCTTAAAGCTATGGGTCGAATCAAGCAATGGTAGGGTGGATCTTTTCATCACAAAGAAGCAAGCTCAGGCAAATGCCTGGCAGTTGTACTTGCCTCTTGCAAGCATGTAGCATAAAGCAGACAGAGTATGTCCTGGTTTAATCTGCAGCCTCTGGTTTCCAAGCCAATGCTCAAGGCAGGGGAAAGTTGTAACTGTTCGGTTCTTGCCTGCTAGGAAATTTTTGCCAGTTCCGATTTCACGTTCATTTGAAAACACGTGTGCACACAAATGCACGCATGCAATATAGCTTGCATGCTGCTTGCAAAAATGATTTTACTTGCAGGATGATAGCCTGCTGCCCCAGATGACGGTCGCTGAAGTACTCAGGCTGCATGCAGCCCTCACCCTCCCCACAGGTAAGTTGAAAGGAATTGAGTTTGAAACAAATTGAGTTTGAAGAAGTTAAGGAGTTGAGTTTGAAGGAATTGGAATTGAACGGAAGTTGAGTTTAAAGAGATTGAGCATGGCATGTGCCTTTGCATGAAGACATGCTGATGCATGCTCAAGAGTATTTGGAAATAAAGGATTGCCAGCAGGAGAGGTGGCTTTCTAGCAAGAGAGCACGACATTAAGGACACCAATTTAAAGTCAAGTGAGCTCTCCTCCCAGTTAAAATCTGATAACGGGCAAGGCAGAATATCTTGTCTTTTCCTTATGTCACACTATTTGCACGATCTGATCGTGGCAGATGGAGAGGTGCTACAGCCGCTACATGCGAGCAATGATTATTATCCTTAACTAGCAGGGGATGTAAGTAGCTATCACTGGTCCAAATCAACTAAGAATCCCAGTATCTGGACATCATGATGTTGCATTCACTAAATGGCATGCACAACCTACTCCTTGATGTCCAGTTAACTGTAAGCAATCGAACTTCACTACAAAATTGGATGCCAACATTGAGATTGTTCCCATGTCCCGTCAATGTGCACAGGAATGCCTCACCATGAAGTCCAGAGCAGGCAGCACAATGTGCTCATGGCCATGGGCCTGTGGCATGCACGCGACACTTTGGTAGGCATCACGCAATAACAATAAGTAGAGGAAAAATGCAATGAGACAAAAAGTGAACATCAAGCGGGAAATATTCCAAAGGAACAAGAAGATGGACAAATGGAAAGCTGTGTTCCTAAGCAGTAATTCTGGAGCGTTCATGCAACACTTTTGTAAGAATCGCATGGTTACAATACAGGGGTAGGTTGAAGACAAGAAAATCCTAAGGTGGAAGAAAAAATAGGTAGGAAAAACGTGCATGTGGCAATAAGCCTGTGGCATGCACAAAATACACTGGCAAGGATCACTTGTGAAACAGGTATGGTAAGGCTAAGCAAGAAGGATCAAAAAGCCAGCAAAACAGTAAATAAGAAGAAGCCAGAAGGATGAAGTCCTCCAAATATGGTTAAAAATGCTTTCAGTTACAAAAAGTTGTATTCAACCAAGGGTGGTCTTTCTTATTCTCATAGTAGCAGGTATTCATACATAGACAACATGCAGCTTTTATGGCTCAGTGCAAGGACTGAAAAACGTCCCAAATGCGTGAAGCATGAAAAACATTACAGGCAATGCTGGTTGCATAGACAAACACATGAAGGGCCAAGCAACGTCAGCACGCTTTAGAAGGATCATCCCCTGAACTGGAATGCTTTCTGGCACAATGAACAGCCTCAAGCCTGAACAAAACAAAACCTTTAAGACATGGGGAGCAAATGTGTGCATTAAGAAGACTTGGAGACGTGCCACGAACTTTGTGACACTGGATACTGCTTTGCCCGACTAAAGAAATAGAGAATTGGCAATGTACATGTAGTTGCATGTATGCAAGGATCCAGGCTGCTAAGTCACCAGGTGGCAAATGCAACATTTACCAGGCTTCCCAAGGTTCAAGTTACATGACAAGATGAGCGCAAGATGTATTGGCTGTAGCTCAGGTGCATATGGTCTGAATGGAGATTGAAGGAAGTTGGACCATGCATGGCGAACTTAACTAGCACAGCAAAAGTCTTGTCCATGCCACAAAGAGCCAATATTGAAGAGTATGACACACACACAGGTGGGGGGTGTGTTGCCCGGGGGCCTGATGCTGCGTGGACTGAGTGGGGGTGAGCGCAAGCGCCTCAGCATTGGAGCAGCTCTAGTGCCTCATCCGCAGCTCATATTTGCTGATGAGCCAACCAGCGGTGAGGAATTACGGCTAGCAATGGTCTTGTGCCTGTCCCCAGGGCAACAATTTATCATGTAACCAAGGTTATTACGTTGATCATCACCTGGCTCTTTGCATTACTTTGATTTCTTTGGCTTTCCATCTGCAACTCCTCTGATCGGCTTGATGCCGTGCCTTTGTTGGTGCCTGGATGAATCCTATTTCAAACACTGTACAACAGTGAGGTATGCCTCCTGTCTATACATCATGTTCAAGCGCTCTAAGTAAAACGGTTGCTGCTCATGTGTCTAGTCCATTTTATATTTTGACTCAGCACCACTTGAGAGAGTACTCTGTCTTTGACGGCAATTTCATCTATGTTAGTACGCGGTGACAGCCCTGCTGCATTTCTAATATTGCGTTCTCTGCAGGCTTGGACGCCTTTGCTGCCCTCAGTGTGATGGCCTACCTTGCTGCCCTGGCACGCACCCCTATGCCCACTAACTGCAACATGCAGTCAAACTCCAATGCTCCCCAAGGGGCCTGTGCAGTGCTGGTGTCAATCCATCAGCCTCGGGCTGCCATATGGGACATGTTTGATAAGGTGTGCAGAAGGAACATTGCAGGTTTGGAAAATTATGCTGGTTTCAGAGTAATCAGGCCGGCGCTGCCGTTTGGGACATGTTTGATAAGGTGCACAACAAAATATTTTCAGGTTTATTTTCAGGTTTGGAGCACTGCACAGTGCTGGTGTCGAGAAATCAGGCCGGTGCTGCCGTTTAGGACATGTTTGACAAGGAGCGCAAGGGAAGTAAAAAGGGTTCAGATTTGGAGCGCCCACTTGTGAAGCATGAGGCAAAAGGCAAGGTATGCAAATAGCAAGAAACTTCTGTCAGTTCTTTAAATCATCTGTGGCAAGCACTGCATTCATCCATGAGAGGCTAATATTGATGGGTGCATTTCATCTTTGCACATGTGTACACTATAGCAAGCAAATGAAATGAGGACTTGATGACTTAAACGTAACAAGAAAGAGGCATCGGAGAGACACATGTTGACGCATAAGAGCCAAAGCAGTATGAAGGCCTGGTGCTCCTCTATTGGATCTCCCTACTTGATGAGGTGTGCAAAAGGATCCGGCTGGTCCACTGCACTAGATTTACACTATCAATCAAGCACCATGTAGGAATATCCCTTTTTGGCTGCCAGCACACAAAAATCAAACTGATTTTCTTACATATTTTCCAATTGCAAACCCAATGCATGCAAACATGCAAGCTTTGAAGGCAATTGCCCTGCTCCTGGCATGAGGGTGCATGGTCTTCAAGGACATGAATAAGTAAGGATGTGTTTGTCACAAAACTCAGCGTAAAGTTCATGATATTATATATTTGTATGTGGCAGGTAGGTCCTGCTGATGGCAAGGGGTTGCATGGTGTACCAGTGCATCAATGATTGTGGACGTCATTTGTCTCAAAGCTCAGTCACTGAGTGTAAAATGCATGCAACCCAACACTGCTGCGTGGCAGGTAGGTCCTGCTGCTGGCACAAGGTTGCATGGTGTCCGGTACGGTACCGGTGCATCAATGATTATGGACATAGTTTGCCTCAAAGCTCAGTGCATCAAGGAAAGGTTCCCTAACTAGCAAGCTGGCAAGGGTCTCACCAAAAGCCTCAAACCTTAACCAGACACAGCTAGCCTTGGAGAAAGCCAGGAACAGAGCTAATGGGGATATGGAGTGCACCAATGATTATGGACGTGATTTGTCTCAAGTGCATGCTACTCAACACTCCTGCGTGGCATAGGTCCTGTTGCTGGCGCACGGGCGCATGGTGTACCAAGGCAGCAGCCGGGGCACCGCCATGGTGGACTGGTTCACTCAGCAGGTGCCGCACGCCATTGCCTCCCACGCGCTCCCCCACAGCACGCTCAGCACTCAGCATGGCAGTGAGCAGCAGCAATCTGCTGCAGCAGCCAGCCAAATGCAAGGCCCTGACGATCCTCCACCCTTACCTCAAGCAGGAGTGGCACTGCGTCTGTGCTACAACCCAGAGTGCCATGGCACTCCCGTGGATTGGGTTATGGACTTGCTGAATTCGCCCAGCTTGGATTCAGAGCACCTGCTGTCCCGGGGGATGGTGGCCATATCTTCCGCTGATCAGGATATGTCCCATGACCAGTGCAAATCGCCTAATTTGGACAACTGTGATGCAAGCACAGGGCGTGGATCTGGGTCAGGTATGAGGACAAAGGGAGGGCTGGGTGAGGGAAGGCACTGGGTGGAGGTGGCTGCAGACGCATTTGGGGAACATTTCCTGCATGTGCAACAGCAGCAGCAGCAGCAGCAGCAGCAGCAGCAGCAGCAGGACAGTGCATGGCAGACTGCTGCATTGCCTGCTGGCCTCCATGGATCACAAATGGACTCGCTGCAATCTGAGGCGGAGCAGGAGCAGCAGCAGCAGCAGCAGCAGCCAAAGCAGCTTGAAGCTAAAGCTCAACTGCTTCCTTCTGTGCCTGAGCGCCTGAGCAACCTTGCGCAGCAGCTGCTGCAGAACTTGCGCGCTTGGGGGCAGCAGTACCGAGCCCTGGTGTGGCGAGAAGGGCTGGCAGTGACGCGCAACCCCTCTGATGTGGCTGGAAGGTGGTGATTCTTCCTTTGATGCCCTTTATTTTTTATGGAAGGTGGTGGTTCTGCCCTTTATTTGTTGGCTGGAAGGTGGTGGTTCTTCCTTTGATGAGGTGGTAATTCTTCCTTTAATGCCCTTTATTTTTTTGTGTCCCCTCACATGTGGCTGGAAGGTGGTGATTCTTCCTTTGATGCCCTTTATTTTTTTGTCCCCTCAGATGTGGCTGGAAGGTGATGACCTTTACCTGATTTTCCTTGGCATGATCATGGATGAATTACCTGGTGGACAGGGTGTGCCTCTCAAGTCCAGATATGTATAATGGGTAAAGCACAGGAGCAGAGCGGCATGCAGGCAACCATTAGAGAAAGTTCCTGGACTGAGGTCAACCTCATTTGCCTACTGTAACCAGTCTCATGAGCCCAAAATTTGCTGTGGAACGCATACCTGCCAATTGCCCTTCAAAGCTCAAGCAAGGGCCAGTCCTTTATTCTACTTCTCAATTTGCAGACGGCTTCATTGCTCATATCTGCTGTGTGCGATGCATTCAATCATGCTCTTCACAAGAAGGATTTTTTGAAAAGGCATCTACTTCAAAATATCTGCTGATTCATGACGCAAGGTAAGATACGTGCCAGCAAAGTATGCATATGGGCTCATGCTACAGGAAATTCCATAAATGTACCCACGCATTTTCCCATCATTTGATACTCCTGTGACTCTATTTGCACTGAAAATCTTTTGCAACAGGATGCTCATCTTTGTCTGGGTCTCACTCCTTGGTAATTTCCTCATCTATGGTGGCGGTCAAGCGGTAAGTGTGATGCCTTGCTCCCTTCCCTCATAAAGTGTTATTTCATTTTATTTCTTACAGAGTCTTGTCAACATTACGAGTGGCAGTGTGATGCCTTACTCCCTTCCCTCATAAAGTGTTATTTCATTTTATTTCTTACAGAGTCTTGTCAACATTACGAGTGGCAGTGTGATGCCTTGCTCCCTTCCCTCATAAAGTGTTATTTCATTTTATTTCTTACAGAGTCTTGTCAACATTACGAGTGGCATGTACATGGAAAAGGGGCAAATACTGAGAATGTTTGCACTCCTTGTAGGTTGCACACCTGCTTTCAATCTTACTGCACATTCAATCCAACATGTGTCTGTTGTCTGTGTTGGATGCACCCATCAAAGAAAGGAAAGAAGGGGATCAATTAGCAATTTCATGTTAGCACTCTTCTGCGGTCTGCCTTGGATATCATTAAGGACAAAGCCAGCAGCTGCTTATGTGGTGATGAATCTCCCGCCATCCCACTCGCTAAGCCTCTTTTCTAAAGTATGTAATGACACCATTTTTTTGTGCCATACTCATCATTCCTTTCATTCATGTTGTTTGGATCATGCCTAGGGGGATGGCGCAAGCAGGATACGAGTGACTCTAGGATGGAGCTTTTCTGCCCTGTTCTTCTTCCTGGTGAGACTCAAGTGCAATGCTACTTTTCAGCTTTGCGCGCAAGGATTTTTCATCCCATTCACATACAGAGGGGGGATTTCTAAAGGGGTCTCTTTAGGTGCACCAGTGACTTATGAGTTTGTTGTGTATGACATGGGAATATTCCTTACGAAAGATCCAGATCTCCTTTATTTCCAAGTAATTTTGTGAATATTAAAATCATGAGCATACTATTCAGTTAAAAGGCATGACAGTTATTGCTGCCTCAGGACCTTATCTTAAAGCCTCAGAGCGAGACATGGATCCCCCATGCAACCATCAAAATCCCAGGTCACGCCCAACCTGTTCATGACTGTCTTCAGCGCAGTCAACAGGCTTCATCTTGTGCCCTTCATGTTGAAGCCTTGGACCATGATGTGAATCCCTTATGCACCAATCCAAATCCCAGGTCATGCCCTTCCTGTTCATGAGTGTCTTCAGTGCAGACAAGAGGACATACCTCGCAGACATTGCTGCAGGGTGAGTTTAGCTTTAATTTATGCTGAAGGGTGAGCTTAATTTAGCTGTATGATGTGCTGTAGGTTCATCTTTATTGAGCCGTGTGGATGTGCCAAAGGGTGAGCTCTGCCTAGCCATGTGCGTATGCCGAGGGGAAAGTTAATGTCAGCTTACAGATGCGCTGACAGGCTATATTTTATCTTTTTCTCCTTTATCGGTGTGGGGAGTTTTTTCATTGCCTGCACAGTTTTTTCTTTAATCTTCTTACAGGCATATACACACGTTTACACACACATATACAGACATGCAATGCAATGCAAGACCAGACATCATGCTCATGCATGACAAGTAACACAAGCTTGCACATTTCTTGCGGCAGATTATATACGCCTGGGCCTTTCTACGCTGCCAAACTGACCACCACGCTTCCCCTGAATTTGCTAATTGCTTTGCTCTTCACTTGGATTGGCTATGGGATGTTTGGCTACAGACATTCTGCTTTGGCTTTGGTACAGGCGAGTGTGGTGGGTTTGGGTGTGTGTGGGTGTTTGTGAATGTGGGTGTGTATTTTACAAGTTATGCCCATTAATTTGTAAGCAGGAACATTTGTCACTTGAAGTCGTTGTTGCTTGATAATGGCAAACATGCACCTGTTTTGCTTGCCTGGCTTCATGGCAAGTATCGGATTCCTTCCTTTGATTGCTTTAAACAAAGAAGTGTGTACACGTGCTTGTGACGCCTGCCCCTAGCACTCTTGTTTTCAAGCTTCATATCTATTTTACGCTTGCAGCATTCTATTGCTACTGGCCATAGCTGGCCTGATAGGGTTGCAGAATTGTGTTTTTGCTGACCTTTTTAGGCAGGTCATTGGGAGGAATAAAGTACATTCGTCTTCAGCAGGAGATCCAAAGTACACCGCCTCGAGAAATATGTTAGCCACAGTGCAAGAACAGCAACCTATCACTTGCAATCGATGATGTGGATTCAGTGTGAGGAAGCAAAGAGCTGGTCCGAGCTTTTAGTATTGTTTTAAAATTGGACTGGTTTGGATACAGGCGCGTTTTGCATCAGCTAAGCTGCCCCCGCTGGCAGGCACAGCTATGTAACCCTTCCCTTCCCTTCCCCAAAGAGCTGGTCAAATATTCCTTTTATGGCTCGCAGCAATCTGCTTTGATACTTGCGTGTTCCTAGATAATGGTTTTGTATTAACTGAAAGGACTTGATCATGCCATGTTTCAGGCACATTTGCATATCCAATTGTTTCTGATTTGAAACAAACTGCAAACCCTTCCTTGCTGCCCCAGGCAAATGTCATGGTTGCTTCAAACAGACCTAACCATTGCAGTGTGTGCTTCTATTTTTGTCAAAACCGTTCCATCCATTACATGCTTTCATTCTGGTATTGCGCTTTCCTGGCTACCTTTTGTTTTTAAAGACAAAAATCTCACCTGTGCAAACAACTTCAAGGCGCTGAGATCACTCTCCACACAATACTTCTGGGTGTGGGTGGGACTATCTATACTGCCCATACTTTGTATCAATTCAAAAAACTAGGGATTGACCCACAAAGGTCTATCAAGCTTGCACAAGAGCTTCATATCCACTCTGTACAATACGCGCAAAAACTTACCTCTACCAGACGTGCCACTCAAATCAAAAACAGTCATCACGACTCTGGTGCACTGGAACTGCATGCTTCCAGAAACCCACCAGACCCACACTAGCTTCCCTCTTACCCTCCGGTGAGGGAGACTCACGGCTTTTTGAGCCAATGTGTCTCCTTTTCCTTAATTGATGTAGGGAGTGTTCTCACTGCCTATGCAGTCTTTCTTTTTCTTTTTCTTTTCTTTCTCAACCATAAACATTACAGGCATCCCCAAGAAAGAAATGTGCAGCATACTTACACGCATTTTAAGTTTTGCTTCCTTTTTGCAAGCTTGCTCGTGCTGTGCTTGTTGCGCAGTTTACAAAGCTCTGCTTGCTCTGTGCTAGCTTGCTCGTGCTGCAATATCAGCGTCAGTTACACTTAATATTTCACAGAGACACACTACTCGTACTGCTTGTTGTGCAGTTCAAAAATCTCACTGATCACTCTTTTCAAGTGTTTCCTCGTGCTGTGCTTGCTGTGTGGTGCAAACGTATGATCACTCTTTGCAAGCTTTCGCTAGTGCTGTAAGATTGGCATCAGTCACATCTTAAAAATTTCTCAGAGGCACACCACTTGTGCTGCTCGTTGCGCAGTTCACCAGCCACAGCATGCATATTCAGCCTGGTGATTATGCCCCATTGACACACATGTGCACACTTATGCACACGCATGCTCATGCTGCTTGTTGCGCGTTTCACAGCCACAGCATGCATATTCTGCCTGGTGATAATGTTACATTATCACGCAAACATACACACACGCATACTCTTGATGCTTGTTGCGCAGTTTACAGGCACAGCATGAATATTCAGCCTGGAGAGTTTGCCACATTAACACCATGTTAGTTTTGACACACGTGAACATACATACGCACACACATGCGTGCGCGCATGCTCTTGCTGCTTGCTGCGCAATTCACAGGCACAGCATGCATATTCAGCCTGGTGATTAGCCACATAAACACAAATGTGCACACACACATACATTCTCGTACTGCTTGCTGCGCAGTTCACAGCCACAGCATGCATATTTAGCCTGGTGGTCATGCAGTGGATCTTTTTCACAACCACGCTAGCTCCCAACCAGGATGTTGCTTTTGTACTTGCGGTAAGTCTGCCTGCCATCATTACAAATTGCTTCAACTTGCTTTGCATTTACTTTGCACTCTTAAAGTGCAACCCTGACTTTCTGAAGTGCATTCATGCCGCACAGGATGCAATGCCAAAATTTCAGATTTCCTTTTATACCCTCCTTTCTGCCTTGTTTACTTGCACATTTGATCTTATTGCTGAAGCATCCATCATCATCTCTGTAACCTGTGTGATACATCAAAATTTACTTGACACTTGTAGGTTGCGTTTGCAGTAATCAACCTGCTGATTTCGACTTTCTTCATGGGTCCCATGGACCCACCTGGATGGCCGTGGGTGGAAAGGCTGCGGTACATTTCAGCTTTGGACTATGCCTGGCAGGTATGGCTTGGTACTATAAAAAGAAGGACAACAGATAAGACTGTTTAGCAATAGCTGGCCATGGCTGGCAGGTGTGCCTTGGTGCTTACAAAGAAAAAAACTATGCAGTCCAAGTCTGGCTGCGTGCATTATAGAAGGGTCATCTGTCCTGAAAGGCAGGGCCCTAAGGGTGCTTTCATATCTTTTTCCATTTGACATTGCTAACGTACTTCCAAGAAAGTGTGTGCTGGGTGAGCTTCTCAGTTTGAGTGTTTAAAGGCTGTGTCGACAAAGGTGCCAGAGAGTGCGGGAGGTCTTCAATTGTTTTACAGCATTTGGTGAGGAATCCCACCACCTGCTATTATAAACTAAGCCAATATGTCCCCTTTTCCTTGATTGTTGAAGGGACGGTTTTCTTTCCCTATGCAGGCTTTTTTTTTTCCTTTTTCCTCATCCGTGAGCCATGAAGTTTTTTTGCAAACTGTGTGCATCTGGTATTGAAGAAGTTTTCTGAATACTTTTGAATTTCAAATTTGAGATTAGGCACGCTCTTCTGGTTTGAAATTAACAGCAGTGTTTGATTACAAGGTTGACCGCTTGTGATGCTATTGTCTCCTTCCTTCCTTCCCTTCATGCACGCAGCCTTTTGGCTAGCGTGGATTTTCTTTTCTTTTATGCTATTAGCTCCTGGCCCTGTGATCTTTGAATTTGAATTGCTTCGTGCAATATGCAGAAGCTCCTTTACATTATGCTGCAACACCTGGTGTGCTCACGTAACACATCTTAGCATTCTTTGCATATATCACCTTGCTGAGGATGGGTGGAAAGATGCATGGTGGTTCCTTCCGTGCTTCTCTGTTAATCACATCAGATTCCAAGGGTTGCAAAAATATCGGAATTGTTTCATTGAATGTCTTCATTGCTACTTTGAGGGTCTATCAACACAAACATCCACAAAAGCTTTAACTGCTGCTTCACTGCTCCATTTTTTGACCACTTGCCTCATCCTCAGGGTGTATTGACTGCCGAGCTAAAGGATCGTGTGTTTAGCTGCGAGGCTGGGGGCGCGCAAGGCACTGGAGTGGACGCGCTGGGCATTTACCCAGACATCGTACCTCCTACACCAGCCTTCCAACTGATGCTGTGAGTGGGTGTGTGTGTATGCAATCGGGTCAGCTTTTGGAGGGCGTCTCTTTTCTGAAGAATGGAGTGATATTTGCAAAAAGCCTCAGCTTGGTACTGCTTTTGTTGCTTAGAAATGGTAACCACACCAATATGATACAAAGGCACATTGTTTACTTACTGGACATCCAATAATTCTCTCCCATGACAAACAAAGATTGTGAAAATTACTCTGATGATACAGCATGTTGCCCTGGAGTTGTACACCTCATGCATACATGCATGTATAAGATGAAACGTCCGGTTATATCCTTGCCCGTCGATCCTGTTACATGGGAAAAGACCAACCACAGAGACCAAAAACTGGCCTGCGTGGCTTCCAAATAAAAAAGCAGCTGGAGAGAGGAAGAAATAAAAAAGAAAAAAAAGAAGAAAAAAAAGAAATACGTAGGCAGGCAACTCTCTTTATATCAATTAAGGGAAAGGAGAAACATTGGCTCAGAGGAGCCGTGAATCCTTTTAACCACAAAGCTATAAAAAGAAAATGCTAATGGGAATCTGGAGGGTTACTGGAAGCAACTGGCTCCAGAGCCTGGTTGTGATAATAATTTTTGTTTCCAATAGCACGTCTAGTGGTAACAAGCTCGTGGGCATACTGAGCCAAATGGGCATGAAGTTTGTGAGCAAGTATAATGGCACGTTGATGATCCAGTCCCAGTTGCTCAAACTGGTTAAGGGTGTGCTCAGTATAACAAGTCCCACCAAGGCCCATGAGAGTGATCTGAAGAGTCACAGCTTTCACGCTGATAAGGTTGCAGAGGATTGCATGCTGCTGCCTCCAACTGTTGTCCAGGCCTCGTATCTTCACAGTACTTTCTTTCAATCAAGTGCACGTTTTGCCGTTTTGCATTTTATTGGTGAGGCTGTCTCACGCGATTAGCACCACTGGTCCTCTGTGTTGGGTTGTGTCTGCTGCGTAACAATGGTTACAATGGTTACAATGGGGGGTGACCTTCAGCCAGATCGTTTGGCTGATTGGCTTGTGGCTGGTCTCTGCCAGCCAAAAATAAATCCATAAGCTCAGACATAAAGAAAAAAAGCTTTGCATTTCTCTGATGAAGGAACTGATGAATAAATTGAGAGCTCACTTGATGCAGTAAAAAAGGTTGCATCTGAACAATATCCTGGA
Organism: Dunaliella primolecta; assembly: GCA_914767535.2. Classification (NCBI taxonomy): domain Eukaryota; kingdom Viridiplantae; phylum Chlorophyta; class Chlorophyceae; order Chlamydomonadales; family Dunaliellaceae; genus Dunaliella; species Dunaliella primolecta. The sequence goes on along the minus strand of OU611754.1, from coordinate 14,500,805 downwards.
AGTAAGGTTCAAAAAGCATTTGATACTTGCGGCGCAGAGAACAAACGTGTTCATCAGTGCAGTTAAAAAGGACGTGTGCTTCATCTTGAGTTTGGTTGCAAGGACACCTGTCACACACAGAGGTACCATCATCCTGCCAAACAGCCGATTCAACTTTCAAAGTATGAGCACGAAGCCGGAACCTGCTCACATTACGCATAACGTGCTTAGGCAAATCCAAAAAAAGGTACCAAGGCAGGGGTGCATAGGTTTGGCGAGCATTGCAAGCAAAAGGAGTAGCAAACCAAGCTTGGTAAGTAGCTAGTTTGTTGTTGTTTTCCCTTGGATCCACTGACTCGGCTTCTCTCCAAACTCCTTGCAATCTGTACCTCAAGTCTGCACTAAAATCATTCATGGAAATGGCACCTCTGCTGCGTAACGCATAGTGTGGGCAGGAGGAAGGAGAGATGTGGAAAACATAGCCATGGCAAAAGGCAGGCAGGCAGAGAGGCACACAAAGGAAAATAGAGCAGGTCTGCTTCAGAAGAGGTCTGGGAAGTTGGCAGCACGGGGGGCAAGGGCCAAAAACGGAGCTGACAAAGGTTTGCAAAGGCCCCAAGAAAGGAAATGATGGCCACCTCATTACATAAGCGACAGTAAAGAAAAGTCAAACTTTTCATTCGCCTACAAGAACATAAGGTCTTCTGCTAGGCAGAACACTGCGCCTTGTTTCTACATTTGTATTAAAGTGTGCCCATTTCATCCGCAGGCGTGGCTTAGAGCGTCCTCCTCCAAACTGCACAGTTGATGCCAACGCTGTTCTGGAGTATTACAAGGTCCACCCTCACGTCGGCTCACACTTTGTGGGTGCTTGACCAGAATTGTTAGCCCCCTACCAAGGACAGTTTTTTCTGAAAATCTTGCATTGGTCCATATTGGTTGGGCAAAAATCAGGGCTTTTGCATCTCATCTAAGACTATTGCTCACCTTCTCTGCATGTATTGCACCATTTCATTGCATGTTTTGACATTTTCCCTGAATCAAATGTCTCATTCTGCCATAAATCTCATTTGTTTCTTCATTTGTTTACTGCACATTGGTCAAGGTTAAAAGAAATGTTAGGAACTGTTTTTAAATGTTGCATCAAGACGCAAGAAGTATCTCTGTCTGGCGCCCCCAAGCAAGGCAGCAAGTCCTTAGCATAGCATTCTTGTGTATACATTTTCTGCCCACACTAGCTTCCCTCTTACCCTCTTGTGAGGGAGACTCACCGCTCTTTGAGCCGATGCGTCTCCTTTTCCTCAATTGATGCAAGGAGTGTTATCAATGCCTACATGATTTTTTCTTTTTTCCTTTTCCTGGACATCTCATAAAACAGATGGAAAATTTTGCTTTGCAAAGCTTGCATCTCACATGTCGTATGGTTTTTCTGGTGCTGAGCGCGAGTGCATTTTTTATATACTGTCAAGTCTTATTCCTGTATAAGACCCACAACTGTCAATATGCACCTAGCCTGGAGCTGTCTGCTTGTGTTTGAAATGCTGTGCCTTCTCGGCTGTGGAACTTAAACAGGTTGATTTCGTGCATGGATTCCCTAATATGTATAGAGTATCCCTTTTCCATAGTAGCAGTACATATAGCATAATATGCTAATTGTGATTCAGTCCTCAGCATTGTATGCACTTTGACACATGCTGTGCCTTCTCGGTTATGCAACCTTTTTAACAGGTTGATTTCGTGCTAATATGTATAGAATATCCCTTTTTCATAGTAGCAGTACATATAGCATAATATACTAATTTTGATTCAGTCCTCAGCATTGTACGCACTTTGACACATGCTTTTGATTGGCTAACGCTATTGATTCTTGCCTTGCATGTCATTGACCTTGGACTCCTGTACATTTCCGCCCCTTGGGTTTGAGTTGAGCATTTGTTTTGCTAGTTCTGGTTGCAGGCCTCAGTTTCCGCTCAGCTGCCCTTGTAGGCGGAAAAAGCAATGCAACCTTACCTTCTGCCCCTCGCAAACCTTGTAACCCTTTTACGTTTCTGCATTGCAGGGAGCATTGGTGGCATACCTGCTGATCCTTAATGTGCTGACATATGCCACACTGCGCTGGAACACGGCCAGGATGATCCGCGGAGGCCAAAAGGGAAAAACGTGAAATGGCGCGCAAAAAGGAATTCCTTCGAAGCACAAGGCAGGCTGCTGAGAGTAGCAGCGGCTTGTCATAATCCACTTTAGTTTCTTCTTGTTTAACCTGGCTGAAGCTTTCTGTCAAGGTCATTCTCTTTGTCACCATCTGACACCTGTTGGGGTACATGTTGTTCGAGTCTTATGGGTCCTTCAATTGAATGGTGAGCTGTAAAAAGCTAAGCGCTTTTCCTCTTTTTTTCACTCTTCACTCAACATTCCAAGACATCAGAGGAGTAAGTGCTTCAGGTGAAATACAGTGGTCAAAATTGAAGGGTTTCATTCACACTGAAGAAGTGAAATGTAAACTGAAAACTTGATAGCAGCTTATCTAGCAATATGGTGAATTAATGAAGAATAGGAAGAAATTACCTCCTGACTTTTATTGCAGCAAGCAAAAATAGCACCACAGCAACTCATGCCAGAATGGCAATGATGGTGATTTCAATCAAAAAAATGAAGATGACAGGGACAAGTGCTTAACCTCATAAAGATTGTAACTTTTTCTCCAGACTAGAGTGCATCTCGTTCACAACTTGCAAGCAAGTGTCAGCCATGAATGGCATTTATACCAAGGCTGATTTTCAAAATATCAGGTGCATCTCAAGCTCAAATAGAAGCAGCTACCTGAAATAGTACCGGTGTTTCACACACTGTGGCATGCATGATGCCCACAATAATATTTAAGATGAACATCTACTAGACAACAATAGTATTGTTACAACAAAGAAAAGGAAAAACTACGTATGCAGAGGAAACTCTCCCTACATCAATTAAGGAAAAGGAGACACATTGGCTCAAAAGAGCCGTGAGTCCCCTCCACCACGGAGCTACAAAAAGAAGATTCAAATGGGGATCTGGAGGGTTATTGGAAGCACCCGGCTCCATAACCTGACTGCAAGAAGTATTCTTGTTTTCAATAGCACGCCTAGTGGTAACAAGCTTGTTGGCATACATGACAGAATGGGCATGAAGTTCAACTTGCAAAGTTTGCAAGCAAGTTTATTGGCGCGTTGGCGGTCAAGTCCCAGTTGTTTACACTGGTTAAGGGTGTGCTCAGTGTAGCAGGTCCCACCAACACCCAAAAGGATGGTGTGGAGAGTCACAACTTTAGCACTAATGAGTTTGCAGAGGTCTGCATGCTGCCGCCATGCCGCATCCAACTGCTGTCCAGGCCTCGTGTCTTCACAGAACTTAATTTCAATCAAGTGCACATGCCGCTGGTTTACTTTTAGTTGGTGAGGTTGCCTCACGCGGTTGGCTGTTGTGGCCCTCAGTGTGGGGTTGTGTCTGCTGCGTAAGGCATGATGGTGTAAGCAGGAGGTAGAAGGAGAAGAAGAAATGGATATGGCTTTATAGGGAGTAATCAAGATAGCATCAGGACGGCTGGAGGTGAGTCTAGATCTCTTAGAAAATTTTCTCGGAAAGAGGTACTACTCTTTAGTAAGAGGTAACAAACATATGCCTTCTCCCAGAGGTGGACAACTCCCCTATATTGCTGGACATGCTCTTTTCCGGTTTTCGTTCTCAAATCTAATCATGCCAACCATGTTTATAAATAAAAATGTTGTATACACCAAAAAATGATGAAACTCGGAGGACCCCATATCATTCTCCTGGCCTCAGATCACCAAAAAACGGCCCACAGCTCCACCATGGGACCACATTTCACTCCCACACATATGTATTTACAACCCCCATATATAATGCTAACATCTCAGAAGGCTTGCATATTCAAAAAAAGGAAAAGAGAAGGTCAAAAAATAACCTTTTTGGCACCCCTTTTGCTGGAATTTCTCTAAGGTAAATGACTGAAATTCTGTATCTGACCAACCACTGAATCTTTTCACTCCATTCTTTTTGCAATGGTATTCTCCTTATACAAGGACCCTAAATTACTAAAAATAACCCAATTTGGTGCAGTGGTTGGTCAGATGTAGAGTTTTGGTGGCAAAAAGTAGGGTTCACGCCACGGCTTATTTGGCAGGGTGGCCCCAACCCTGAACAGATAAGCTCCATATCCTTACAATTTGAACCTAAATTGAAGTGTTCAGGGTTGGGGCCAACCTATCTACTGAGCATGTTTAAAACACCTGTTTTTTGGGGGGGAGTTGTCCAGCACTGGCCTCCTCCAAGGGTTTCCATTGGACAGTGTGCTCCACATACTCTGAGACTGCCAAAATCATATCTCTAACATAAAGACCAACGCCATAATGGTTACAAAAGCTCTTAGCAAAAGCCTTTGAGGACACAGACATAGTAAGTCACTTACGGTGATGATTGGCTGGCGCAGCACAACCTCCAAATTCCTGCACATGCATCGGACAGAACTTTAACCCCTTACCTCTTTCCACGTAATTTCCCTAAGAGATATAGACTCACATCCAGCCGTCTTGAAGCTATGCTGATTACCTCCTACCATGCAAAACCTTCTTCTCCTTCTTCTTTTCCTTCTTCTTTTCCCCCTGTTTGCACATTTTTTTACGCAGCATATGGATAGAATTAATCAAATCGTCCTTGGTTGCTCACACCCATGCCAAGGAACGTTCATGGATAGACACAACACTGCCCTCACTCTGCTGTGAAGCCCTCAGCGAAGGTGAACATGGCTCATTCCTTGTTGACATGGAAGCTTGTCGTAGAGAAAAGCAGTAGCCCGTGCCTGATCTTATTGTTTTTTTTCTTTTTCCTTTTTCTTGGCGATGAAAGTTGAGAGGAGCCTTCTCAAAAGTGCATCTGGTGCTATCAAGCTTAAGTGCACTGGACGCAATGAACATGAAGGTTCAGGACAGAATTGGTGGAAAAAAAGAAAATACATGCATAGGCAGGGGAAAGTCTACCTACTTCAAGCTTGCTGGCTCTGTGTGTGTCAAGACCAAGCTTTTTAAGGGGCTCCAAAGTGTGAGGGGTGTAGACGACCCCGCTCACACCTAACAGAATGGTACGGAGGGTAACTTGAGCCGTGGCCTTGAAAATGGTGACAGAGGCCATGGTACTACTGCTTGGAGGCCACAAGCTGATGCTTGGGCCTAGTGCCTTCACAGTGTTTGACCTCCACAAGATGGATGTGGCTCTCTTCCATAAGTAACAGAAGTAAGAAGCAGCGGCTTTTCCTTTTGCGGCATATGTCAACTATCAGAGCAGAAATATGCCTCCTGACGGTATGGACAATTGCTTCTTTTCCCTGGGGAAAGAATGTTTCAATTTGCATACACAGCTACCCCACATGTATTTTTGGGTGGAGGTTTTAAGGCCCCTCATTGCAGACAAGAAAGAGGTTACTGATCTGCATCATGCATATCATAATGATTATGATATCATTTTGAGGCATCCTCAACTTATTGAAAGAAGACGATTGTGTTGCTCACAGATAAAAAGGACCAGAACAAGCCTGCTTGACTTTGCTTCTAACTACAAGATGATCATCACAACTGGGCATACCTATGGAGATAACGGTCAACCAATGTTCATTGGATATGACAGGCAACATGCAACCAGGCCTGGTCATTTCCCTATCAGTAATGAGCTCTTTTATTTTTTTTACACCACACCACTATCACTCCTCTTGGTGTGAATTACTCCGCACTTTTTCAAATTTTCCTTGATAGATCCAACAGGTTTATCTTACACATTGACAAGCATATGTACCCTTCTTAAACCTCCGCTTTTCTATCTCATGGCCAGTAAGAGGGGATCATCTATGTTGGCGCCCTGATAGAGCTACAAGGTTTGCAGAAAATTTTGATCATCTCCTGATTATTTTCATGATGCACCGCAATTTCTGCAACTGTCTTCAAGCCAACGATGTGGATCAATCATACAGCACTCTTAAGTCCTGGATTATACAGACACCGCGTCACCCACATGTTGGTATGACTAATCCCGTTTCTTGCCCCATGACACCCACACACATTTTGTTCACCAGGAAACCTTTTGGTTTGATGCTGTGTGTAACCAAAAGAAAATTGTTTTTATAACTGCTACCATATCAGGGGTGGCTTGGAGTGGTTGCCAACAACTACACAGAGGATGCATGTCCAACAGGTTAAACGCAGATTTACTCCGTGTAAGCTTGTGACAAGCTCGTGCTGCAATCTTTCTTGGGAAGCTATATAAAAATGCCCCTCTGTACGTAATTGATTTAAGAAACATGCTGACAAATATGCCACACCCATTTCTGGCACAGCCTTGCAAGACCATTTAGATAAAGCTTTCAGACAGCCCTCTACAAACATACCTGCCGGGCAGTGTCCAGGGACACTGTCTGGACAAGACTTTGCTGTTCCTCTAGGGCGCAATCTTATCCAGCTGAATTTCAACCATACAGAGCCTTTCCAACTCCCAGATGGGTCCCAATTACACGATATTGTGGCTAAGCACGTTTCTTAGATACATCCCACCTCCTCACTTTGCTTTGGCCTTATTTTACCGTCCTTTCTTAAGCATGCATGCACATTGGTGAGAAGAGAGGATGGCAGATGTTTCCTTCCCCATATCAATGTGCTTACTCCTCATGTGTCCCAATTCTTGCAAAACCTTTTACAGCAGGCCACCATTCCTAAGGCTTAAAAGACAGCAAAAAGCACCCCCTATACAAAAAAGGTTCCATGACCAACACGTGCAACTTTCGCATGCTTGCAGTTTGCGGGACATTCTATCGGCTGTACGCTAATGCCCTAAGCACTTTGTTACAAGGATGGTGCTTAGACAACAACAAGACTCCTAATTCTCAATTGTTTTTTCCAGGACACAACACCTCGCAGCCTCTTTTTATGTTGACATTTTAAGCATGCTGTGCAAATTTAGAAGCCCCATGGATCCTTACGCCTTTTTACAGCCTTTATTGACTTCAAACAGACATATGATTCCATTCCTCAAAGTAAATTGTGGAACCATTTACAACTGTGTCAGCTCCCTAATCATTCTCTCAGCATATTCAAAAACCTGTACCACAATGATGAGTATTTTCTGGTTGATGGGGACAAACATGCTCGGGTACATCCCACTTATGGAGTCAAACAGGGCTGTCCTTTATCTCCGCTGTTCTTTGCAACCTTTCTACCTCAATGACATCAGTGATGTTTTTGAAGGTATTGAAGGAGCTTGTACAGGAATACCCAATTTCCATGTTTCAAGTCTTCTATACGCCGATGACTTGTGCCTGTGATGAAGGGGAGGCAGGCATCAGCGGAGGCATGGATGATATAAGGCGAGTGGAGGGTGGTGCCTCTGGGGGCCGGGCATGGCATGGCACTGAATGTGTCGGCACTACTGTGGGCCTAAGGGCTGTTCCACAGGCTTCTGCTTGTGGTCAGCAGCTGCTAGCAGCTAGTCTTGCTAGTCTGCTGGGATGCAGACTATAGTTGTGCTCAGCGGTTAGCTGCAGGGCATGGCTTTCCTTGGTTGGAAGGCTGACAGTGCTGACTCTGCTTGCTGTTGAAGGTCTGGAACTCCAGTCTTTCAGCTATCATCCTGCTCTCTATCTTGTTGCTGGAACTGCCTTCTTTCTCTGCCTGCCTTGCTTCTCTTAGTCTGAAATTTGTGGTGGAGAGGTCATACGGTCTTTGCACCAATGTGGCCCCCTTTCCGTACTTGATGTGGGAAGTGTTTTCATTGCCCACGTGATTTTTGTTTTGTTTGTGCCTCACAGCTTACCCTACAAATGATTTGCAGACCATGCTTCACAGGCTGGAAGCTTACGCTCGCAGTAAATTTCCAACAATGAATACCCAAAAATCAGAGTAGTCTGCTTTAACTCTAGGACAGACTGTTTACCACCTTAGGTACATGACAACGATCCTGCAATGTTTTACCTGGGCCCTCAAGCCTTGTTTAGCGGGCATGGATCACATTCATTCTTTTGCCCATCAACATTAGCTTAACCAGCGTCTTCATGCTTACTCATGGCTTATTGAGACGCGTGTCATCCCAGTAGGCATGTATGCAGTCAGATTCGGGTAACGCCCTATCTCCAACAAGGTCATGAGATGGAAAATTGCATTAAAAAGTGGCTACTGAGATCTATGAAATCCATTCTGAAAGTCAGATCTTCAACTCCTTTATGGAGTGTCCTACGCGAGTGTGGGATAGAGCCTATTCAGTTTAACTGGTTTAGAGCCACTGTACGTCTTTACAACTCTCTTATCCATTGCAACAGCCCCCTTCTCCATGATCCCTGATAACTCCCTCAGTTCCGGGAATCCTTCTTGCTGGACACCACACCTGTTTTTTTGCTATGAATGGCTTACACCATGCTCATGGTTCTCAACACAAGATATGGTCAGCCAACCCTGTAGGATTTGCAAACAACTCCAAGGTGCCGAGATCACTCTCCACACAATCCTTTTGGGTGTAGGTAGGACTATCTATACTGCCCATACCCTGTTACAGTGTAAACTGCTAGGAATCGACCCGCTAAGGTCTACCAAACTTGCACGGAAGATCCATGCCCATTATGTGCAATATGCGCAAAAACTTAGCCAGACGTGCCATTGAAAGCCAAACACACTCATAACCCTGGTGTCCTCATTTGTTTTTTCCTTGCTGTCTGGAGAAGGTTCACGGCTCCTTCAGCCAACATTCATCCTTTTTCTTACGTCAGAAATTTCCTGGCACGGTTGAAGAGCGGTTGAAGCGGTTGAAGTGCGGTTGAAAAGTTTTCAACCGCATTTCAACCGTACGCGGTTGATTTCAACCGCGCGGTTGAATTCAACCGCTTCAACCGCTATTCAACCGCAGTTTTCTTTGGCGAACCACACTTGCATACTATGTAGTAGTAGTCCACAATCATCTTTGAAGATGTAAGAAGGGAGTCTCCCGTAGAGTTCCCAGGTCTCCTCTTGAGATAAAAATAACATAGAGGAGGAGATGAGAAGGACATAAGGGGGTGGACGCGCCATCATCATGACTGACCATGTGATCAGTCATCACTTCAATCATCATCATGATCATCATCATGGCACGACGGCAACTTCAGGTTGAAGATCTTTTTGAACACAATGCTCACTGAGCATGGCAGCAACTTCCAGACAGTTTTCTTTTTCATAACAGAACAGCTAAGCTACAACATTGGTATCAATATCATATGATCCCATAATCATTATGATTGTTTGGCACCCTTGCACAACGTGAAAATGTGGCTTCCTTTTAGTTCCCAGCACTTTGATGATATTTCAAAGTAAATTGCTGGGATCAACTGAACTTCTTGAAGTTAAAGGCAGGAATGTTGCAATATCACTGATGTGGCACTCGTGCACTGAATTGGCTGAGATCTGTTTTATGCTTCTTCCTAGGCAGATATGATTAATCTAAGTGAGGACCTCTTCAAGTTGGTGAAGCCCTCACGGCCCTCAGGGCAAGGCTTGCTAACCTCAGGCTAGCTGAGCCAGCTAATTAGGGAGCCTTTCCTTCAAGTAAGTTACAAAGAAATAGGTTATGCACGCGGCCTTTTGGCTGGCGTTGGCCTCTTTCCCTTGTCCTTCAAGTTCAACTTGAAAGTGTCAAGCTGCCACTGGCAGTTGTTACCAAGATTACCTTTAGAATTTGCACAATATAGAGTGTTTTGAATTCAGCCTGTGGACAATACAAATTCCTTCATTGAGCAAGAAAAGTAAAAGCATTATATGTCGAGAAGTATTGAATGCCATCACCATTGAACATTGCCATCATGATGATGGCATGACTTGATCTAATACGCTGTTCTCAAGCTTTCTGCACTTCTTGTGGAAACTCGAAAGTGCAGTTTCCTGACTCTGCAGCTTTATGGGGTTTTTGTGCATGACTTTGCATGCTTGTTTCATTTAGAGTGACAGTGTGTGTGATTTTTTCAGTTGACACTAAGTCTTCTGAACTCAGCTCAAGGCTTTCAGTTGACATTTACACAAGTTTAATTTGGTTTGGTTACAGGCACCTTTTGCTTCAGCTAAGCTGCCCTTGTAGGCAGGTACAGCTATGTAACCCTATCATAGGATGATCCTATCCTATCCTATCCTTTATGCTTCAGCTAGGCTGCCATTATTGGCAGGTACAGCTTTGTAATCCTATCCTTCACAAATCAGAACAACAGTCTATTCGTTCTTGCATGAACTACTCTTTATTTATGAACAGCCTAGCAGTCAATCCTTTTGACTGGAGGCCTCCTTTTTCCTGTTAACCTGTATGGTGGGCAGATATAGCGATGTTAACTTACTCTGTGCATCCATGCAGAGTGAGTGAAGTGCTGTCAGAGCACTACACAGCAAGCTGAAAACCACTTGGCCTGTGCTAACTTCTTATGAGCATGTAGCCTCTGTCTCACTCTCAAAAGTAAAACAAGCCAGGGTTCAAACAAATTTGGCCCAAAAATGAAAAATTGTGTTAAGCGATAACATTATTGGCAATCATAACATGAAATGAATTCTTATTATGGAATATGTCAGGCAGTCAATGTCAATAGGATCATGAATATGCACAGTGCATGAATATTAAATAATGCTGATTGGAGCGCCCACCAACCCCAACCCCAATGTAAAACAGTTTCCATGTCTTTGCATCGTGCAAATGCCGTCATGGATAAGGCTTAGTCCTGAGGTCCATCGCGCCCAGGAAGCATTACGCCAATTGAGTCACTTGCCGTCGTCGCTACTATGGCGCTCCTGCTGGTGGTCCTTGTTCTTGGGAGTACCTGCAATCGAAGGTTGGAAGAAATGGCACCTGCAAATACTCTCAAGCAGATGACTGCTCACACCCTCAACAAGGGAGAGCAAGGTGGCATATCTGTCCGGTTCCAATTTTGGATGGACTTCTGACTCGGTGACAACAGAGCACCAAGTGACAGAGATCAACGAAGCATTTCTTAACACTCCTAGGAGCGCCAGGTCACCTCTTATATGTGCATGCCTGGGAGCTAGCCTGCAAATAATTGCTATTCCTGCACAGATCTGATAATCAAATTCCATGCAGGATTGAAATACGTGCATCTTCTTTGAAAAACACTTATTGTGCCAGAAGAGCAACAATTGCAGCCCAACTGGTAGCGCGTAACAGTTTCCATCAGAACTTCCTCCATAAAAAAAAATATATATATATATATGCAAGCGCACCTGGAGGCGACTGTGAGGGGCTCCGGCTGCGGCTGCGGCTTGGACTGTGGCTAGGACTGCGGCTCGCCGAGGGGGTGCGAGAGCACGAACGGGATGCAGATCGTGCAGGAGAGCGGCCGGTTTTGGGAGGTGGGGAGGGTGTGTACTCATACCACTTTCATGCCCACTCCACCTGCGCAAGGAGCAGCAGGGATGCAATTGCAATTTCTATGAAAGCTGCATGGCCCAGTGAGCAGGCACTTAGAAAGCCACCAGAGCTTGAACACTGTGCTACAGAGTCAACACCTCCCATGGAAATAGAAGGCTGAGTGCTGGGCCGAGCACAGCTGCAAACAGGTGCCCCCATACCCGCCACATGCATCAAAGCGCAGGATCTCACCTTCATTTTGCGTCCATTCATGCTGATGCCATTCAGCTTCCTCCATGCGTACTCAGCATCTGCAGATCTGCAGTAGGAGTCCAGCAACAGAAAATAAAATGCGTGAGTGCCTAAGGGGTTACATTATTTGTGACTCAGCACACATGCCCACAGCCAAGGAATTGGTTCCAAGTAATAGACGCGCAAGTAACAGACGTGTACTCGGACTTCCTGATTTCTACCTGCAGGTCCACTTCATTTCAAACCCTCAATTCATGTAGGTCTAACTCCTTCCACACCTTGGATTAATGGTGTTTTGTCATGTGTGCAAGCTAGGTTCGCCTCAAGATTAACTTCTAAGCGTTGAGTCCAACGATCACAAACCATTTCACGACCGTTAATCGTACTGTCCTCAACCTGCCTTCATCCATGAAGTTTCATGTAGCCTGCTTGTGTGCTGCTGTGTAGCTACCAGGGACTTTTGGTGTGCTGATGTTGCTGCTGCTGGAGTACGCTGCCGCACATCCCCTGTTTCTCTTGTGCGTCAGAGCTTGATCAGCGCTTCAGCAAGAGATCTTGGAGCGTGCTGTGGCAGCAAACAGCAGGCAGATGCACATGCAAAGATGCTGTAATAGCTCATACATCTGTTGTAAGCACTTGCTCCTGGACTCAGATCGATAGATTGTGTGGTTAACATGCAACCTCATTTATTAAACAGGCACCACTGTGCACTCCAGGGTTGAACACACAAAACAGCAGGATGAAAATGAAAACTTGACAGCAGATGCTATGCTCAGCATGCATGCATGTTAGAGAGCTGCTTCAGAGTACATGTCGGTGCATGCTCAAAAGCGGCCATGAGCAAGTATCTGCATCGTTCCTCCCAGTTCCCCTTCATCAATTACCTCTCATATTCACTCAGTGTGCAGCGAGTCTTGTGGTCCCTTGCCATGTCTCTGCGCAGAGAGAGAGAGAGAGAGGATTATAAAAGATGATAAAATGTGAGCGAAGAGGGGCAGGCGCTCAGGAGCATGTGCTCATGCATGTGAGTTTGCACACCATAACACACTGCATTTAGCAAGGCAAATAATGGGTCCTTTCTAAAGGGTTCAAAAGTTTCAAACTTCTGGTAACACATGCCTTTTGCAAGAATTCCAAACAACTTGAACATGTTGAACATGCTCAAGCATCTGAAATGATGCAAATATATACAAATTATACAAAATATACAAAGCCTGAGAAAAATTCCAAGGCAGCCGCCCTGAAGACGCAGAAACAGCAGAGCAAGACGGGCAAATGGAAGCGCAGATCCTCTTCCCCGGAGCAGACTCTGATAACTTTGCTGGTTTGGAGGAGGAGGATGAGGATGAGGAGGAGGAGGAGGAGGAGTACCAGCCTGGTAAGGCATACGACCCTGCTGTCGACACCTCCGATTGCGGTGATGACTTTGCTGGTTTGGAGGATGAGGAGGACCAGACTGCTACCAAGAAACAGAAGACGAACCCAGGTGGAGACAAAAAGCTTGCATCTACCTGGTAAAGAAGAACACAGCACAGCTCAAGGTATGTTTGCTGTTTTGTAATGTTTAGCAAAGGCAATGGCAAGCACTTGATGACAGCATTTGCAATGGCAAGTGCACACATGTACAGGGTTCAATGGGGTGACAGCAATGGGTTAATGTTTCTTTCCGCATTGGCACATCAGCTTCCTGCACGACCAATGCACAATTATCGTGCTTGCGTGTGCATCTGTGCAGGCCTCCTGACTTGCATGTGCATCTGTGCACGCCTCCTGACTTGCATGTGCATCTGTGCACACCTCCTGACTTGCATATGCATCTGTGCATACCTTCTGACTTGCATGTGCATCTGTGCACGCCTCCTGTCTTGCATGTGCATCTGTGCACGCCTCCTGACTTGCATGTGCATCTGTGCACGCCTCCTGACTTGCATGTGCATCTGTGCACGCCTCCTGACTTGCATGTGCATCTGTGCACGCCTCCTGACTTGCATGTGCATCTGTGCGCGCTCCTGACTTACATGTGCATCTGTGCACACCTCCTGACTTGCATGTGCATCTGTGCATACCTTCTGACTTGCATGTGCATCTGTGCACGCCTCCTGACTTGCATGTGCATCTGTGCACGCCTCCTGACTTGCATGTGCATCTGTGCACGCCTCCTGACTTGCATGTGCATCTGTGCACGCCTCCTGACTTGCATGTGCATCTGTGCGCGCTCCTGACTTGCATGTGCATCTGTGCACGCCTCCTGACTTGCACGTGCATCTGTGCGCGCTCCTGACTTGCATGTGCATCTATGCACGCCTCCTGACTTGCGTGTGCATCTGTGCACGCCTCCTGACTTGCATGTGCATCTGTGCACGCCTCCTGACTTGCATGTGCATCTGTGCACGCCTCCTGACCTGCATGTGCATCTGTGCACGCCTCCTGACCTGCACGTGCATCTGTGCACGCCTCCTGACCTGCACGTGCATCTGTGCACGCCTCCTGACCTGCACGTGCATCTGTGCACGCCTCCTGACTTGCATGTGCATCTGTGCACGCCTCCTGACTTGCACGTGCATCTGTGCACGCCTCCTGACTTGCACGTGCATCTGTGCACGCCTCCTGACTTGCACGTGCATCTGTGCACGCCTCCTGACTTGCACGTGCATCTGTGCACGCCTCCTGACTTGCATGTGCATCTGTGCACGCCTCCTGACTTGCATGTGCATCTGTGCACGCCTCCTGACTTGCATGTGCATCTGTGCACGCCTCCTGACTTGCGTGTGCATCTGTGCACGCCTCCTGACTTGCATGTGCATCTGTGCACGCCTCCTGACTTGCCTGTGAATCTGTGCACGCCTCCTGACCTGCATGTGCATCTGTGCATGCCTCCTGACTTGCATGTGCATCTGTGCACGCCTCCTGACTTGCATGTGCATCTGTGCGCAAACAAACCCCCATATTTTGCCATCTGTCTCTCTTGAGCTTGTTTTCATTATGTTGGAAGATCATTAATGGCTCACCGCAGTGGTGGAAGCTCAAGATACCTGAGAAGTCCAGCAAGCCGCATGAATGGGATGGCTACCAGCGGTTTCTGAAAATGTCCCAGAACATGCTTGCAAGGCATGCCACAGACCTGGTGCGTGCTATCAGTGGTGTTGCTAAAGCAGAATGCACTGATGCTACATTTATGTGCCAGCAAGACGTCAATCAAGAATGATAACAAAAACAACTTTCTGGTAAAAAACCTTCCACCCCTTTTTTTCTTGCAATACGCAGGGAGCTGGCTGGACAACAGTTTGACAGCAAAGCCCTACGGTTAGAGCTCTTTCATGCCATCATCAAGGGCAGGGCTCCAGTGAGTGCTACTGAATTCTTGTTGCTAGGGACTTGCTTGTTTGCATGCTGACGTATTGCGCTTTATTCATACATCTTGCTTTGCCTACATTCAACACATTGTATATAGTCCATACGACACATGGCGCAACACTAGATTTTTTTTGTAAACTCCCTCCGCGTACCTCCTATGTGCAAAAAAATCCTGCTTGTCCTCCCTTCTATCATATATTTGTAGGTAAGTGCTGCAGGGGAGCGAATTTGTTTCAAAACTCAGAAATGTGTGTTGCTTAATCTGTCCAGGTGCCTAACATTTATCAGGTTGTGACTAAAAAATGATCACTCTCTGAAATTATATGCTACACAGGAGCTCCCCAAAACTAGCATAGGTGGACCTGAGTTGCTACAGAGTGCCGCTGAGGCGGCATCACCACACCCTGGAGCAAACAAGGTAAGTCCCTGAGGAAAGCCTTGCTTGCATGTTGAACCTATGTAAATCCAGTCAATCCTGTCCCTACTGTTTCTGATCGCCTTTTAGAGACATCAAATTGGAGGCTAAGGGGACACACACACACACACACACACACACACACACACACACACACACACAAGCAAGCAAGAAGGGAAGAAGTAGGCATTCATATATACATGCATGCATGGGCTCTGAAGCGTGGGCTTTGCCTTTTTTTGTTGCTTGCAAGGCCCTCCCTTGCCTTGATAGCTTGTTGCAAAGTTTCTGCAACACTTCTTTTCTATGCTCAGGCAGCCAAGAACATGACACAGATGGCCGATGGCCTTGATGATGCCGGCGTGGAAGCACTGATGCAAGCCCTCCATGCCAGGACTGCCAAAAGCGGGGGCCTCAGCATTGTGAGTTTTTAGCTAGAAACAACAGCATCACATGCATTGGGTTATTTGTTACAGTGAAGGTGCTTTTCCACCCATTGTAACCTCACTCATGCGAGTGCTTTCATATCACATCCATGAGGCCAATGAAGCCAACATTGGGGCAGGATCATCCTAGTGCCTCAACCGTTTTGCTTTTCCAATATCATGCAGGATCACACTGGCAAGCAATCTGTGAGGGAGACACAGTGAGCGAGTAATTCCCATTCTAGGAGGCAAGCTAGTCTGCCCAGCACCACCAGGAGGGTTCAGTATATTATTGAAATATGATTTGCTAGACACGGTCATTAGTCATCAGTGGTGGCTCTTCTTGAAAGTCCAAGTTGGTATGTTATTTTGAAGCTTCAGCTGCCAACAATGCTCTGCCAGTAGCATGCTTACTCTACTTCTTCCTCTCCTAGTCGGTTAGATAAATTGTCATTATCAGGCATGACTCTGTCAGAGGGTTAAACATTTTTGACGTTATCCTGCCATAACATGCTCTATATTGCCTGTTGGATTTTATGCTTGGATTGAATAGGCTATTCACCAAGTGTTAATCTCCGAGTTCTGAGTCAGATTATCTGAATTCATTAGGCTTAAAGTTCA